>JAIFGZ020000672.1:0-20564 GCA_019925245.2 Oryza australiensis | reverse complement strand
CTTTAGATCACGAGATCAATAAAGACACTCGGCGGATCGAATCCACCGAAACAGAGTAGGGTATTACCTCACGAGAGGGCCCGAACTCGTCTAAATCTTCTTTCCTCCTAACCCATCGTGCTTGGCGATCTCGACCGCAACCCCAAAAATATATTGCCGAAACCAAGTTTCGACAGCTTGGCGCGCTGTAGGGGCCGCGCGTCGAGACTTCTTCAACAAATCTCGCCGACAAGCGTGATGGGATCTCCTTCAAGACTCGGCGACTTTGCCGCCAACTTCACCGCGACTCCTCCTTCGACTCGGATTCGAACCAGCCGAAGGGAAACCTACTCGGCGCCGTTCGGGCTCCCCAACAACGCCGAGATCTTCGACAACATCTTGAAGACCAAGATGCAATCCACCTTCTCCGACGACGGACTTCACTCGGCGCCATTCGGATTATCGATGCCGACGAGATCTCGCGCCAATCTTCTCGCCTCCCCGACGGAAGCAATCTACTCACCAAGACCTCTCGGTGCCGTTTGGATTACCAAACGTCGCCAAGATCTACAATAACTCCGCTTCCCCCGAGTTGGCGGCGATCCACTCGAAGGAGCCTAATCCCCCAAGCTCCGACTGACCGGAGCGATCCGCATCCGAATTCCTGTGATCAAGGAGGTCGCCGTCATCCTCCCGTCCTTCGGCTCCTCGCTCATCTTCGTAGCTCAACGGATACCTCAGCACCGCCGCTTCGACAACCTCTACGGCATCCCTTCCGACGAAGCCGACAACTCCGACGCCATATGGATCGCGAGCCGAAGTGCTCTGACGCCTCATGGCCGAGCCGATGAGTCCGACTCACCATGGCCGTAAGGCTTGCCGAAGAGGAACGAGCTAGAGTGGAGCTTGACCGCAAGACAGCCGAGGAGGACAAACAACGTAAAGACGAGGGCCGACAAAAGGAAGCAGTGATCTACGTGGCAAATGGGACGATCCGCCTGTGAGGCCATCCTCCAAACACGGTTCGCAACACCAACGTCTTCCGCACGCCACAGCAGTAACGCTGCCGCCGCACTCACGCTCTTGGACACCGTCATGGAGACGGCTCCGGCCAACGTGACTCCTATACTTGATAAGATCAAGACCATCGTTGTCAGCCACGGCTAACGGCCCTCCCACCACTTTGGCGCGAAGGCCGACCGAATCCGTGGCCGAAACACTCGTACAAGAGCCGGCTCCCACCCCTAAAGTCAGAGACTACAGGAGGCCCGAGCCGCCTTGGCCGACAACCAGCCAAGAGGCCCACCTCGCGAGTCCACGCTAAGGCACCAAGAGCGTACGGCCGACTCCCGCGATAAACGACATGGACGTCCACCCGTCCGACCACCGAGTCCGCCGCAATAGTTCCAAATACCCAACCAGCCAATGTAAGACCCCGCCGAGTGATCTCAAGCGGAAGTCCTCGACCGCCACTACAAGAGCGCGACCGTCGCACTCAGAAAATTGAGGGATCACCCGATAGCGGCGACGATGGAGTACCGCCTTCACCTGGGAGCTTCGCCGAGTGCATTGGCCAAGTGGCTTTAAGCCTACAGGATTGAAAGGTACGATGGCAAGACCGACCCCGAATCTTGGTTAACCGTATATACCCTTGCCATCCGAGCCGCAGTGGCGACAACAAAGCCATGGCCAACTACTCGCCCGTGGCCCTCGCCAACTCAGCCTTAAATTGGCTCACGAGCCTGCCAAGAGGCTCAATCGGCTCGTGGAGCGAGCCGAGGGACCAGTTCATCGCCAACTTTCAAGGAACCTTCGAGAGGCCCGCACACACTTCGACCTCTACAACGTCATCCGTAAGCTCTGACGAGCCCCCGAAGGATTATATTCGTCGCTTCTCCGAAAAGCGCAACAAGATTCCGAACATCACCGATGACATCATCATCGCCGCCTTCCGTAAGGGAGTCCGTGATGAGCCGCTTATCGGCAAGTTCGGCGCAAACCACCGAGGACGGTGAAACAAATGTTCGAGACGGCGAACTCATATGCCAAATCGAACGACGCCATTAAGGCCGCCCGTCAAGACCGGCCCGACGTAAGGGAGGACAAGCAAGCAGAGGAAGCCGAAATCCTAAGAAGGATGGCGGCAACAACGACAACCAAGGCCGAAAGATCGCAAGCGCCGATCCAAGACCTAGTGGCCGCGACCTCCAATACTCAACGCCATCCCCGAGTCGCCGCCACGACGCCATCATGAACGCCCAAGGCACCCACCATCCGAATCACAAGCACGCGGCGAAGGATCGCTTTATCTACAAGCAGCTTCACTCGAACAAGACACGGCGCAACTCAACAAGAAGCCGATCGACGAGGCCGGCCCGTCCGGCGCCAAGAAGAGCAACGCGGCTGAAAACGCCGAACCATTTCAAGACCCAAGGGGGAGCTCAACCACATCTTCGGAGGCCCGCTAGCCTATGAGTCCAAGAGGAAATGAAGCTAACCGACCGGAGGTCAATGCGGCTCAACCCGAAGTCCTCGCATTCGCGATGGTCGGAAGTGGCCATCACTTTTGACCGCTCGGATCATCCCGACCGAGTGGTCCACCCGGGACGCCATCCACTCGCCCCGGACCCCGTGGTCCGCAACATCGCTTAAGCGCGTCCTCATCGATGGGGCAGCGCCTCAACATCCCGTTTGCCAAGACCATGGATGAAATGCAGATCCCGAGGGCCGAACTCAAAGCAAGCTCACCCCTTCCACGGAGTTATCCCGGGCTATTTTCAACACCACTGGCACATCTCCTCCCACCACCTTCGGAGCCCGAGAGAACTTCCGAACGGAGAACGTCACCTTCGAGGTGGCCGACTTCAAACAAAGATATCATGCCATCATCTAAGGCCCGCGCTTGCCAAGTTCATGGCGATCCCTCACTACACTTACCTCTCGCATGAAGATGCCGGGTCCCAACGGCGTCATCACTCTTCGCAGCAACGTGAAGCAAGCCTTCACTCGCGACAAGGAGAGCTACGACATGGCCCAATCTCGCGAGAGATTACGTGGCCAACAAGAAGTCCGATTGGCTGCATCAACTTCGGCAGAGGGCGAAGTCCCCGCGAAGAAGATAGCCAAATCGTGATCCGCGACGCCAAGACCAAGAAGATCTCCCTTGATTCGTCCGATCCCTCCAAAACCGCCGTAATCGGCGCCGACCTAGATCGTAAATAGGAAAGCGCGCTCGTCACCTTCCTCCAAAATAATAAAGATGTTTTTGCTTGGAAACCATCTCGATATGCCCGGAATTCCTAGGGAGGTGATCGAGCACTCTTTGAACGTCAAAGATGACGCCAAACCAATAAAACAACGATTACGCAGGTTTGCACAGATCGAAAAGATGTGATCAAAGAAGAACTTGCAAAGCTTCTTGGTCGCCGGCTTCATTAAAGAAGTCTCATCCCGACCGGTTGGCCAACCCAGCCCCGGTCCGCAAGAAGACGGGGCAATGGCGCATGTGTGTCGATTACACCGACCTCACAAAGCCTGCCCCAAACATCCATTCGGCTGCCTCGCATCGACCAAGTTGTCGACTCCACGCCGGCCGCGAACTCCTAAGTTTCTTAGATTGTTACTCGGGCTATCACCGCATCGCTTTAAAGAATCCGACCGCTTGAAGACATCTTTCATCACGCCGCTCGGGGCCTACGTACATCACCATGCCTTTCGGCTCAAGAACGCCGGAGCTACATACCAACGCATGATCCAAAGATGCTTCCGCACGCAGATCGGCAAAACGTTGAAGCTTATGTCGACGATGTTGTCATCAAGACCAAGCGTAAAGAAGACCCGATCGTCGACTTAGAAGAAACCTTTGCAAACATCCGGCCTTCGTAATGAAGTTGAACCCGAGAAGTGCACCTTCGGCGTCCCATCGTGGCAAACCGCTCTGGCTTCATGGTATCACATCGCGGCATTGAAGCAAACCCGCAGAAAGATCAACGCTATCTTAAACATGAAGCCCCCGAGTAATCGAAAGACGTCCAAAAGCTCACGGCTGCATGGCGGCACTAAGCCGCTTCATATCCCGACTCGGCGAACGGGGCATGCCCTTCTTCAGCCGCAAGAAGACAGACGACTTCCGTGGGACCACGTAAGCCGACAAGGCCTTTGAAGAATTCAAAGAATTTCTTACCACGCCACCCGTCCCGGCTTCACCTCAGCCCCGTGAACCCCGTTGCTGTCAGTTTCAGCCACTAACCAAGTGGTTAGTACATCCTTGTGGTTGAACGCGAAGAAGAAGGACGGGCCCGTAAGATTCAAAGGCCAATCTACTTTGTCGAAGTATTGGCAGGAGCCAAAATCCGATACCCTCGTGTACAAAAATTGCTTTATGGTGTTCTAATAACCGCGAGGAAATTGACACACTACTTTCGTGGTCACTCGGTCACCGTCATCACCTCCTTCCCACTCGGCGACGTCATCCACAACCGCGAGGCAACCGGGCGCATCGCCAAGTGGGCCCTAGAACCGATGCCGCTGGATTTAAATTTTAAGCCCGTGACGTCCATTAAGTCACAAGCCTTAGCGGACTTCCCGGCCGAGTGGACTAAACAAAGAAGAACACATGCCTCGAGAAGACCTCCAACACTCGGACCATGCACTTCGACGGATCCAAGAGGATCACCGGCTCGGGAGCAGGAGTCGTGCCGATCTCCCGACTAGGGAAAGGCAAGATATGCCCTTCACCTCCACTTCTCCGCATCACACAACGTCGCCGAATACGGCTCTTTACATGGATCGCGCCGCAGCCTCACTCGGGATTCGTCGGCTTATTGTGAAAGGCGACTCCCACTGGTCGTCAATCAAGTGATGAAAGACTCGGTCCCGCTTAAACGACACTATGGAGGCCTACCGACAAGAGGTCCGCAAGCTTGAGGACAAGTTTGATGGGCTAGAACTCTCACATGTCCCGAGACATAACAACGAAGCCGCCGATGAGCTAGCACAGCTCGGATCTAAGCGAGAAGCTGCTCCAACGACGTCTTCGTCGAGCATCTCTATGAACCAACCGCTACGGCGAGGACGACTCCTAGCGAACAAACCGCCAACGAAGTCGCCATGACCGACACCGACCGGAGGACGCCGCTCATCAAATTCTTAACTCAAGAAGAGCCGCCTGATGACCGGGATGAAGCGTAACGCGTCCGGCGTCGTGCCAAGCGTACGTCATGGTCGACTCCGATCTATACAAGAGAAGCCCCTCCGGAATTCTGATGAGGTGCATCACGCCCAAGAAGGAAAACAATTACTCCAAGATATCCACTCGGCATATGCGAAGCCACGCGGCGGCACGCACTCTAGTCGGCAAAGCTTACGTGCAAGGATTCTTTCGCTCACCGCGGTCTCCGACGCGGACAAAGTCGTAAGAACCCGCGAAGGCTGCCGCGCGCCGCAAAGCCATGTCCCTCCAGAGCTTCAAACAATCCCACTTTCCCGGGTTCCGCGGTATGGGGCCGGACATGGTTGGCCCTTTCAAGAAAGCTCCAAGAGGTTTCACACACCTCTTCGTCGCAATCGACAAGTTCTCCAAGTGGATTGAAGCCAAGCCGCCGCCACAATCACCGCCGACAAAGCGCGAGACTTTTTCCCTCAACATCGTGCACCGCTTCGGCATCCCAAACAATCATAACCGATAATGGGACCCAATTCACGGGAGGCATTTTCAAGGAATTCGCGCAAGACTTCGGGATCAAGATCTCGCTACGCATCGCAGCTCACCCCAAAAGCAATGGGCAAGTCGAGCGAGCCAACGGGATGGTCCTTCAAGGTATCAAGGCTCGCGTTTTGACCGACTAAGCCCTTACGCCGGCAAGTGGGTCTAGGAACTTCCCTCGGTTCTATGGTCGCCGCGAACCACACCCGCCGGGCCACCACCAAACTCCTTTCTTTTGGTCTATGGCGCAAGCCATGTTGCCAAACGAGATGGAGTACGAGTCCCTCCGGTCCGCAGCTTCAACGATGAACGCTACGACATCGACCGAGTGGATGACCTCACCCGATTGGAAGAGGCTCGCGAGGCAGCCCTCATCCAACTTGGCCAAATACCTTCAAGGGCTCGAAGATACCACGCCGCAACGTGAGAGCACGAGCTTTCATTGTTGGCGACCTGGTCCTACGCAAGATCCGTACTCACCAAAGACCGACACAAGTTATCTCCCTTATGGGAAGGACCGTATATAATCGCCGAAGTGACTCGGCCCGGGCTTACCGCTAAAGCGCGAAGACGGGTCCATGGTGGAGAACTCCCGGAACATCGAGCACCTTCGACGATTTTACGCCTAATTTGGCTAAGACCTCATAGCTCTTTGACTGCCAACCTCAAGCAAGATGACTTCTTGAGCTAGCAATGGGGCGATACACATATCAATAAAGCTCAAATTTTCCTCATCAAATTTTTGTGCACAATTTGGTTTATCATTGTTTAATGTCCTTTGACTCGAGCTCGTGTCTAAGGACCGAGAGTTTTCCGATGACCTAATCGAGCCTAGGCTTGATGACAAATGACGAAAACTACTTAAGAAATTTCACGCAAAAGCTCGAATCAAGGCATTGACATAAATAAACTTAAAATAGTCACAAAGATTCCACGTCAAAGTGTTACAATTACATGATATCTACAAAGCAAAGTCGAATACAGATCGAGCTTGAAATTGTTCACTACATCCAAAGATATCTTCTTCGCCGCTCTTGCGCCTCGCTTAGCATATCTAAGGCCTCGCTCGTCTCGTTGTTCCCTCGCGAAGCCCTCCCCGACCGAATGGATATCCACTGGGGTAGAGGGACTTGGTCTCGTGCAAGAGCCGACCAGCCCCCATGTTGGCCGCTTCGGTGATGTTCTTCGATATCGTCGTCGGAGCCACCGAAGCTTGTCGAAGATCTCGATTGGCTCCAGCGAGCCGGCCCCAACACCTTGATCAAACAAGGATGCCAAGATCGGCGTGGCGGCGTTGGCGACCTCCTCCCGTATCTCGTCGCTGGACTTGATCCGCCCAAGTAAGACGTCGTATTGGGCTCGGGTCTTCATCTTATAAGCCGCAAGGAGTCCCGCATCATTCAAAGCACTCGGAAATGAAGCAAAGACATGAAATTCAACTTCAAAGAAGGTTACCTTCAAATTCGGCCTCCATTTCGGCCTTGTCGAGGCCGACCGCTTCCACTGGACTTGAAGCGAGTGGACCTCCGAAGAATTTCCTACAACGAAAGAAGGTTAACAATAGCCAAGATCAACATAAGAATCATAATGAAGCCGGGAGAGGCGGCTTACTTCCGATTGATCCGCGGAGGTCGAGGTTCGCTCCCGAAGCTCCGAGATCTCCCTCCTTAAAGCGGCCTCCCTTGATGCGGCCTCCTCCCGAGTGGCCTTCACTGCCGCCGAACGTCTTCCAAGGAGTTTAAGTGGGGACTAGCTTCTCCAAAGACTTCGGATTTTGCCATTGAGCGGCAATATTCTTTCTCGCATGAAAGCGTAAGAAATGATCGATCAAGGATAACGAAGATATAATCAAAAAGAAAGACGAAGGCTTACGTTGAGCATGGGTCGCCTTCATTTAGGCTCTCGACAAGGGCATCCCTTTCATCTTTTCGGCTTGCCGGTCTAGGATGATGCCCCGTCTCTCGCCTTCCGAGTCCCGCCACTCGATTCTCGATCGAGGAACCCAGTCTAAGAAGATTGCAACCCTGGGATCTCTTCTACCGTGGCGGCAAACAAGAAAGACCAATGAAGACATGAGGGATTTAAAATTAAAAGAACGAAGGAACGCTTCAAGCAAGTCTCACCGGCTTGGTGGCCGCCGCTTAGGTGGGGCAGCCGACTCTTCTTCTTCTTCGGCTCAAGCGCCGAGTGACCCCCTGGGGTGCTTGGGCCGCAGCCGTGGGTTCTCAGCAGCCTGACGGTTTCGGCCGGGATATCCCGACCGGCGCTGGGGCTCCTCCCTAGGGGCGCTCCTTCCGAGGTGAAGGATGTTTCTCCGAACGCTCGCACTCTGCGGGCTCCGGTTTTGGCTCTACGGCCTCTGCACTTGGGAGCTGGCGCCGAGTCGGCCCTTCACCCTCCGGCAGGATCTATGTCCCGGGGCCTCCCGCGAAAGTGAATACAAAAAGATAAAGAAAAGTTTTCCGCGAAAGAGTTCAAGACTTCGGTTTCAGAGCATACCTGGATGACCGGCGGATCTTCGGTGCGTCCGCGCGGTGATCGCCTTAGAGGCGGGGTCTCGACCGAGGAGCCGGACGTCATCATCCGAATCCTCGATGATCAGCCGCCTTTGCTTGCGCGCTTGTTCGAGTCCTCACTGGCGCCGCCCGCTTCCCGACCGGATCGCCTTGATTTTGATCCCGCCGCCGGCTTACGGGGCGACGCGGCGCGTCATCATGAGCCACCATATATGGCTTGGAAGTGATAGAGGCGTTTCCCGCAGAGAGAGAAGGTACAACATTAAGAGACAAGACGTCGGATTGAAGATACTATGAAGCAACCAATCGGCTTACCGGAGGAGGAGGTCGGTGGATGCTGAATGGAAGGATCGCGAATGAGGGCCCGCTCGACGGCAATCCCGATGAAAAGAGCTTGTACATCCGGATCTTCGTGATCTCGTATGTGAGTGGATCCGGGTCCTCCCGATGGGGTCCGTTCCGCCTTCATATTCGAAGGCCGGCTTCGACCGCTCCTTGATCGGCGCCGCCGGCACTGATGAAGTGCCGAGTGATTTGTTCCCCACGAAGATTCCTCTTCTTCATCGCCGTGATCTTCGCGAGCAGATCATTGGCTTCGTCCCAATCTTGGGCTACCGGGACGGTACTCCAAGATGGCTTGGGGACAGAGGAAGACCAACAAAGCGGGCGTGCTGGGTTCAAGATTATTGATGTAGAACCAGCCCGCGTGCCACCTTTGTTGGAAGATTTCAAAGGAAGAGAAAAGTAGTCTTTGCGAGAGATCCGCGAAGTTGGAAGCTCCGCCCGCCAACGACACAAGGTTGGTCCTTGTTTGGATGGGGTTTCGTATAAAACATACGACGGAATAGATTGAAGTGAGGAAGAATGCCGAGAAAAGCTTCACACACATGAATAAAGAGGGCTTTGTGGAGCATCGAATTGGGGTTCGATGGTAGATGTGAAGACCATAGTAGTCCAAGAGCCCCGAAAGAACTCGGAGGTGGGAAGGCTAAACCCGCAATAGAAAAAGGAAGTAAAGACAACGAGCTCACCGGTGTTTGGGGTCGGGAAGTCCTCCCCGCCGCCGGCGCCATCCCACAAGTTCCTTTGGCGGAAGCACGCCGTGCTTCACCATCTCCTTAAGGGTGTATTCCCTCACATCCGAGGTGGCCCATTGGTCGAACGGAATCCTCTTCTCCTCCGCCATGAGAATGGGTTGATGGGAAGTGGATCCGGCGGAAAAGTTGGATCTTTGGCGATGGAATGTGGGAGAGTTGGCTATGGAGGCTGGTTGCTGCAGATCGAGCTCTTAGACGGACGGATTTGGGAGCGCGCGAGTCTAGGGTTCTCCGCGGTGAGCCGTTGAACAAGCACCGTGAGAAGGGGAATCGTTTGGAAGACGAAGAGGCGGGGACAACCTCGCGTCTTTAAAGAAAGATTTGAGGGTTGCGCTAGGTTTTCGGTGAGTGGGCCGAGCCTATAAGAAAATCTACGGCCCAGCCTAAGGTGTGGTCCGATACGTGTCCTTAGGGACTTAAGCGGATGTGCTTAAGCGATTTGCCCCGGCAATATGCGCGCGTCCGAGTGCCCTATACCTTTAAAGATCCTTCCATACCGCGGTTTGCTTGACTTCATGAGAAGCCGGCACGATGCAATTTGGAAGGTGACCAACAAGAGAGTTTTTATAGCCGCCTTGGTGAACAAGGGCCGTTTGGTTTTTCGGCATTTGGTCTGGTAATCTTACCGATGCCGTTTATTTTCCACCTTGGTGAAGATCTTTATAAGATTGAGACCAGTATTATGGCAAAAGCTATTTAATAACTTGGTCATATTTTTCATATGATTGAAAAACTTGTTTTCCCATGAGGGATGAATGAAACATTTATTCCGGATTACTGGCAAATCCACTCGATGAGCAAGAGCTCACCGAGTGCTTTTTACCCACGAGGGATGATTGAATTATTTGTTCTCGAGATGACTGGCCAAATTCACTCGATAAGTATGAACTTGCCGAGTAATGAGATTTCTATGATTGCTTTAGCATGAGCTAGGCATCTACATGAGAATGATTTTTATAGTTCTTGACTATATGCTTAGCCTATTTTTGACTAACCACATAGTCGGGGCTACATTTAATTAGGTGCATCGTGAGATGCACCTAGATATTTATTTTTTGAGAAATTTTTATATATATTTTTCCAGCCCTTCATAGTCTTTTGAGCCACTCTGAAGATTCAGCAGAGATGATGGAATCACTGCGCCAAAAGCACTCGGCAAAGAGATTTTTGGTTGAGTGCCGTTTTGGTCCGGGCCGAGTTGTCTCGTCGACCGAAAAGGACTCGGGGCTACCGTGGAGATTGTGGCAACCGGGTATCTACTTGGCAAGCTTATCCGACCGGAGGTAGGGATAGATTGCGCCGCTATATCTGTAAGCCGAACTTGACTTGGGTGTTACGGTTGCCGATGGAGATAAGGCAATCGGCCTATAGTCACGGTTTGGTAAGATTGAGGAATCCGTCTTAGAGTAAGATAGGGTTTCCGACTTGTAAACCTTTCCTCCCAGACTATATAAGGGGGTAAGGGGCGTCCCTTGAGGGATATCTTAGACTTGATCAGATTCTAGATCGGAAATTCCGATAGGAAATCGGAGATTAGCTTTTAGCCTTCATCTTTAGATCACGAGATCAATAAAGACACTCGGCGGATCGAATCCACCGAAACAGGAGTAGGGTATTACCTCACGAGAGGGCCTGAACCTGTCTAAATCTTCTTTTCCTCCTAACCCATCGTGCTTGACGATCTCGACTGCAACCCCAGAAAATATATTGCCGAAACCAAGTTTCGACAGTTCCCATCACGGTCCTCGTCGACGAAGAAGTCCTGATGGATCAGACCGAGCTGATCATGGACAGGTCGTCGCCTTTGGTTTAGCTGGACGGCTCTGGGGACGAACCGCGCTGGACTTGCAGGCGACAAGCTCCCGCGTTCGTCGTCGTGGTGATCGTTACATGCTGGGTAATCATCCAATGTTGGCAGCCTCATGCCGGATTCCCAGCAGTACTTGAAAAAATCGCAATGCCAATGTGGATCGGCATTGTCGTGGTTTACTCGTATCGTCGGCTTCCGAGTATTCGGCTCGCGCCGACGAGGTGCTTCATTGTAAATTTCTTCATGCCGAGACCGGTATTGATGACGGTATCGGCTTTCGTTTCGTGGATCGGCCGCCGGCCAGCCCGATCCGATGACTCGGGCGCACCATATTAATTGCGCGGCGTGGCATCCGGCCTGGTCGCCCTCTGCCATTTCCCCGAGCGATGTATTGGCTAAGCCGTGCGCCATTCTGTTTTGTCGATCGGCTTGCCCGGGGCCGGCCTGGACCGTGTTGACCGGGAAGGGATTGCCGTCTACCTTCATCGACCGATTTGAGTCGGCGAACTTCAGCTTCCCGGAGTCGGCGAACTTCAACTTCAGCTTCATCGACCGACTTGATTTGCTGTCTGAAGACTTTGGAGTCATTGGTGGTGTGAGATGTGGAGTTGTGCCACTTGCAATACTTCTTCTTCAACTCTTCGGTCGACGGGATCACATGATTTTCGAGTAATTGAATCTGTTTCTCCTTGAGCAATAGATCGAAAATCTTGTCGGCCTTGGTGATGTCGAAGTCGTATCTTTCTTCCTTCGTCGTCTTCAGCAGCCATTGGCAGACGATGGCTTTCTTGGTATTGGCCCACTCGGCTGCCGCCACTTCTGTTTCATCGTCATCGGACCCATAATCTAATTCGTCAACGACCTAAATTATGTTTTTGATGGTTTTTCTGGTGTCCTGGAATCGTTGTTCGTGGGCCGTCACCTTCTGCGCCAAGTGGGCTAGGTTGTCGAAGTCTTGCGCAGAGAATCGCTCTCGGATTGGCGCGATTAAGCCGTGAAAGGCCAGATCGGCCAACTAGGCATCCGATAGCACCAGTTTGTAACATCGGTTCCTCATCTCCCTAAAGCGTTGGATGTAGTCTTGGACCGATTCATTGTGGTTCTACCCGACGCTGTGAGGTCCGACAACTTCATCTCGTGGTTGCCGGAGTAGAAATAGTCGTGGAACTGTTTTTCAAGATCAGCCCAACTCGAATCGAGTTGTAGGGCAATGAGGAGAACCAGTAAAGGCGATCCCGAAAGAGAAAGGGGGAACAGTCGAACTCTCAAGGGGTCTGTAGCCGATGCTTCACCGCATTGCGCCAAAAATCGGCTAACGTGCTCATAGGTGGAAACGTTGTCTCGCCCTGAGAATATCGAGAAGTCTAGGATCTTGTATCGGTTGGGTAGCGGGATCCGTTCGAAATGTTCTCGGATAGGGATACTCGATACATATTCCCCGAATCTTTTGGTTTGAGGCCGAATCGATCGCATGACATCTCGCAATTAGATCGCCCATGCTCGGTTGTCTTGTTGTATCGGCTCATATGGGTCATACGGCACGGGTGCTTGCCGATACACTCGTGGTGGCGTCTAAGGCCTATAATGGTGATCTTGACGGCCTCCTTGCTACCGGTAGCGATGGTCACGGGAGGTGGCCGAGGCACCGTTGTGGCGTTGGTGGTTCTGGAAACAACCGCCGGCCACCGGCATTGTGCCGCCTGTCTAGATCAATTGGCTATGGTCGCCGATTGTCATTGAACATGCCGCGAGTTGACCCCGAGGCAACGGCCGTTGTCGGTTTAGTATAGTAATCACCGGTCTTATAGCCGTTTCACCTGGATTCAGCTTACCGATTCCTCCTGGCGGGCTTGGTTGTGCTACCAGTGGAAGCGGCCGATTCTGTGTGACTAGCGTCATGTAACCAAGAAATTGGCCATCTGCGAAATATGTGGGCCCCCGTTGCAGCTGTTCGGCTACCTTGGCGTCAACCACAGTAGAGATCATATTATTGAGAGTATTGACCAAGATGCTACTTTGCTTGACCAGTGCGTGGTGAACAGCCGAGTCGATCCGATCTTGTAGATAGTATACGGCCGAATGATCTTGCACCTGGGTCGGCTCTTCCACCTTCTGTTTGCCTTTTGTGTCACCTGAGGACGATGCCTTGGTATCGTTCAGGCTGAACTTGTACTTTTAGTGCATAGCTCCAGATCTTGTTTGTGTGAAAGATTGCAAATAATTAGTCTGGAGTTCTTCCACCATCTTCTTATATTCGGCTTGCTGTTCAGCCGATAATTGTTCCATCTTCACGGGGACGATGTTGTCCCGTGTGATGCCAGGCTCTTGGAGTCGACCATCTTGCCGCAGAGTCTATTCGTCCGAGTCGAGCCGACAAAGACAGCCCCACCGGGCGTGCCAAGAAGCGTGTTGACGAGAAATCTCTCTCACGCGTTGGCGCGAGATCCGCTTGACTCCAAGCAGTCCTTCTCTACGCCTACAACGTGTGGGCGTGCGCTGATTTGCTCGTTTAATCAACAAGAAAAAGGAGAGAATACACGTTAAGTGTTAGGTTAGATCCCCACGGGATCGGCTATAGAAATCCATGAATGTATATATGCTATTCTAAGCTATATTTAGGCCAAGTGACTGGAATGGATCGGCTACACCAAGACAACATCAGCCGCTTGATCCAAATACAGTGAAGAATAATAAATATACAGATTGATAACCTAGCCGATACTAGAAAGCTAACAAAGAATTGGCTAGTACTCCGATGAATCTTATGGAAAGATAATATTCCTGAACCTAATGTACAACCCGAAAATCAGCCATCGGTTACCGGGAAAAGGCCGATTTTGGTCGGCAGCGTCCGACAGAAACACGATCTTAACATAAGAGGCAGTCCTAATATAAATCTAATAATAAGCACATTAAAAGAAACATATTAGGGCAGGTAAGGTCGGCTGAAACCACGGCACTGTCTCTAAACAACATAAATCTATCCGAACAGATCACCAGCAGCTCTAAGAACGACTTAATAGTTCAAACATGATACATCATTAAGTATAAAAAGAACAACCCGATTTGTTGCAGCCGATTTACGCCTCTCAAGACGGTAGATATCGCATATAAACCAACCAACCTTCAGATCTAGCCTTATTGGCCGCATGTTCTCGCTAGAACCAGCCAATGGTGGGATAGATCTAAACATTGATCTAATTTGTACGTGCTATATGATAAATAACGCAGTATAGACCTTTGATTCTAATGTATCATTGCGATGGAAGCACTCAAAACAGCAAATCATACCACTAATGACAAACATTTACTCGGATCTGGGATCGAGACGATGCACCAAGCCAAACAAAGTGCTCGTCTAAAGAAAAGGTTGGCAATGCGCCGAAGGTTTGATTGATTGAAAATGAATATTTTACAAGGTGTCTCAGTGTCCTATTTATACCCAAGATACAACTATCTCGCAACAACCCCGGACTCTATCTCGAACAACTATTTAAAACACCATATTATTCCTAGCGGGACCCATACCGTGTTACAACTAACAGTTTAACAAATCTCTAGATTACAGATACAATTGCCGTTATAGGACTCTATCCATAAGTGGCAATATCTTTTAATGCATAATTAGCAACCGAATCTTCTATTTATCTTCAAGTTTCTGCACTAGAAATGGTTTCATCTCTTCCGAACCTAGAATCGGCTGTCGGCTGCTCCCGTTCGATCCATCCTCGCCGATTGGCCCCACACCATCACTCTTTTGGCCGATGCGATTCCGTCTTTCACCGATCCGATTCCGCTTTGCCTTGCGGACTTAGAAACTCAATTACCAAATTTCAGTGTTAACAGAGGGATAATATCAAAACAATTGGAGCAAAGGAGATGGGGATAAGAGTATGAGGGAAAACATATTTGTTTGTGAAAATAGTTTGTATTTGCAAAAATAATCCTATGTAGGGATATTTTCCTTTAACCAGCTATTCAGGGGTAGGGCGCCAGTTGGTCTTTTCCTACAGTCGCACTGCTCTGATACCAACTCTGTCGACCCCCGTTTATGAGGACAGGAACCATTCGTGTTCATTGTACCATATCCCTGGATTGAGTAGTTTGGTACCCACGAATACAGTTCTGAATTACCAGGTGCAAAGTGCATGAATAGTCTTACATCGAACTTATTACATCGAACATGAATAGTCTTTCATGTTCTGGGCGATGTAGCCACTCCATCTACCAATAACTTTTGTTTTGAACTGATGTCGGCCCTTTCTTCTCAGGTCTCCAGGATTAGACGATGTCAAAATGTCTAGCCCAGTTGTCATAACTACATCGGCTAAGGTTATAGCCATGGGGCCTTGCTGAAACATAAAGGCATTAAGGGTGTCGTTCCAAAAGTAAGTCGCGGCCGACATGAGGGGCTCATCTTTTTCCATATTGGCCGTGGACAGAGCTAAGCATTGGGCTATCCCTGACTCCTCCCACTTGGCTTGTTTAGCCGATTGCACTCTTTTGTACCACTCGATCCAGAGTTATCCGTGGTCGGCCATGATTTAAAAATACCAGCCCAAAGGGTTTAAGGATGGTTTTCTCGTGTTGTAAGGCATTCTATCGGTTTCGCTATAATGATTTCAGTTGGATCAAGACGCTGCCAATAGGGTCGAGGAAATATCGTTTTTCTTGGGTGAGACTGGGAATTGCTATCTCGATGTGACAAAGCACAAAAAAAGGGGAGGAAATCACGAATCAAGAACCCTAGAATGCAAATCAAAAAGGGAAAGCGTAAGGAAAGGGGATCTCGATCCGACTGAGACATACCTCGGGGAACTCAGTGGCAGCGGCGACCGACGCGGCGGGCGGTGGAGGAAGCCATCAAGATCGCCGGAGTGGACTCAAGCTTTTGGCCGCCGGAATCGCCGAGATTCGCCAAGCGCGTCGGTGAGCTACCGAGAGGAGAGAGAAAAAGGATTTGGTTGCGGAGCGCTTGAGATGTCCAGAGTGAAGGCGTGGCCGTTTCAAGGAGGGGAAGGACTATTTAAAGGATATTTTGGGCAACCGAAATGGTTTAGATCGAAAAGAGCAGGAATTCGAAAGGGCGACAAATCCGTAACATTTCATATCACGGACTTGGGGGCATGTGTAAATAGCTAAATTTGGTAACCAAATCCCTAAGTCCTAGTTGAAGTTGAAGCGTAGACCGGATCGGCTGGTTTGACGAAGAAACAGAGGCCGGATCGGCCGAGATGTGATCGGCCGCGGCTAGTCGGCTAAGGTTGAATCGGACGAGGACAAACGATAGCCGATTCCAAGTTCGTAGAAGTCGAAGCCATTTCGATGCGTATATTTGGAGATAAAATAGAAGATTCGGTTTCCAAATTGCGCATTAAGAGATATTGCCATCTAGGGATAAAGTCCTATAACGGCGAATGTATGTAAATTAGAGATTTGTTTAGGGATAACCCTATTGTAAAGGCGGCAAAGGATTGCTTCCCACGCTTTTGTCGTATAGATATAGTCGTTAGTTGTAACCATGTGTAGCGTGATCTTTGCTGTACTTGGGTATAAATAGGACCCGAGACCCCTGTAAACAATGAATTCTCACACAATCAATACAACCTTCGGCACATCGCCTCCTTTTTCTTCAAACGAACAACTGATCCGGCTTCGGGCTGCATCGTTTCGATCCCCAAGTTCAAGTAAATGTTTGTCATTAGTGGTGTATCTCGTCGAGTTTAGTGCTTCCATCGCTATGACACTCTAAATTCGATGATTTATGCTGCGCTAGCTATCATATGTCACATATAATCTAGAACAATGTTTAGATCGGCTCGTTCTCGTCAAGGATCAGCACCGATAGAGCTAGGTCTAAGCTTAAATTATATACGATATCCACCGTCTCGAGGTATTTACATTAGCTACAGTAGATCAGACTGTTCTTTTTATACTTAATGCTACATCATTATTGATCTATTAAGTCGTTTTAAGAGCTTTCGTGATCTATTAGGCTGCACGTATATGTTTAGAGACAAGGCCGGGTTTTCACCGCCTTATCTCGCTTTTAATACTTTTTTATTATATTTTGCTATCGATTCATTAAAACCGCCTCTTATATTAAGATCTTGCTCTAGTTAAATGCCCTAAGCCAGAATCAGTTTGTCAGCTACACCCGAGAGTCGACTGATCTAGGTTTAGCTCATTTAGCTTAGATCAATATCTTTTCATAAGATAAATCGGAGTATTAGCCGATTCACAGTTGGACTTATGACATCGGCTAAGATTGTTAAAGCATATATTTATTATTTTGTTATATATTTGGATTAAGTGACTAATACTGTCTCGGTGTGGCCGATCTATTCTAGTCACTTGGTTTAAATACACTTCAGAATGACATATATATGTAAATTGTCGACCCCCATTTTTGAAGACGGGAATTCGTGTTCATAGTACCATATCTCAGGATAACATCTCCTTTATTAGTGGTACCTTCCAAGAGTTGATTTGCGGATTGTAAGAACATCCTTGATCCTTCCTCAGCTGGTCAAACATTTTCATCAGTTGACAGTCCTTAGGTACATCGTCTGTCCCTTCACACATGAAGCACGTCACGTCTCTCATGGGGCATTCTTCCGGCATGTGGGTGTCCTCACCGCAGCTACGAAGGTAGTTGCACATTCTTGCATAGTGCCCAATTTCTCCACATCGAGTACATGTCATGGGTTTCAGCTCTCCTTCACTATCACTTTCCATGTCCTCTTCTTCATCATCCTCGAGGGACGTTTCTTCCGGTATGTCGTCTTCTAGTTTGGGCGATCCATAAAGCTGGAGATTTCGGGTTAACTGACGCGCACCACGAAAGGTGTTATTACTTAGGTGTCGGGGAATTCTTGAAGATCCTCGAGTGTAAACACCGTGCTCGTGACGATCATATTGCGATCACAACTTATATCCCGCCTAGCGACTTTCTTCTTGTAGTGCCCCCGCCTCCTTTCTTGGGTCGTGGTTCGGTATACCCATCCTTTATTCCACTTCCTATCATGGCTTGCCATCTGTTTTGAAAGTAACTTAGGGTCAGAGGGATAATATCAAAACAATTTGAGCAAAGGAGATGGGGATAAGAGTATGAGGGGAAACATATTTGTTTGTGAAAATAGTTTGTATTTGCAAAAATAATCCTATGTAGGGATATTTTCCTTTAACCAGCTATTCAGGGGTAGGGCGCTAGTTGGTCTTTTCCTACGCCGCACCGCTCGATACTCGCTCCGTCGACCCCTTTTTGAGGACGGGAATTATTCGTGTTCATTGTACTATATCCCTGGATCGAGTAGTTTGATACCCACGAATACAGTTCTGAATTACGAGGTGCAAAGTGCACGAATAGTCTTACATCGAACTTATTACAGTAATAGGCCCAAAGGCAATATTCAATACATATAGGACCTATTGGTCCGGATTCAACCAAAAGTAGAGTTTAGATAAGATGAGCAGACGAAAAGCAGCGGCATGTCAATTGCCACAGGCAACGACTGGGGACTAAGACCTAGTGAGACGCCTTCTCCTTCATCGCCCATCCGGCAAGAAGCATAGGGGTCCTTCAGTTCTTTGTTTCCTTCATCTCGAAGTTTGTGCGTATAGAAAGGGTGAGTACCCAACGTACTCGCAAGTTTCGACACTGCACGATGCACATGATAGGGTCATTCAAAGGTTGGCTAAGGTTCATTTGCACAAAGCCAATTTTCACAAATCATTTCACAAACCTATTGTCTAGCCAAGTCAAGTTTTAGTTTCAGAGTATATTAAAACGGCGACGGCTCTGTCTACCATCCATCGTGATTTCCAAGGATGGCTTGCCGCCTCCGGTTCGTCATGGTTTTCCTGGAATCCACCCCTTCTCGCATTTCGAGAAGTTGAGTCCACCAGCACAAAAATCATTATGCAATCCCATTCCCATCATTTTAAAATTTATGAGTCTAGCCACGGAGAAACTTGTCACGCTGCTCATTAACCGCGAGCACGGCTATTCGAATAGATTGATTGACTGACAAGGCAAAGGATGTACACTTTACCCGTACTCCGCGACTACTCATTGAATGAGCTTTCATCCCTTCATATGGAATGGTCACGACAAAGCCTTTCGATAACTTCGCTTTGCGCACTCCGCTCCATGAATTTAACTCCTCTTGCACTCTAGCCGTCCTTTCCTAGCGGAGAGGAGTTCGGTGCTCTCGGGTAAGGGAAAATCTTTCACAACATTCTCATTCAGTACTCAACACTTAGGCCACAGCCTATTCTCAATAACTGTAACCACCTCTTCACTCAAGAACCACTATGCAGGATACCGCTCCGCTCGTTATCTACTCCGCTAGGTCTATACCCATTCGAGAAGTACGGCCGATCTGTCTCTTTCCAAGTTATAAGTCTCATGGCTCGGTCCTTACTTGACCAGGGACGGTACTAGCCTTTCCCGGAATCCTCCCAAATCCATCCATCCGCCCCAAATCCAAAACATTGCTTTTGTACTTTTTGGTTTTTCATCAAAACTAATTTCATCGATCGGGCAATGTGGCGCTCATGTCTCCACATGCCGTATTCCAATTACCTTCCCAAAGATAGTTGCCCAAGCACGAGGCTTCTTTGTAAAATCATGAGTATGCAAGAATCTAGTATAAGCGTGGCTAAGCATTTTACCAAGTTAGCCTCCGGTCATATCACATCGAAGGTTACAAAGAATAATTCTAATGGTAATCAACATCAAGGTAGGGTATATCAAGTATAGGTGCTCATTTGTGTATAGCATGCAATTTGTAATTGAAATCAACATCATTTCACAACGTAGGATCAATATGTTCAAAGGGAAGTGTTGACTTGCCTTGCTCGCACACTTGTTGGCCGGGGTCTTCAACGTATTCAGTGCTTGCTCCCTCGGTTGCTATCCGTACATGCAAAAGAATAATTGAACTCAATCAGAATTCAATAAAATACCGAGAGATCGAAAAGAACCATAAAAGCGACTCCAAACGTTTGGCCTAAAATTCTACTCGAGTTCGGACGAAAGTTTTTCTGGATAAAAATCCGAGTTAAAAAGGGTTTGATGTCCTAGGTTTTCGCAAAATGTCGATTGCATTTAATTAAGAAAATAAATTTAAAAATGCTAATTGAGGGGTTTGTAATCGAGGTTTTGGAGGTTCGAGCACTAGAAGAAACATATTTTTAATGGCGAAAAAGAAATAGACAAACTCCGGATTAAAACGACGCGAAACGGAATTTCCAAAAATCCAATTTTTATTTTTGAATTTGTACCGAGAAAATACATGAGAAAACAATATATTTTTGCCCAAATATTTTCCCAAATATTTTCTAAATAATCTTCCTCTTTTTCCAAAAATTTTCCCTATTTTTTCCTATTTTTTCCTTTTCCTTTTCTTCTCTTTTCTTTTCTTTTTCTTTTCTTTTCTTTTCCTTTCTTTTCT
>JAIFGZ020000671.1:0-170104 GCA_019925245.2 Oryza australiensis | reverse complement strand
CACCAATCACCCGATTCGCAGATGCCGGGCAATGATCTCGAGCCGTCCGATCAGGTGTTCTCGCGCCGCTCCGATGCGCCGACTACGCCAATTCCTTCCACAACCGATCAATACACGCAACGCAGCAGCCGCTCTACCGGTATCCACACGTTCGGGACAACGCCGAACACCCGTGTGCTAGCACACGATGCAAGGCTAGGGTTTGGCTCGAAAGTGGGAGGGTTTCCGTGGAGTTTGAACTCGCGACTTCGCTGTGGATTCGGTTTAAAGCGATCCAACCGATGTGTCGCAGCTCTCCACCCCTCGCCTTTATATAGAGTTGGCCGACCGGGACTAGTGGCCGATCAGGACTCTATTTCAAATCGGATCCTATCCGAATCTCATAGTCGGCCACCCATACGTCGTAAGACCATAGGACTCTATCCGATCGGATCCCTATCCGATCGAGCCGTATCGAGTCCAACTCGAATATCTATTCTATCCCCTTAAGCGTGTGACCACAGGTTCAGGTATACTCGGTTTCGGCTATAGTCTAACTTAGTCGATCGTCGCTCGAGTCCAACTCAGCCACCCGTCACGGCGGCGCCTAGCAAGCACATATTGACACCATAGTATACAAGAATAATATCGGTTCGAACCGTAATGTGTACACAAATCCCTTTGCCTCACGATACCGCTTAAGCTATAGGCAAGATGTGTGCCATCCCTTCAATAGCTTAACCTTTCACTCGAACCGTATTGGATTATCCATCCTTGATTGACTCCTCAATCAACTTAGCATGGCCATGCATTTCCATAATCCATTACCTCGAGGGCCCGAAGATATCTCTCAAAGGAGGGGCAAATTCCATCTTGATCACTCACATCCCACTCCATGTTTCATAGCAAACCCGAAAACTACCTTTATAACTACCCGGTTATGGAATAGCGTTTGGTAGTCCCAAAGTAGGATACTACACATGTTGGAATCCATGGTGATCTCGGTCTAAGGACTTTGTACCAACACTACCCGAGACTAACTAATGGCACATTGATTCCCGTAGTGTCTCATGGTGGGTCTATCGAACAATGTGTTCTCTAACACATATGTCCATGTTTATTGATTTGGTATCTCCATACCCATGATCTATGAGACATGATCATCAATCAATAAACATGCCGATCTTAGAATCATATTTGTTCCAATAATATGATATATGATCAGGATCATTTAGAAATAGATTCATACATATCGAGTCTCATAAATAAGTCACGTACTTATTGATCAATACAAGATGTCTATTTCATGGAACCGAATAACACTTTATTCATAAATACATAAACATTGACGTGATATCCAACATCTCCATGTTGCCTCTAGGACATATCACTAACAATCTCCCACTTGCACTAGAGTCAATCATGTAAGTATCTAATACCCATTGCTCTTGTGTGCGCCTCATGCTTCGGTGAGGGAGAGGTTTTGTCGGCGGATCGGCCTCCGTTGTAGAATCGCAACGTATCCCGCTTGGAACTCTTCCGGTGACTCCGCCTCCGTTCGGGCAAAACACGAACCCAGATTGTGATCTATAATCATCCTTGTCCTGTTTGGAAGCTAGCATCGGTGTAACCACTTACAACGAGCTCTTCTTCACCTCCATAGACTAGGAACATATCCTTAGTTCTTCTCAAGTACTTAAGGATATTCTTTACTGGCGATCTAGTGACCTTCACTGGATCGGCGGTATCTCGCTCGTAGCACTCAAAGCGTACGAGACATCTCGGCGTGTACAAAGCATGGCATACATGATGGATCCAATTGCCAAGCATATGGAACCATACCCATCTTATTCCGCTCATCATGTGTCCGAGGACACCGATTCTTGCCAAGATTAATACCATGTGACATGGGCAAGAAACCTTTCTTGGAATCATGCATGTTGAACCTTTTCAACACCTTGTCAATGTATGTACTTTGGCTTAATCCAATTAGCCTCTTAGATCTATCTCTATAGATCCGAATGCCCAATATGTATGCTGCTTCCCTAGGTCTTCCATGGAAAAACTATTTTTCAATGAAGACTTGACGGACTCTAGCATAGGGATATCATTTCCAATCAACAATATGTCATCCACATATAAGACTAGAAATACAATTGCGCTCCCACCGACCTTTTTGTAAACACATGCCTCTTCTTCGTTTTTGATGAAACCAAACCCTTTGATTACTTCATCAAAACGAATATTCCAACTCCGAGATGCTTGCTTCAATCCATAAATAGATTTCGTAGCTTGCATATCTTTCCGGGCGATTGTGGATCGACAAAACCCCGAGGTTGTATCATGTATACATCCTCGCTTAGGTTTCCATTTAGGAAAGCCGTTTTGACATCCATCTGCCATATCTCATAATCAAAATATGCAGCAATCGCTAGGATAATCCGAATAGATTTAAGCATTGCGACGGGCGAGAAGGTTTCATCATAATCAACTCCTCGAATCGTTTAAAACTTTTCGCCACCAATCGCGCCTTATAGATGTGAACATTTCCATCCATATCGGCCTTTTCTTAAAAACCCATTTACACTCAATGGTTTTGACACCATCAGTGGATCAACCAAGTTCCAAACTTGATTGTCATACATGGATTCTATTTCGGATTTCATGGCTCCAAGCCACTTGTTGGAATCGGGTCCCACCATCGCTTCCTCATAGGTCTTAGGTTCATCGTTGTCCAACAACAATATATCACGTTGTTCCGCACCGTGTACTGTCGGCGCACGACGTGATCTTTCGACCTCCGTGGGGTGGTGTATCTACAACCGGTGGCGCAACACTTTGCTCCTCCGTTGTGGTTCCGTGGTCGCGAAACATTTTATCGGTGTTTCTTGAACTTCTTCAAGATGCACCCTGCTCCCACTAACCCTTCTTGAAAGAAACTCTTTCTCCAAGAAGACACCGTGTCGAGCGACAAACACTTTGCCTTGTTCCCGATTATAAAAGTAATATCCCTTAGTTTCCTTAGGATATCCCACAAAGAAGCACTTGTCGATTTGGGTGTGAGCTTGTCGATCAGAACGTTTTACATAAGCCTCACATCCCTAAATTTTGAGAAAAGACAAACTAGGGGTTGCCCTGTCCATATCTCATATGGTGTCTTTTCAATTGACTTAGATGGAACTCTATTTAGTGTGAGCGCAAATGCTTTCAAGAGCATATCCCCGGAAGGATAACGGAAGATCACTTTGGCTCATCATCGACCGCACCATGTCCAACAAGGTGCGATTTCTCCGTTCGGACACTCCGCTCCATTGTGGAGTTCTGGCGAGTCAACGTGAAACAATTCCACAATCTTTTAGATGATTACCAAACTCTTGGCTCAAGTATTCTCCTCCACGATCTGATCGTAGAAACTTGATTGTTTTCCCTAAATGATTTTGTACTTCATTCTAGAATTCTTTGAACTTTTCAAAGGATTCGGACTTATGCCTCATTAAGTAGATATAACCATATCTACTAAAGTCATCGTAAAGGTAATGAAGTACGATAACCACCTCGCCGTTGAGCTCATTGGTCCACATACATCGTATGTACGAGTGCCAATAAGTCACTTGCTCTCTCACTATGTCCCATGAAAGGTGCCTTTGTCATCTTACCAAGTAAACAAGACTCACATGTCTCAAATGATTCAAAATCAAAAGAGTGAAGCAATCCATCCTTATGGAGCTTCTCCATGCGTTTCTTATTTATATGGCCTAAGCGACAATGCCGATAAACATGGGGTTTATATCATTATAGAGTTGCCTTTCTCGTATTAATGTTATAGATGGGAGACGCTTCAAGATTCAAAACGTATAATCCATTCACCAATGGAGCATGAAAATAGAACATATCTCTCGAGATATATTGAACAACCATTGTTCATTGATCTAAAATCATATCCTTCCGCTTGCAAACATGAAGCGGAAATAACGTTTTGACATAGTGTTGGAATACAATAACAATTATTCAATTCCAAAACTAATCCCGAAGGTAGATGAAGTGGTATCGTGCCGACAAGAATCGTAGCAACGCTTGCTCCATTGCCGACGCGCAGTTCACCTCGCCCTTCTCAAGCCTCTACTTCTTCTTATTCCCCGCAACGACTTGCAAATATGAGCTACCGATCCGGTATCAAATACCCAAGAGTCGTAGGTGAAGTAGCAAGATTAATATCTATAACATTAATACGCGTAAGTCGTACTTTGTTTCTTTTTGAGATCCTCCATGTACTTCTTGCAGTTCCTCTTCCAGTGGCCTGTCTCCTTGCAATAGAAGCAAACGGCATCTGATGCCGCCGACCCCTTCTTGCCCTTCTTTGCATTGGAGGCACTCGCGATCCTAATTTTGCGAGGGATGCTATCCTATCAAACAAACATATCACATATGAAAGCAAGTAGAATAGCATATAATGAAATAGTATGGCCCCCTTCACATGGTGATCTCCATCTCCATGTCGGTGCTGAGGATCTCCATCTTCGGCACCATCTTCCAATGTGCATGATGCTTGATTTCTTCAAACTAAGCTACTACTATAGAAGCTCTAATTGAAGATTACATCGACTCGTAGGTCGTGAAAGAATATTACAAGCATTGCACGTATGAAAAAATATTACAGGGATTGCACATATGAAAGAATATTACATGCATCACATGCATCTCATACATACAATAGGGCCATACCATCTCAAAGCATTCTCTCGCAAAAACAAGCTAGGCGTAGAAACGTTTACGCACACGGCGGTCCCGCTAGCCGGTTAGCGGGCGGGGTGTTTCATAGATCCAATCTATGAATTCGCTTACGGAAACCATGTCGGCATAATCACATTATGACGTCCCGATACACTATCAAGGGAGATGGTTTGCGTAGGCGCGAGGCGCAAACAAGATCGACTACGAGATAACTTCGGCATAATCACATTATACCCTTCCGATACACTATCAAGGAACGCTATCTCGAAGCCGACTCAAACCGAGTTCTATGGATATTGCTTCGACATAATCACATTACGCCGTTCCGATACACTATCAAGGAACACAATTACCATTAACTCTCCTCAACGGATCCCGTAAAACCGATTGATCTAATCAACCCGTGCGCAAAACTTGTTCCGATCCAATCTAAAACCCGAACTAAGCAAGATTAGCTCGATACCACCGAAAGGTTACGCGGAGGCTACGCTAGCCGAAAACAAAAAACTTTTAACCGCGCAAACCAGGAACACTTGCAAGTAAGGGCCAATAGATCGTTACCGATTGGAGAGTGCATGGAAATAGCCAATCGGGCTATCCGATCTGGAACTATGCGGGTCGATGACACGATTCCCTGGGACAACCGATTCACCAATCAGCCGATTCGCAGATGCCGCAGCCGATCCGAGTCGTCCGACTGTGTTCTCGCGCCTCGCTCCGATGCGCTCGACCGCAGCCAATTCCTCCACAGCCGATCAACAGCCACGCAACGTAGCAACGCTCTCTACCGGTATCCACACGTTCGGGGACAGAACGCCGAACACCCGTGTGCTAGCACATGATGCAAGGCTAGGGTTTGGCTTGAAAGTGGGGAGGGTTTCCGTGGAGTTTGATCTCGGCGACTTCATAGCATGCGGGGTGCTACATAGCTATGTAGCGCCCCTACCCCTGACCTCCTCTCCCACATTCCTCAGTAAAAAATTACTAGGCGTCCTTATGGTTATCTACCTTCCAACCGAGTAAAAAAAATTGTTCAGGAATCATTTCACACAAATTTCCCTTAGTACCTTTGTGTTATTTTTTTACAATAAGTTATTACTTTAGTTATTTTTAGAACTCTTGTAAATATCTTTTAGTAAATTTTTTACCGATAAGAATCACTCCCACATCCATCCATTCAACGATCTTTTTGCTAACATGTATAACTTTGGTATCCATTATTTAGTGATTATTTTACCAATACATATAACTTCTGTATCCATCATTTAATAATCTTTTTTATAAACACGACACATATTTGTTTGGGTTGGACAAGGATAAATTCAACGTAAAATTTTGGCTCCACTTTGATATGTGAATTACAATTTTTTTATCATGTATGGTTAATGGGAAGGAGCCTCTAGGAGAATGCAGCACCCAACCCTCGTCCAACAAGGTAATTTTTTTACTATCCCAAGAGCTTCCGCTCTTCGCCTATAGGATGCAAAGTAAAAAGATTACTCCTTGCGTATTGATCAATCAATCCATATAGAGGAGAGTACGGGTTCCTTGAGATAGTAAAAAAATTACTGGTGGGTGCTATGAGACGAGTCATAACTAAATAGCACGCAGGGTGCTATGTAGTAGTTCCCTATATACACACACATAATTGAACTACTAACATTTATTTTTATACTTAAGTATATGTGAGCACGAACCTCAAGATCTAGCAATGTCACCTTATTCAGCAAAGTCTTCATGTTACGACACACGTGGGAACCATAAGTGTCACCAACTTGTTGATGGCATGGGAAGTCTTTGTGGTGATAGAGATCGGGCTTTCCTTCCTTGTGATTTCCCCCTTTTTCTACGTACTGAGCCCACGCATCATTAAATATGGCTTCAAGCATAGAAAAGTCACACTTTTACTTAATCGGGAGTTAAGCTAGAAGACCTTATTCCACTTTGGCACTATGAGCAAGAGAATCCAATGAAACATGCGGCATTATATTGCAAGTTCAATACTAAAGCTATACGCGTTGTTACTTTTCATCTAATTAGGTAACACACTTATTGTTGATTATGGGCTAATAGGATAAAGTCTTTATCCTGGTAGGCCCACAAGCAGTCCTTGACATAAGTTATCAAGTCATCTAATTAAATTTTGTAGAGTTGTCTCGTTGACTTGGCTTGGATCTAGGAATTCAACCTGAAATATGTTCTTGCATGTCTCCTTCCAACTGAACCTATAAGCAAGACAATAACCCTTATAAGAATTCTATATGGATTCTTATTAGCATATTTTGTACTTATTAATACTTACAATGAGTAACATTTAAGAACATTCGTGTCCACCACTCACAGCCTAAAGAGGTCATAACGGTCGTCAAAGCCTACTACAATAAACTCAGATGGCCCAAGAAATGGCTCTTGGCCATGAAAGCCCAATATCTTCGTCTCTCTATTTTTTCTCCTTGAGTTTGACCTCTCCATGTAGTACCTATGCAACTCTTGGCAAGAAGGACCCATCTTCGCTAGCTCATGGTCTCCAACCAATGGCAAGCCTAATTGTAAGCAGATCGGAGCTAGCCTCTTAGGAGCAATTGATACATCCTTGCCTAGATCTTGCCTCTTGGGAGCCAAGAGTGAGTAGGTGCACCTTTCCTTTTCCTTTCCCCATTCCACGAGCTTTTTTACTAGATACCACGGTAGAGAAAAATGTACCTTGCTCTTTTTCAAAGGAGTGGGAATGTTAGCCATATAGTCGGCTTCCATAAAATCTAACCCAAAATCCATATCATCTTGTAATGAGATATCTTCATGTGGTGGACCTTCGATGGCTAGAAGCGCTGAAGGAGCTCGAGTGGGGACAGGCGGAGGACAAATTAGTGCATTTGACCTAGGAACCATCTTTATGACAATATGATCCTTAGGCCATTGGATAAAGGTCCTACGTGCGGCTCCCAAGCATCAAAATTTCATTCTTTAGTGGGATCGGTTGACCCGGTTATCCTTGACCATGTCAACCTAGACTTTAGCATACCCGACCATAAAATCCGCCCCATTGACTTTGGTTTCCAGGGTAGGCTTGAAAGCGATCCCCTCGATGTCGACGGACAAAAATGCTGGTGTCACCCTGACTTCAAGGGTGCATGATGTGGGGCCCCGCGACAAATTCATCCACGTTCTTAGAATAGGATATAATAGATGGACTAGTTAAGACAACATATGTATGGTATCTTGGTCTTATCGTTATATGGTTGACTACGGCGGGGCTGGTTCTTGTATGTGCGCCACCTCGGTTGATGCGCAACTACTTTGCCGTTGGGTGGGACTCGCTTGAACTCTAGGGATGGGTTTCGGATCAGTGTTCTGCTACTGGAGCTCTCCCCTGATGTGTGCCTCTACCTCAAATAGTTTCTGGTCAAATTTTGTACTTAGTTCGGCTCTAACCTTTTCTTTTTGGCACACCTCTTTCTGCACCTTAGTTAACTTTTGCTTCCAGTATTACTACCCATACTGGGGCAACTGTTTGGAGGATATGGGCATGGAGTACCCACATAGCCTGAATATCTGACTAGAGATAGAAGGTGGATCGGATCCATGTCTTATGTAATAGAGTAGGACTCACTCATAATGTTGCATTGTTTTCTATGACAGGGCCAGAGTCCTGATTGAGTAATACCATATAATATATTAAGAATCTGATACCGTGTTCAGCTAGATTTTTCTCTTTGTAACCTTACCCCTCAACCTATATAAGGTAGGCAGGAAGCCTCTCAAGGGCAACTAGAACAATGCCCACAATCAGATCATCAGATCAATATACATCTGACGGATACAATTCCCAAACAAGAGTATAGTATTACATCTCATCTAGAGGGCCTGAACTTGTTTAAACCCTTGTCTTCTGAATCCATCCACTTTTAGGTCTTGTGCGCTACCATCTTTTATTATTGTTGATTTCCAGAACCGACAGCAACCCAATCTTCCACGGAATGTTAGAGCCAATGCCTCTTGTTTGCCCAAGATGTTCAGGGTTGCCGAGCTCTATTGTGAGGATGTCATCCTCACGTCCTTGTGACTATACCTCGCCTTGCGAAGACTGTCAATCGACAATTATTTCAATCCACAGTTCAGTGAAATGTTGGTATTTGATATGGTCACAGATAAATCTGGAAGCGCACGGATACCGCTGTAGCATTCAACCTAGGAGTATTCCAAGGGTATCGTATTTGTTTTTCTGTAGGGAAAGCGCTGGTGCCAAGAGTTGGATTATATATTCGTAATAAGGCTATAAATTAATATAACCGAAGTCTAAACATGGGTTAATGATAATAATAATATTGGAGTAGTGTGACACATAGGAGATTCATCTTTATAATAATAGAATGGTTTAGTAGAGAAATATAAAATAGAGCTATGGTTTATATGTTCTAATATATTAATCATGTTTAGTATACACTTAACAATTACATGCTTATAAGGCTAAGACTTAGCTCTAGGCATCTAGGTACAACCGAGAGTCCACTCCCTCCTGTTCTGCCAGCGTGGTTATGGCATTTTACGAACTCTTAAGTCATACCTGGATGTAGAGGAATACAGAGGACAGACAAGGCTATCTCCACCTGCCGCCTACCTCACTTTCCCTTGAGCTTACCCGCATCCAATGGTATTTAACTAACCTAAGCATCATGCTTACATTACTAAATAATGTCACTAATTCCCCATGGACTCCCACCCTTTGGATGGACGAGTTAGAACTAGTGCAACTCGTTAAGATCATTGGACCGTTATCAGACCAGAGGTCGACTAGCCTAATCAAGTGAAGAAGATAATCGAAGTATAAACTATTCATAGAACACCTAACTAGTAAAGTAGTATGTGAACTATGAACATAATTAAATAAATAAGATAATTCTATTAATTTAACTATAGTCTTACAAGAAAAGTAAATTACTAAAGGCATACAAATCTTCGAGAAGACTATAGAACTAAAGACTACTCTAAGCCTAACTCCACTAATACTATAAAGAATACAATGTAAGATAGAGAGAATTGCTCCTTAAGTGTGTGTGGTGAAGTGAAAAGCTCTTCTCCTTAAATATCCTTGTAATGACAGTTGTAAGGCGGTTGTAGAGGTCGGTGCAGCCATAACCGTCATTAGGGAAGGCTAGGATGTTGCCATGTGGAAGGTGGATATGAGGGGAGCCAGAGGCAGTTCGGTCAAAACCAGGGGTTCGGCCGACCCTCTCGGCCCCACCTCTCTCCATCGCCTTTTACTAGCGACTGACATGTTGGCCCCTATGACGGTTTAGGATGGTTTGGCTCCACTTTAGATCAGTTTGAGCTAACTTGTGGGCCCATCAATCTGTGTGCTCACATGTGATTCGTTGGAGGCGTGTTTCGTTGCATGCCGACTAATTTCTCCTCCACTTTAGTGTATAATCTCTACATACATAATATTTCTCCAAGACAAGTGAACCTACATTATTTAATACTAATATACATGTAAGAAATATTATTTCTCTGTTTATTTATTGAGGTAGTTGATGGTCGAAATCGATACTTAACGACCGTCAACAACACTCCCAAGCTAAACATTTGCTTGTCCTTGAGGAAAGATAAAACTTGGGTTGTTGATGAGGAGTTGACAAAATGTTTTATTTCACAATAGTACCATGCCTACAACATATCCTTTTACCTAGAATTGAATAACTTGGCAATAGTACTTTATCTTTCTTACCTTACTCTCCACAAGGCTTTTACCTTCTTCTCGTCTTGGGTAGTAGAGAGACATAACAGATCATAGAGTACCAATCACTTACTCTTTGTTTAATTTTCTTTCCGAAGGTTTTCAAGAATTTTAGAAATAAAATCAATGTTCCTCAAATGATACTCTTAGATCGCTCAATGTGTATAATTCCTCATCAAGTCATTGTGTTGCTCAATGTGTATGATACCCATGCCAGGGCAACCCAATCTTCCATGGAACGTTAGAGCCAATGCCTCTTGTTCGTTCAAGATGTTCAGGGTTGTCGAGCGCTTTTGTGAGGATGTCATCCTCCCGTCTTTATGATTGCACCTCGCCTTGCGAAAACTATCTATCAGCAATTATTTCAATATATAGTTCAATGAAGTATTAGTATTTGATACGGTCACAGATAAATCCGCAAGTGCACAAATACCGCTATAGCATTTCACCTAGCAGTATTATAAGGGTATCGTATTTGTTTTTCCGCAGGGAAGGCGGTGGTGTCAGTTGGATTATATATTCATAATCAAGCTTTAATTAATATACCCAATTTCTAAAAAGATGTTAACGATAATAATAATATAGGGGTAGTGTGACACACAGAAGATTCATCTCTATATAATAGAATGGTTAGTGGAGAATGACAAAAGAGAGCTACAGTTTATATGTTCTACTATATTAATCATGTTTAGTGTGAACTTAACAAATACATGCTTACACGGATAGATCTTAGTTATAGGCACCTAGGTACTACCAAGAGACCACTCCTTGCCAGTCTGCCAGCGTGGTTATGGCATTTTACAAACTCTTACATCATACCCAGATGAGGAGGAATACAGTGGACGGATAGGGCTGTCACCATCTGCCGCATACCTTACTTTCTGTGGGGCATACGTGCATCCAACGACATTTAACTAATCTAAGCACCATGCTTATGTTACTAAATAATGTCACTAATTCTCCGGGGACTTATATGGTGTTGGGTTGTTTGGGTTGAGTACGTACTCGTTAACAAGCTTTGCCTTAAAATGTTTCCAAATCAAACCCGTCTTTTGGAATGTACGATGCTTCGGAATGTCCTCGTCATCTCGAGGGAACTCGAAACACTCCTTGAACTCCTCCCATATAGTGGCCTTTGGATTATCTGGCACGTACTTGATATGGTCATACATGATGCTAAAGTCTAGTCTCCCTAAGACTCCGTAGGTACTTGCGAACGTCTTCACAACTGATGTTGGAGCCACCAGGAACCCTTCATCATCAACAACCGTTATCGTTAACCTAATAGAAGGTAGCTTATTTCTAGTTCTAGGGCTCCATCCAGACGTGGTTGCACTAGTTGTTGTCGATGCGGTTGAATTGACTAACAAACTTCAATATAGCAAAATACCGTACATACATAAAAGTTCACTAAAGAATTGACTAAAAAATTCCATACACACATACAAATTCATAAGATATCCTAAGTTAGTGTGCACTAACTAATTAATATAAACTCAAAAATTCGCTACAAAAATTTCCATACAAGGATAAAATTTGAAAAAATGCCCTAATTCCATACAAAATCACTCCAAATTCATAAAAAACACTTATAATCCCTATGTTCATACAATTTCAAAAGATGCCCTAATTTCATACAAATTCACTACAAAATTCATACAAATACACTAAAAATAATCCCTAAGCTCATATGAATTCATAAATTCACTAAAAACTTCCGTACATGCACACAAATTCAAAAGATGCCCAAATTCAAAAACTAGGGTCGGTTGACAATGTATCGGGCTTGATGGAGAACAAGGTGGCAGCGGTCGGGCTCTATAGAGAACGAGGTGGCAGGCACAGTGAAGAATGAGGCGGTGGCCAGGCTCGAAGGAGAACGAGAAGGCGCCGGTCGGGCTCGGTGAAGAACGAGGCGGCAACAGCCATGCTCGGTGGAGAACTAGGCGGCAATGGTGACAGCGATGGCAAGGGCAGCTGCTGGAGCATGATGACGGTTAGATCTGAATAGGGAAATGAGGCAACCCTAGACTTTTGTCTTAGTTTGGTCAAAACACATCTGTTATGGGCTTGTACTTCACGTCGTCACAGATGGTTGCCATCGGTGTTGGGCTTCAAACAGAAAATGTTACCAACGTCATCCGTGACGGTCTTTCATATTGGACCAATACCGAGGTCATCCGTGATAGTATTTCATATTGGACCATTACCGACGTCATCCATGACGGGCCTACATTAACATCTGATTGAGATGTTATCTCAATCCGATATTACTAAATGCCCATCACGGATATTTATTTCTTTCTTTTAGTTAACATATTAGTACTTTTGTTCTTTTTTGGCTTCTTTGAGGGTGGACCATTGTTGACTTTTTTCTATCATATTAAGTGAGGTAGACACCGATGATGAGATGACCAAGATGACCTAAAATAGTAGGAATACTACTGTAGCCTAGCATAGGAGGGAATGGTAATTTTAGCTCTATAAAAAATAGCCCAATCTATAGTGGCACAACGTCGAAGATGAGATGACCAATATGACCTAAAATTATTTTGAAACTTGATATTACATGGCAATGATACAAAATTATTCTTTCATTGCAACAATAGAATTTCAAAATAATACAAAGGCTTCAATTCCAAGGATATGCCTTTTGTGTGATCTGAACGAGCATATGTCACATCTTGTTCGGGATCGTCATCAAGGTCTATGTGTGGACTTACATGAAGGTTTTAGTTGTAATCGTCCTCGTCGACGACATCATCAACCCCAACTATTCTTCTCTTGTCATCCTTAACAACATGCAGCTTCCTGTTTGCGGGGTCTTTTATGTAGATAATCATGACTTGTTTCGCAAGTATGAAAGGTTCATCCATGTATCAAAACTTGCTTAGATCTACGGTTGTGAAACCTTCCTTGTCGACGTTGACATGACCTAGCAGCAACGAAACAATGGGACTTTGAACTTCTTGTAGTTTCAGCTCCCAAATCTGCTCTAAGCATAGTATGAGTTGGACCCAAGTTGATCCTGAAATTCCTCTATATGGATCCCCGTTGTTTTGTACCATGCTCTTGTCATCCTGTTTGACGGTGTAAAATGTGTATCCATTAATATCTTATCCCTGCCATGTGTCAACATCCCAACACGGTGCCGCCACCAACCATGTTACTATTTCATTTGGCTCATCATTCAACGTTGCAATACGATTATTAAACCATTCATTGAAATGAGAGTTATGCTCTCTATTGATCCAGATATCCGATCGGCCCATGTTCTCCTATTGGACCATCGCTAAATGCTTCTCAAAATCTAAGGCAACTTTTGTCATATGTTGAAGCACAGAGAAATGGGCCTAGGCATAGGCGTCTTGATCTGGGACAATTCTTTTTCTATCTATTGTGCCAACACTTGACAACCTTTCTTCCATGATGAGATGTTGGAACTTTAATAGGATTGGTCTCAAACATGTAATCGACGTAGAACTCAATAACCTCCTCAGTCTTATACCCTTCAATGATGCTCCCCTCCAGTTTTGCTCTATTTCAGACATACAACTTTAGAATTCCCATGTACCTCTCGAACGGGTACATTTTCCTTAGAAAAGGTGGGCCGCATAATTTTGTTTATTTCACAAGATGAATAGGGAGATGAACCATGATATCGAAGAAAGACAATGGAAAATACATCTCCAGGTGATAGAGAGTTTTGACAATATCTGTCTGCAAGCCGTCAAGAGCAACTGGATCTATAACCTTGTGGCTGATTGCAGTAAAGAAGGCGCACAGACACATGATCGTGTGGTAGACCTTGGGTGGAAGAATATTTCTTACATCAACTAGTAAGAGTTGTATGATTAGTACATGACAATCATGGGACTTCATTCCAACCAGTTTGAGATCGTCTAACGAAACATACTTATCCTTGCTGAATAGCCTGATGAAACTTTTATATTTTTCAAGCAAACATTTGGATCTTCTCATCCATCAACATGATGTGGCAAGCTCGAGGGAGGTACACTCTTCCTGTGTCCGGATTAGTTACTAGCATGATTTCACTTTGAATATTCATCTCCTATAAATCTAGATGCACATGCACTTTGTCCTTTGTCTTTCCAGGAATATTCAGAAGTAGCCCAACTAAACTCTCACACATATTCTTCTCTACATGCATGAAATCAATGCAATGACGGACCTCACTATCTTTCCAGTAAGGTAGTTGCTAAAATATGGATTTTTTTCACATACCCTTGTCCTTTACCTTACTACATTTCCTTTTCTTCCTAAACTAATTAGTTACATCCTTCACCATGTTGTGCACCTCATCTTCGGTTAAGTCCGATGGAGCAGGTTGAAGCTCTCTCTTACCATTGAAAATTTTCACATATTTGTTAGTATATTTTCACGTATTAACACCTCATCTTCTATACGAGCAACGTAGCGGAAGCCATCTCCTATGACCCATGTAAACTCTCTTTTGCGACTTCTTCAACCACTTACTACGTGTACTTTCCATATAGTCCAAGAAAGCATTCTTTCCTTTCATAGTTTATCTAGAAAGATTACCAAGTGCTAGATAGTCGTTAATGGTGTAGAACGATAGGACATGTAGATTGAAGTTCTCCTGACCATACGCACACAACATAATGTACTTTCTTTTGAAGCACAATCATGGCAATAGGTTAAAGTTTGCAATAAGAACTAGCAGAGTGCTATGAGAACTACTCATATCTCCAAAAGAATTCATGCCATCTGTACACAAACGTATCCTAATGTTCCTTGGTCAGGTGTGAATTTTGGGTATTTTCGATCGATATTCCTCCATTGAATCAAATCTGTAGCGTGCCTAAGCATACCATCTGTCCTTCTCTCTATGGCATGCCAACATACTAACTATGCTTACTTGGGATTGGCAAATATTCTCTTGAAATGATCAACAATAGCTAGATACAACACAACCTTCGCCGGACCACCCCTCTTTGACTTTTTTCCTTCCTTGGAACTTCTCTTTCGCTTGTATCGAGAAGCCTTGCACACAGGACAAGCCTCTAAGTCCGCATATTCCTTGTGGTACAATATGCGGTCGTTTGGACAAGCATGAATTCTACGAACCTCTAATCCCAAGGGTCACAAAACCTGCTTTGCTTCATATGTCAGCTTGGGCAATGTCTTCTCCTAAGGAAGCAGACCCTTCAATATAGTCAACTGTTTTGTGAAACTCTTGTCTATCCATCCACTACTTGCCTTTAGCCTCAGTACGTAAAGGGTAGCTGATAACTTGGTGTGTTTTGCCTTGCATCAGGCGTATAGGGGTGTCTCTGAGTCACTAACCAATCTGGTGAATTTCATGGAATCTCTCTCGTTGTAAGTTGGCTCCTCAACATCACGTAACATTGCTTGCAAAGGATTTTGATCGACATCAATCATTTCATCGACCAACGGAGAAGGAGCAAACATGTCAGCTTCATCTTCTTCCTGATTTTCCGAACCACTACTCGTTGCATTTGCAATGTTGACTGATTTTTGCTCTCCATGCTTCGTCCAACATGTGTAGCCCTTCATGAATCCTTGATGTATCAAATGAAAGTGTACGTCTACTCTACTATCAAACATCTTCTCATTTTTGCAATGTACACATCAATGTTTCCTCTCCTCCTCCACGACGTTTATAAAATTCGAAACACCACTTTTGTACTCTTTGTTATGTTGATCAATTCCGTACATCCAACTTTGGTCCATCGCTGCAAAAGTGAACAATATTAGATATATTATTTTATGATATGTACTACAAAATTTGTAGCGTTGGTAAGGCAAAATTTGCCCCTAGCCCTCCCACCACAAATGTGAATAGTACACTTGGTTGGGATATCCATTTGACAAAGAGATTGGGCCACAAATGAAATCCGTCAATAACCTAATCATCGGTGATGGGCTTTAAGGTTATTTTTGTTGGGCCTTTAGATAGGGCTCATCACCGATGGCACTCATTGGTGACGGTGATAAGTTCTGAACCGTCACTAGTAATCTTTGTCGGGACGACTTCAATCCCTATCACCGATGAGTGTCATCGGTGATGGGCCCTATCTAAAGGCCTATGGTGAGTGTTGTATGGTTGCTTCTGTGTTGGTTTTATTTTCGGCCTGACAAAGGTAAAGCTTATGTGATGGGCTACATGCTCCGTCACGGATGACCCGTTCAAGATGTCGGGTTCTGTACTAGTGTATGGTTAACAGAGCACGTACGTAGCAATTAATCGCCATAGCAGAAGGCCTAAACCTTCTACAAGGATCTGCAAAGCTAGTTGGTGTTGAAGCACGAAGAGGCCCAATACACCAAGTACTTTGACATACCTACAATATTGACTAGCAGATCTTATAAGAAAAGTCATCTATTGGAGGGGAACACAACCCACCACCCGCTTATCAAGTCATTAAATCGTTCCGTGGACATTCGGTGGCCACACCATTTATTGTCAAAAAAAGGACCATTGATCAATGAAGTTTCCATGATTACTGATACCTAGATGATACCTGAATATACCACATATTATAGTACTAGGTATCTTATCTCCACAAAGGTATTATTGACATGGCAACTCGTATCTCTAATTACCACCATTGTCGGTGTGGGGACATCAACCAGAGTATTGTGGGGTGGGGGAAGAAGATTGAATGGGACCCTCTCCCTTCTCCATCAGGCCGATGTAGGAGTTGTGGCACACTACCGATGTGGGATCAAGGGAGAAAAGAAGAGGTGGGGTTCAGGTCAGAGCACTGCCAATGTGCATGAGGCGAATAGGGGAGGCAAACACGTTGTTGGGGAAAGCGAGGAAGAGGAGTACATGTCATATCCACCTACAAGATCAAAGGAGGGCGTTGGGAGAGAGTGGTGATAACACTTTGGCTCCATAACTTATACTATCACATGACGTACGATACCATGTTATGTAGTTTTTCTGAAAGCCATTCTAACTTTGATGTCTAAAGTTTCTTGTGAACTGTCTTTAAACACCCTAACTAAATATGGTTGCTGATTATTCTAGAATGCACATCACTATCGAAAGTAAATGAACTTTATTTACATCCAAGCCAAGCAAAAGGTTTATGCATTGGAAAATATAAAAATTCCAACGTAAGGCTGTTGTTTTGTATGCAAACCAAAAGTAACATGTCATGCATGTGGTTAGCTTGCAATAGTGACGAAACCAACAAAATAAGAAAGAGGGCCAGTGTGGTCAGACAAAATATAAGGACCACCAAAATGTATATATATAATATAAATATACATATAATCATAGTTTTTTGTTGTGAACAACACATAGAAGTGCCTCTTTTGTAAAAGAGGATAAAAGAAACTTTTTTCATTTGAGCCTTACTTTGCGTGTCTTCATAGCATAGAAATAATCTATAATGACATCCGTTGTGAATTATATTGCTAGTTCCTTCTCAATATAGATTACCAAATAATCTCTTCAACTCTTCGTATGTGATATTTCTCCTTCCATCGCTAGGCTGGGCCGTCTGTTGCTGGGCTGGGTCATCATTGCTGAGGAGGGGTCTAAAAATTTTTCGCGGCATAGGGGGGGCCATGGCCCCTGCTGCCCCCTTGTTCCGTCACTACTTGCAACAAAAAGAGAGAAACAGAAGACAGAGTTCCTCAGCTTACGAAAGCGTACGTGCGTGGGGTCTGCCTCGCTAGTGAACCTTGGCATATTAGGCTCCTGTTTCTTGCCCCCATGCACTCGACATAGGGAAGCAGACGCGCGTAGCTAGTGAGCACGGAGGAAGGACAATGATGATCAGCGGTCGGGCTCGGGGTCGACGCCAGTAGTGGTGCAGGAGCTACAAGGTGAAGAGTGAAGACGAAGTAGCTATGGCTAGCTAGGCCACTCATCGCCGACGCACTATTGCACGCGGAATGTAACCCCTTTGATGTACGTCGGCCACCTCAGCGAGCACCCTCATCGGCCTCAGCATCTCCTTATACTTTTTTATTTATTCATCATCTCATTGTGCTAAAAAAACTACTCACTCCGATTTTTTAATATATATGATGTTGTCGATTTTTTAATATATGTTTGATTTTTTATCTTAATTAAAAAAATTTATTTAATTATTATTTATTTTATTATGACGTGATGTATCGTTAAATGTCCTTAGGCCTGGCCCGGGGGGGTGCGAGCTAGGCCGTCGCACTGGGCCCTGGAGGCCAGGCGGGCCAACCCCAAATATGTAAATAGTAGTATTATTTTTTCGATGGCTGTAACGTCCCACCCTTCCCGGGCTGGGCCCGCCTACATCTGGAAGCTCTCTAGGACCTTAGTCTGCCCTCACAGACCAACATCAGTCTTTTATGCGCACTTTGTCCTAGGAAGAACTTCCTGGTCAGTCACCCATCCTCAAATTGCCCCAGGCTAAGCACGCTTAACCTCAGAGTTTTTTGGAGATGAGCTTCCGGAAAAGAAGTTGCAGCTTGTTGGTTTGAGTATTCTGTGCCGCCCGCCTACATCTGGAAGCTCTCTAGGACCTTAGACTGCCCTCACCGACCAACACCAGTCTTTTCTATGCAACTTTGTCCTCACTCATACGCACCCAGAAAGAACTTCCCGGTCGGTCATCCATCCCCAAATTGCCCCAGGTTAACTCATGCGCACCCAGGAAGAACTTCCTGGTCGGTCACACATTCCCAAATTGCCCCAAGGTAAGCACGCTTAACCTCATAGTTCTTTGGAGATGAGCTTCCGGAAAAAAAGTTGCAACTTGTTGATATGAGTATTCTATTAATCCTATTAAGCCCTGGACCAGGATGTTACAATGGCCCATAGAATAGCGAAGCGGTGTCGATTTCTTCCATGTCCACGACTCACCAACTCCCGTGCCCTTCCACCGGGCAGCGCACGACTCGCCAACTCCCGTGCCCTTCCTTCCCGCGGCCGCGAGTCTCCGTTCCGGCAAGTGAGCGACTCCCGTGCCGCCGTGGCCGCGGTATGCCCGTGGGCGGATGAGGTGCGATTCCACTACTACTGGTCTCATGTACGTCCGCAACTTCAAGTTCTCTCGTACGTCACTCACCTCCACAATCTTAGATGTAGATTCCTCATTTTTTCTGTTATATCCTATATGTCTCTTATTATTTCTTCAGAGCTTAGACAGTTGAACAAAAGGAAGCCGTGCACAACATGCGTTGCCGATTCATTTTCCGTGCATGCACGCCGCACGGCCGCCCGTGATCAACTAGTTGGTAACTAGTAAGATTTTATATTTGTGGTAAGATTTTATTTTTGGATTTATAGTTTTGTACTGTAGTTTATATGAGTTTTTTACTACAAATTATGAGTTAGACCATTAACAATACAATTATAAGAATTTATAGTGCATATGACTTCGCATTTGCTAAAATAAGTTTTTCAGAGTTGAAACTATTGAAGAACCATTTGAGTTCTACGATGTCCTGGAAAGATTATAACGGTTTGACATTTTTATGCATTGAGAAGGAATTACTGGATGAAATTGACATTGCTGCAATCATCAATGAAATCGTATGCCTAAATAATTTTTGAAGCTAACATGTATGAAGTTTTTTATACAAATTTTTTAGATGCAATTTAAGTAGATATTTAGATGGACCCTATGTTTAGTGTTGCACCGGGCACTTGAAAAGTCAGGACCGGGCCTGAATGTCCTTTAAGCATGACTTAAATTTTTTTATATTTACAAAAAAAATTGAATAAGATGAATAATCATTTAAAAAGTCAATGGTGTTATAAATTAAAAAAACTAAGTTATTACTTAGTACTAGCTAGCTATTCCCTCTGTTTTATTTTATTTGACGTTTTAACTTTTTTAATTCAAATATTTTTAAGCTTAACCAAATATATAGAAAAAACATAACAATATTTTCAACATGAACCAATATTATGTCTAAAATATATTTAATGTTAGTTTCTATGAAACTAAGTTTGTATTTTGTGTTATAAATGTTGTTATATTTTCATAAATTTGGTTAAACTTAAGTTTGAAAAAAATTGACTCATAATATACTCATAACATGAAACAAAGGGGAGGGAGTAGCTGGCTAGCACAATTCATCTATACACCTCGTTGAAGCGGAATTGCGATCTTATATATTTATATATATATATACATACTGTGTGTCTATATTTCACCTAGGTGCATTCTGTACCAGCGCGTCACCTCGCATGCAAATTCACCGGCTGATTCGTCGTGACCGACACTAAAGCACTGGATCTCATTAGAACTTTGAAGTTAAGCGTGCTTGAACGAGAGTAGTAACCAGTATATCTAGTTGCAACCAGCTGTGAATGGTGATATTGGTGTAAAGCACCGGATCTCGTTAGAACTCTGAAGTTAAGCGTGCTTGGACGAGAGTAGTAACCAGTATATCTAGTTGCAACCAGTTGTGAACGATGCTATTTGTGTATCGCAACTGGTAGTACCAACAAACTATGTCAAACAGGAGTTGCAACTGGTGTTTAGATGAAGTTGCAACTAGACGGTCGGTGATATTGGTGTGTCGCAACTGGTGCAACAAACTGAAGTTGCAATTGGTGTTTAGATGAAGTTATAACTGGAGTTGCAACCAGTTATAACTGGACGGTCAGTGATATTGGTGTGTTGCAACTGATGTAACAAACTGTAGTTGCAACTGGTGTTTGATGTAACAAACTGGAGTTGCAAGTGGATTTCCCATGAGGTCACCAATCCTAGTACTACTTTTGCCCAATCACGTTTAACTTTAGAGTTTTAATGGGATTCGCTGTCTTAATGGGATCCGGTGCTTTTGTATTTGGTTCAAGCATGCTCAGGAGGATATGGTTTGGTTGCTCGAAGGATCTGTTGCACGCGTGGCTCTTGTGCAACGTCGGGCTAAAATGCACCTAGCTGCATCTTAGCCCTGCCATATATGTGTGTGCATATATATATATATATATATATATATATATATATATATATATATATGGATGAGCTACGTAAGTCATGACATACGATCCTTCGTCAGTCGCGATAGTTTTGATAAATTTAAAATTCAAATGAGCGATCTAAACCGTTCGTCTCCATATGAATATTGAAACAAGGTTGAAAACCAAATTTACTCCGGCGAGTAAATCCTCTCTTATCCGGCCGCCACCGACCTCCCCGCGGCCTATTTAAGCATCCTCGGCCTCGCCGTCCACCCCACACTCTCGCTCAAGCTCTCCTCGTTCTCTTTTGCTCTCGCAATGTGCGTCCTTGCTCGGAACTCGCCGCGGGCCTTCGGCCGCGATTTCCCATCGCCTCGAGCCGTTTCGACCTCGCCGCCGCCTCCATCTCCGTCACCGGCGTCCGTTCTCCCTCGCTGTCCTTCCCACGCTCTTCCGCCGCCGTTTTTGCCGTCCACGCCGTTGTCTTCCCCACCTCCGGTGTCCCCGCGGTGAGCTCCCTTCCCGCTCTCGGTCCGAGCCCGCACGTGAGCCGCGGCACACCGCCACCCCGCGCCGCCGCCCGAATGGCGCCGGCCGGTCTCTGGCCGCCGTGCGCCATCGCCGCCGCTCGTGCCGCCCGCGCCTCCTCTCAGTCGTCCGATCTGCCTCGGCAGACGGAGTCGTCCATTCCCCATGCTCACGTGGCACGCCACGTGGCTGCCACCTCGGCGCCATGTGTGCGCCACGTGGTGCACCACCCGTCCTGCCCGTGGACCCAGTCCCACCGTGGACCGGCGCTCCTCAGTGGCACGATGTCGCCCTCTACCGCCGACGTCGCCCTAGCCGATGACGTCATCCCGGCGTTATTGCGCAATAAATTAATTAAGAACTTTTCTGTTTTAGTAAAAAAAACTTCTAAAAATCATATCTTTTCAATCCGAGCTCCGTTTTAGCCCATTCAAATTTCATTGAATTCGTAAAAATGCCGAGAATCCATTAAAAATAGATTTGTTCTCTGTTTTAGTAGCTTTTTCACCTGTTTTGTTGAATTGCTTGTTTGCCGTGTAGATCCCGGTAGTTCCGTCGACCCGGTTTATTATGAAGTTGTTGCAGAGATCCCCCAAGCCGAAGAGCAAGGCAAGTCATGCTATATTATTGATCATATTGCTCCCAATTTGCTAAAACACCTGTTTTGCTCTATTAAATTGCATGTATTTTATAATGTCATCCTATAGGATATATTACACCGTATATCTAGTTTATGCCTTAGGTTTGACACTCCAAACTCCTTGATTAAACTTGGGAAAACAACATGACTAGATGCAGGACTAGGTTATGCTTAGTCTGGCTTAGATTCACTAGCTCACTAAATGGGTCATTCTCACTTAATATACATCTCCTTGACATCTGTTCGGGAGAAGAATAATTGGAGAACTTGGTGAACCAGATTATTAACTAAAATTTGACAAATGGTGGGCTGTGGGCGCTATGGTTTTTGTTAGTGGCGCCCATGGCAATTAAGGACCGGTTCACGGGAACCCTCGGAAGAATGACCGTTCAAACCACAAGCCAAAATGGGTAAGGTTGGCCCCGTAGTGTAGTCTTTCCTAGCTGACGAACCCATCGGCAAGGGTGAGCGGAATGGAGTTTCAGTCAGCCCGGTATAAGGGTTGCTGGGCTACTGGATTCACCGAGGCGCTCAGGGGGGCTGCCCACGTCCAAGGGTCCGGGAGTGGGGGCGAAACCTTGGTTGGGTTCGCTTAGTTAGCGAAGGGTTATATGAAAGGTCCTACCACAGTTTCCTTTCCAGGGTACCATGGTGGTATTCCGATGCATGGGAGACCATGTCGTGGGGCTGTGTCTTGTGGGTACAGTTGCACCCCTCTGATCAGAGTAAAACTATTCGAATAGTCGTGCCCGCAGTAATTGGGCGATCAACCGAACTCACCGTGATTAGTCTCACACTATTAAACCCTGATTAATGGAACATGACTAGTATAGTTGGATGGATTGGGCCTGTCGGAACATGGGGATAACATTGGACAGTGTTGGTTTCAAAATGATTTAATTACTTAAATTACTACTGTTTTGATCGTGCTCAAAATTCCTATTGTTTGGAAAAACCATTGCTGTTTGCGCAAAAGCAAACCTTAGCCAAATCTTTGTCTCCCCTGCATTCATTCTGTCCCCCTTCCAGTGTGCCTTGCTGAGTACGTGGAAGTACTCATCCTTGCCACTTCACCAGAACCTGAGCAAGAAGCCGAAGAAGAAGATGAGGTTGAGTAGGCTTTGTCCTGCACTCTGGAAGATGCCTGTGGAATGGTTGAAGCCACATGGCCGGCGTCAAGCTTAGGCTTAGGCCTTTTTTTCTCCTTTCGCTGCTCTTTTGTAATCCTTTTTGTACTGTTTCTAAGACGTGGAACTGTAATATCAACAATTGTCGTATGTGTACCCTGGCTGGTCCTAAACAGGGATTTTAATACACACATAGCTTCGGAAATTCTGGTCTAAATTTTTGGGCGTGACAAGTTGGTATCAGAGTCAATTCCAGACCGTAGGAAAAGCCAAATGGAAAAACCCTAGGAGCCGTCTGAACTTTTTCATATGCATAAGTCCTGGCATTTGGAGTCATTTCAAGAAAATGGGTCTTTGTTTCCTCGGGTTTAGGGAGAATCTTGAGCAATTTTTCAAAAACAGGAAATTTCGAAAACCAAGTCACTCTAAGTGATAGGTCTTTGAAGCTAAATTTGAAAAAGAAAACCATTCGCAATCTTATTCGACCGTCAGTCGGGATTTTTCTAAGGAGCAAAGTCTTAAGTCAAGATAGGAGGGAATGGCCGATGATTTAATACTTACTAAGCATCTATTTTAAGCATTACCACATCATCTAGGGATGTCGTTAGAAGTTTTAGCCTCATGAAAATGTTTCTTAAAAACCCTTCTTTTCTCGTTTACTTCACTTGAGTCCTTTACCGTTTATCTAACTTGGGTTTGAGCATGCATTGATCCCCTACCTTGTCTTCTCTAGATGGCAGGTCGTCCCGTCACCCACAACGGTCAGGGTCTGAAGGGTTTCGTCATGGAACTGGCAAGGATGGCTTTGGCAGTAGGCTATCCTAGTGCTCCCGAGTACACCGTTGTCTCACCTTTTGGCAGCGAGTTGCCCCGTCAGGTCTGTTTGGAGATGCACGGTTTCATCGGCACCAACATCCCAAACATGGTGGTCACTGCTTCGGGAGGAACGGATGAGAATTCCTGTCAAGAGGCTGCTTACCTGATGCTGGCCCGGATGAGGGAGATGCATGACTATCATCTCCGTCACTCTGCCTACCGTTTCCATCCCCGGCAGGGAAGTTCATCAGTGGTCAACTCCTTCCAATCCGCCGAAGGAGAGAACGACACCACCTTCTCTCACATGAGGACTGTGATTGAAGGGTTGGACAAGATGCACTCAGACCTGCACATGGCAACCAAAGCCCTGAATGACCAGAAGGTTTTGAGGATCAAGAGCCTGAAGGATGAGGTGGATCGCCTCAAGAAAGAAATCGCCATCCTAAAAGGGCTTCCACCCCCCAACATCCTTCGGATCAGGATCACGCCTCGGAAGAACACTAAGGCCCCGGTGCGGATGCAGCTGGCGCCCAGGGTTCCCGTTCCTGCTTCGCCACCTTCCCCGCCCCCCGCACTGCGGTTCCTACTCCCGCTCTAGTCCCCGCTCCGACCCTAAGCAGAGGAGAAGGATGGATCTCCGTATCCAGCAGCAGCAAGCGGGCGCTCAAGATCCCAAAGCGAAAAGAGGAGTTAGCAAGCTCTCTGAGCTGCTCAAAGGAAAAGGAAGACGGAACTCCCAAGGAAGTGGTTTTGATTCCACCGATCGCGGAAGCCGCTCCGACCCCTAGAGCGTCGCCACCCTTAGTTTATCGTTTTCCCTAGTTTCCTGCCTTGTTTAGTTGTTGTGTGTTAGGAGTGTGGTGTGTGGGGTAGCGGTCAACCTGTATCAAGTGTGGGTATGGGTTGTCCAGCTTAAGTATGTTGAGTGTGTTTTAAGTGTTTTAATAAAGAATAGATCAAAACAAGTAATAAAGTTTAGCTTCTTAGCCCAATCTGTTTTACTACTTCTCTTGTCTTATTCGTTCTGCTCCTTCAGATGGTGAACATCCGGAACGGCAACACCAACACCAACACTGAGTCAGCAGAGAACAACACCAGGGCTAATGGCAACACCCCACCTCCACCCGAGAACATCACCTTGGCTCAAGTCTTAGCCAACCAGACCCAAATGATGGCTGCAATGATGCAACAAATGCAACAAAGAAGATCACGATGCAGCTTGCAAATGATGCAACAAGCTTCAACAGAACCGAATCATAACTACCGTTCGCACCGCCACCTCCCACATAAAACAAATTGTCGGAGTTTCTCCGTGTCCGACCCCGAACCTTCTCTAGCACCACAAATCCCATGGAGGCCAACGATTGGCTCAATGCCATAGAAAAGAAAATGGACCTACTACGGTGCACAGACCAAGAAAAGGTGTCGTTTGCAACCCACCAACTTCAAGGACCCGCCTTGGCATGGTGGGACAACCTCCTAGTCACACGTCGAATGTACGCACCTCGTGGTCACTTGGGCCGAATTTTGCCAAGCAATTCCGGAAAGCACACATTCGGGAGGGATTGTGGCACGGTAAGAAAAGGGAGTTCAAATCCTTTGAACAAGGCAACCGAACAATCATGAAATACCTGGATGAGTTTAATCGCTTAGCACGTTATGCACCGGAAGATGTGCGCACTGACGGCGAGCGTCAAGAAAAGTTCTTGGCCAGACTTGATGATGAGTTAATGGACAAACTCATCTCAGGAGAATACGCCGATTTTGAAAAACTGGTCGACAAAGCTATTCGTCAAGAACATCAGCGCAACAAGATGCTTAAGAAACAGAAGGCTGTTCAGTTCAGACCACAACCTCAACAAGGGAACCCCCAATGGCCATGTTTCACTCCCGAAGGTCAGGGCGGACCTACTACCACGATCATCTGTCAGCATCGACCTTACCACCCTGGAAACTTCCAAAACAGTGGAAGCCACTTTGTGCAACCACAACGGAACCCGGCTTCACGTCCACCAACGACGCATCCGCCACCTCAACCCAAGCCGCGCCGCCAAAGAAGGACTCGGGATTTAAACCCAGAATCGCTTAGTGCGGGGAGCCTGGACACTTTGCGACAAGTGTCCAAAACCAAAGCGTGCGCCTGCTTCGTCTGTGCAAGGGTGAATCACGCTTCAACGGAGGAAGCACGGATGCACCGTACGTGATACTCGGGTATGTTCCCTATGAACTCCTTTACCGCATCGGTCCTTGTTTGATTCGGTGCAACCCATTCATTCATATCAAAAGCATTCGTGGGGACATATGGGTTATTGGTACCGAAACTTAAGATACCCATGCGGGTTCAAACCCTCGGGAAACATTTGAACACCGCCAACTTCGTCCTTCGGTGGCAATAGAAATCCAAGGATCCCCTTTTCTAGCCAACCTTATCCTTCGGAATCACAAAGCCTAGATGTCATCTTTGGGATGGACTCGCTAACCCGTTATAAAGGCTTGATCGATTGCGCGAGTCGCACGATCACCTTGACTAGTGGTGAAGGGAGGGAAGTGATTTTTCGCTCCCTAAACAATCAAGGAGAATAGCAGGCCCGAATCGGATTTGCAAGGAGAAACCCGAAGGGGAAGGAAAATACCTAAAGAAGTTAGAGGATATTCCCGTGGTTTGCGAGTACCCTAAGTCTTCCCTAAGACCTAACCACGATGCCGCCCGAAAGAGAAATAGAGTTTTGGATTGACCTAGTCCCGGCACCGCTCCGATCCACAAGAGGCCTTATAGAATGGGAGCCAATGAGTTGGAAGAGGTCAAGAAGCAAGTGGACGAACAGCATGTAAAGGCTATATCCACTCCGAGCACATCGCCCTAGGGTGCTCCAAGAATATTTGTGGAAAAGAAGGATAAGACCAAGAGGATGTGCATCGACTATCGTGCACTCAACGAGGTCACTATTAAGAACAAGTATCCCCTCCCTAGGATTGATGACATGTTTGATCAATTAAAGCGAGCAAAGGTGTTCTCTAAGATAGACTCGCGGTCGGCTATTATCGCCTAAGGATTCGAAAGGAGGACATCCCCAAGACCACTTTCATCACTCGATACGGTTTGTACGAGTGTACGGTCATATCCTTCGGACTTACCAATGCCCAAGCCTTTTTTATGAACTTGATGAACAAGGTATTTATGGAATTTCTGGATAAGTTCGTCATAGTGTTCATCGATGACATCTTGATCTATTCCCAGTCAGAAGAGGAACACGAGCACCATCTCCGGTTGGTACTCGAAAAGTTAAGGGACCACCAGCTCTATGCTAAGTTCAGCAAGTGTGCTTTTTGGTTAAAGGAAGTACAATTCCTTGGCCATATCGTGAACGCCCAAGGAGTCACGGTGGATCCTTCCAATGTGGAAGTAGTAACCAAATGGACCAAAACCATCACCCAGATCAGGAGTTTTCTAGGACTTGCGGGATATTACCGTCTGTTCATCAAGAACTTCTCAAAGATTACCAAGCCAATGATGCAGTTGTTAAAGAAGGATGAAAAGTTTATATGGACTGCCGAGTGCAACAAGAGTTTCGAAACTCTTAAGGCCAAGCTGGTGTCTGACCAGTATTGATTTTACCGGATCAAACCAAGGACTTTCAAGTCTACTGTGACGCATCACGCCAAGGATTAGGATGTGTGCTGATGCAAGACGGAAAAGTGGTCGCATATGCCTCATGTCAATTGCGCCCACATGAGACAAACTATCCTACCCATGATCTGGAATTAGCGGCAGCCGTCCATGCCTTGAAGGTATGGCGACACTACCTGATCGGTAACCGTTGTGAGCTGTATACGGATCATAAGAGTCTGAAATACATTTTCACCCAACCGGATTTGAACCTCCGTCAGCGAAGGTGGTTGGAGTTGTTCAAGGATTATGATCCGTATACACTATCACCATGGCAAAGCTAACGTAGTAGCTGATGCTTTGAGCCGAAAGAGTTACTACAACTCTATCCACATAAAAGGGAGATGCGAACAGTTATAACAGGACCTAGAGCACCTGAACCTGGGAATCGTCGAACCCGGATTTGTGGCCGCTCTTGAAGCCCAACCCTCACTCTTAGACCAAATTCACATAGCTCAAGCCTCGGATCCTGACATAACCGAGCTTAAGAAGAACATGAGGGTTGGAAAGGCTCACGACTTCACGGAAGACAAGCACAGAACCATATGGATGGGCAACAGGGTATGTGTGCCAGAGGACAACAAATTGAAGAAGTTAATCCTTATTGAAGCCCATCAGAGTTAGTATTCTATCCACCCGGGAAGTACCAAGATGTACTAGGACCTTAAGGAGAAGTTTTGGTGGGTTAGCATGAAAAGAGAGATCGCAGAGTTCGTCGCACTGTGCGATGTGTGCCAGTGTGTGAAGGCAGAACACCAGAGACCTGCTGGATTACTCCAACCACTTCAAATCCTAGAATGGAAATGGGAGGAAATCGGGATGGATTTCATCACCGGTTTACCTCTGACATCGTCGTGGCATGATTCCATCCGGGTTATTATCGACCACCTCACTAAAGTAGCCCACTTCATCCCAAAGGCACACCACCTACACAGAAGGAGGTTAGCGAATTGTACCTTGCAAGGATTATGTGTCTCCATGGGGTACCCAAGAAGATAGTATCGATCATGGTAGTCGCTCACCTCCAAGTTTTGGCGTAAGCTACAAGAGGAACTTGACACCCGCTTGAATTTTAGCATAGCTTATCACCCAAAAACCGATGGTTAGAATGAGCGTGTGAACTAGGTTTTGGAAGATATGCTTCGAGCTTGCGCTCCGGATTTCGGAGGAGCTTGGGATAAGAGTCTGCCCTATGTGGAGTTCTCTTATAACAACAGTTATCAAGCCAATTTGCAGATGGCACCTTTCGAAGTGCTATATGGACGGAAGTGTCGTACTCCGCTTTTCTAGGACCGCACAGCGAACGCGCTGTTTGGGACTGAAGTGTTAAGTGATGCCGAAGAGAAAGCAAGAATCATAAGAGAAAGGCTGAGAGTTGCACAGTCTCGTCAGAAGAGTTATGCAGACAACCGCCGCAGAGAACTAGCCTTCAAAGCCGGAGACTGTGTATCTTCGTTTCACCCCACTTCGGGAGTACACTAATTCCAAACCAAGGGCAAGTTGGCACCACGCTATGTGGGACCATATCGATTCAAGAGCGATGAGGTGAAGTAGCCTACTGTGCTCGAACGCCACCCACTATGGTGGGAATCCATGACGTATTCCATGTCTCCCACCAAGAAATGTCTAAGAGTACCGGAATAACAGCCGACGTCGATCGAGATCCAGAAGATTTGACTTATGTGGAAAACCGAACGTATCCTCGAAACCAAGTGAGCGGAGAACCCGAACAAGGTTATCGTCTTTCAAGTTCAGTGGACTCACCACTCGAAGAAGAGGCCACCCGGGAAAGGGAAGATGAGCTAAAGGTCGCTCGTCCCTATCTTTTTGCAGCACCTCCGAATCTCGAGGTCGAGATTCCGTTTAAGGGGTAGGTTTGTCACACCCTGACGTGTTTTCCCTTTTTAAAAATCGAAAGAAAAATTGCAAGAAAAATAGTTGGAAATTAACCTGGAGCGAACAAATAATTTTAAAAGCAAAAATCTAAATGAAAATGGCATGGTAGGATTTTTCCTAAATTCTACATGTCAAAATACACTAACAGGATTTTTAGTGGAATTTTCAATGCACTATAAATAATTTTAACCAATTAAAATCGAAATCAGAATTAATAAATCCCGGGAAAATCGCTTCTCTTTCCTCCCGTCCTTTCCCGCCCAAACCGGCATGTGGGCCGCTGGCCCGAGCCGACGGCCCAGCCTTCCCGCGCGCCCGCGCCTTCTCTCTCTCCCTCGCGGGTCGACCGAAGGCCGCGGCCCGCTTAACCTTTGCGTCCGAAAATAAGTCTATTTGCCTCCCCGTTCGCCAGACCCGACAGTGGGGCCCAATTGCCGCCCGTCGCCCACCTCCACCCGCCTGGCCCGCAAGCACCATTACCGCCGCCCGCCCACGCGGATCTCGCGCTGCCGGCCACCCCACACCCCGGGATCATGCCGCCTTTAATCCCCGCCCTTCCCGCCAACCTTAATCGCCCCCGACCGCCTCTCCCGTGCCCCTTAATGACCGGAATTGATCGTCGGTCATTATTTCCCCTTTTCTCTCTCTCTTAACTCCGGCGAGTAAATCCTCTCTTATCCGGCAGCCACCGACCTCCCCGCGGCCTATTTAAGTGTCCCCTCGGCCTCGCCGCCCTCCCCACACTCTCGCTCAAGCTCTCCTCACTCTCTTTTGCTCTCGCGACGTGCGCCCTTGCTCCGGAGCTCGCCGCCGGCCTTCGGCCGCGATTTCCCGTCGCCCAGAGCCATTCCGGACCTCGCCGCCACCTCCATCTCCGTCGCCGGCGTCCTTTCTCCCTCGGTCGTCCTTCCCCACGCTCTTCCACCGCCGTTTTCGCCGTCCACGCCGTCGTCTTCCCCACCTCCGGCGTCCCCGTGGTGAGCTCCCTTCCCGCCCTCTCGGTCCGAGCCCGCATCGCCGCTTGCGGGTGCGTGCGGCTCCGCCCGCGCGTGAGCCGCGGCACTCCGCCGCCCTGCGCCGCCGTCCGAATGGCGCCTGTCGGTCTCCGGCTGCCGTGCGCCATCGCCCGTTCGTGCCGCCGGGCCTCCTCGCCGTTCGATCCGCCCGCAGACGGAACCGTCCCATTCCCCATGCCACGTGGCCGCCACCTCGGTGCCACGTGGCCGCCACCTCGCCGCCACGTGGTGCACCACCCGTCCCGGCCGTGGACCCGGTCCACCGTGGATCGGCGGTCCCGCAGCCGCTAACGTCGCCTGGCCGCCGCCATCGCCCTAGCCAATGACGTCATCCCGGACGTTATTGCGCAATAAATTAATTAAGGACTTTTCTGTTTTAGTAAAAAACCCAGAAAATTCTAAAAATCATATCTTTTCAATCCGAGCTCCGTTTTAGCCCATTCAAATTTCATTAAATTCATAAAAATGCCAAGAATCCATTAGAAATAGTTTTGTTCTCTGTTTCAGTAGCTTTTTTGCCTGTTTTGTTGAATTGCTTGTTTGCCATGTAGATCCCGGTAGTTCCGCCGACCCGGTTTATAACGAAGTTGTTGCAGAGATCCCCCAAGCCGAAGAGCAAGGCAAGTCATGCTATATTATTGATCATATTTCTCCCAATTTGCCAAAAAACATGTTCTACTCTATTAAATTGTATGTATTTTATAATGTCATCCTATGGGATATATTACACCGTATATTTAGTTTATGCCTTAGGTTTGACACTCCAAACTCCTTGATTAAACTTGGGAAAACAACATAACTAGATGCAGGACTAGGTTATGCTTAGTCTGGCTTAGATTCACTAGCTCACTAAATGGGTCATTCTCACTTAATATACATCTCCTTGACATCTGTTCGGGAGAAGAATAATTGGAGAACGTGATGAACCGGATTATTAACTAAAATATGACAAATGGTGGGCTGTGGGCGCTATGGTTTTGGTTAGTGGGGCCCATGGCAATGAAGGACCGGTTCACGGAACCCTCTAAGAATGACCGTGCAAACCACAAGCCAAAAAGGGTAAGGTTGGTCCCGTAATGTAGTCTTTCCTAGCCGACGAACCCATCGGCAAGGGTGAGCGAGATGGAGTTTCAGTCGGTCCGGTATAAGGGTTGCTGGGCTGCTTGATTCACCGAGGCACTCAAGAGGGCTGCCCACGTCCCAGGGTCCGAGAGTGGGGGCGAAAACTTGGTGGGGTTCGCTTAGTTAGCGAAGGGTTATACGAAAGGTCCTATCACAGTTTTCTTTCCAGGGTACTATGGTGGTATTTCGGCCCACGGGAGACCGTGTCGTGGGGCTGTGTCTTGTGGGTACAGCTTGCACCCCTCTGATCAGAGTAAAACTATTCGAATAGCCGTGCCCACGGTAATTGGGCAATCAACCGAACTCACTGTGATTAGTCTCACACTATTAAACCCTGATTAATGGAACATGACTAGTAAAATTGGATGGGTTGGGCCCGTCGCAACGTGGGGATAACGTTGGACAGTGTTGGTTTCAAAATAATTTAATTACTTAAATTACTATTGTTTTGATCGTGCTCAAAATTCCTATTGTTTGGAAAAACCCTTGCTGTTTGCGCAAAATCAAACCTTAGCCAAGTCCTTGTCTCCCCTGCATTCATTCTCTCCCCCTTCCGGTGTGACTTGCTGAGTACGTGGAAGTACTCATCCTTGCCTCTTCACCAGAACCTAAGCAAGAAGCCGAAGAAGAAGATGAGGTTGAGTAGGCTTTGTCCTGCACTCTGGATGCCTGTGGAATGGTTGAAGCCACGTGGCCGGCGTCAAGCCTAGGCTTAGGCCTTTTTTTCTTTTTCCGCTGCTCTTTTGTAATCCTTTTTGTAATGTTTCTAAGACGTGGAACTGTAATATCAACAATTGTCGTATGTGTACCCTGGCTGGTCCTGGACAGGGATTTTAATACACATATAGCTTCGGAAATTCTGGTCTGAATTTCTGGGCGTGACAATTTCCAACCTTGTTTCAATATGAACATGGAGACAAACGGTTTGGATCACTCATTTAAATTTTGAATTTATCAAAACTATCGCGACTAACGAGAGGATGTGTTAGTCACGACTATATATATAGACACACACACACCCCATCATTTCTGCAAATGTCCAACTTCCACTACTACAAAACCCTAATAGGTGCCGGTTTGGAACCCTTAATAGGTGTCGGTTTCGACCCGACACCTATTGGTCGGCACCAATGACCAAAGTCATTGATGTCGGTTCTTCAGCCGGCACCTATAATGCCTAATAGGTGTCGGTTTCGGACCCGACACCTATTGGTCGGCACCAATGACCAAAGTCATTGATGCCGTTCTTCCGGCACCTATAATGCCTAATAGGTGTCGGTTTGTGAGAACCGGCACCTATTAGGCTTTATAGGTGTCGATTGACAGTAGGAACCGACATCTATAAGTCTAATTGGTGCCGGTTCATGTATTTTTGCCAGCACCTATAAGGTCGACAGGTGCCGGTTCTCTACAAGAACCGGCACCTATTTCCCTAAAAACAAAAAAATAATATTGAAATATTATTACCCTGCTTATTTGCATTTGCAGATACACTTGAAACATGTCCACATTTATTCAATTATAATCAATATCTAAAAGTAATTCACAGAACCAACTGTTCAAACTGCTCATTTCATGAAAGCTAATTATATTTTAGACTGCTACTCAATTCCAGATATCATGCATGGTAATGCAGGACAATAATTAATGGAATATAGAATTACATTATGCATTACTCATTTGAATATTGAAATGGGAACAATATACAACTGAACATAATTATTCTGGTGGATTGTTACTGAATCACATCTTCAAAAATCATTCATTCAAAGTCCATCTTAGAATCTTTGTTATTGCGGCACTAATTAGCGAACACAATGTTATTAGGAAATTAAATACTATTATTGCAGAATTCAGGCTCATGTTGTAGCTGCAGTTCTCAATAACTTTAGGCAACAAATTTATCAGCACAAATCCTGCCAAGTATTTCCAAGTTTACACAATACTTACATAGGACTTGAACATCTTGCCAACATTAGAGTATCTTTTGTTTTGATCATAAGCGATTCCTTTCCCCAAGCCATAACAAAAACCAAAGAATGTAGTAGCGTGTTCTAGTAAAATGGATCAAATTGAGGTGTTAACAGTAATGAGTAGAAACCCATAGACTTCTACAATTGATAGTCTAGAGCAACTGTTTAGATTTAGAGCATAGCATCTGGATAAATTGCAGATATATAATTAGTTAATCAATAGTATAATCTTTTTCAGCATCAACAACTCTAATCTAGTAAATTATATAGAGATGAAATTCTGGACATATAGACTAGCATACTCAGAGAGATAAATTACCATTTATTAACTTCAAGATTCAAGTTTTAGGGATTTTCAGTGCAATATTTCATAGTATATATATAAATGGCCATGATTATCAAAGTGTAGAACCATGTAAATTGCTTCATCATTGAACAAGACTTATTCAAAGATATGATTCTACTATTATGTCATTAATTTTAGAACAGTTATTTCAACATTGATAGCATGTAAGCATTATCAAATCCTTTACACACATTGATCAAGAACTCTAAAAAATCATATCATAGCAGTAGCAAAGATAAACAATGCATGAGTTTACTGAACTTATAGGATTTATATGGGTAGTATGCAGATAGATACATTTTCACTTCAGTTTAAGTGCAAAATTAGTAGTAGCTAATGGAATTATCATGAAACAATATAATATCAATTTCAGTACTGCATTTTCATAGGATACATTATGCAAGCATTCGTTCATTCATCCATAGCATATAGTCATCATGCAACTATAGCAAATCGATTAATCTAGAACTCTAAGTATAGCACCATCAAAATTCACAGCATGTTACCACACAAGAGAACACCTATTAGATCACTTCACAGAAGCAGGGAGATTAGGGGATCAGAGAGGACGAGCTCGGGGAGACACAGCCGGTCCAAGCCATCCCAACCTGGGATTCTAGGTTGGCGGCATCATCGTTGGGAGCAGCAGCCGGTGGCGACATCAATGGGAGAGGGGCCAATGGCTAGACAAGCTCTTGCGAGCTAAGGAAACCGATTGGGCATGTACATATGCATCTAGCAGAGAGAGAGAGGGAGGGAGGCAAACCTTGAGCGATGGGCGGCGGGCGGCGGAGGCAGGAGAAGGGAGGATTTGGACGAAGAGGAGGGAGGGCCACTCCCAGCGGGCTCCTTCACCGCCGTCGGGTCTGTCACCCCCACCTCCACGCCTGCTAGATCCGATGACCACCACCTTCATGCCATTCAGATCCAAAGGTCTCCACCTCCACGCCAACGGATCCGCCAATGGCCCCCACCGGAACACCGGCCTCTAGCAGCCCCCACCTCCACGCCGGCTGCCATAGAGGGGAGAGGAGAAGGGGGAGGGAGAGGGGAGACGGGGAAGAAGGGGAAGGAGAGGGGAGGGGTGGCGGACGGCACAAGCGAGGGAGAGGGGAGACTAGGGGAGAAGGAGAGGGAGAGCAGAGGGGTGGCGGAGGGAGAGTACATGCCGGTGGATAAGCTCCCACGAGCGAGAGGAGTGCGCTCCTACCGACGAGTGGTTCGGTTGGATTAGTATAGGTGCCGGTTTTTTAAGAAAACTGATACCTATAATTTATTAAAGGTTTTGGTTTTTTAAAAAATCGACACCTATACTATAGATGTCGGTTTTTAGTCTATAGCCGACACAAGAGAAGAAAAAATAGGTGTCGGTTCATAACAAGAACCGGCACCTATTCTTTTCTTCGGCACCTATAACATGTAGGGGCAGGAAACGCCTAATAGGTATCGGTTTTTGTTAAACCGACACCTATTAGACCGACACTCATGCATGGTTTTAGTAGTATTCATATTACTATTTCAGAGAATTTTAATTATTACTTTTCTGTGGAAATGGGAAAGCATATGCATCGGTGTCTGGGAATTATATCTCGATCGGAGTATTTTTTGGGTTCATACATATATATCGATCAATATAGTTCGTCATTTAGTCTCGTAGAGACATTTCTCTCCCACTATAGCTTATCAGTACGTGTCGCTAAATAATTTTTCGGGCTGTCTACAATTTAGTTGCCTGAAAACATATAAAATTTCAGTCACTTTTTGCTACCACTGAGGTGGTTTTTGAAAGTTGAAGCAGAGAAAATCATAATTAATTTTAATTATTAAAAACTTAATAAATTATTTATTTTATATTCTAATGTAAGAAATTTTACATAGAAAGTTTTTTAAAAGAGAAAATTTATATTTTAATTAGAGTACCGCTAAAAATAGTAAATGGATTTTATATAGCAGCTCCGTTAATGGTTAACAGGCAACACTGGTAACAGTAGAAAATCGTAGGCGTTCATGGGCTCTTGTTGACCAAATTTTCTTCGACTTTTTGGTCTTATGGCTTCTGTATGGCTATTGTGTCGTTTTTTTCTTCGACAAATACTTAGGGTTGAAAATGAAAGAAAAATCTCGTTATGTCAAATTTATGTTTCTCAAATATATGTCAAATTTTATTCATATCCCACACTTAAGTATAACACATTTCCTAACCAGTCTCTCGGTAGTAGTAAGAGTGATTTTTAGTGTCTACACGGTTTGTTTAATTTGATCTTTTCTTATGTCACGTCTACGACTCTACGTGATACTAAAAACCAAAATTAAAAATTAAAAAAAATATGACTCATATATCCACATGCCATCATCATTCCTTACTCTCCCCTTCCTCTCTCTCCTCTTTCTTCTCACCAGGAGCATTAGTGTTGCAGCTCCTCCACAGCGTCTTTGCTTTGCCAAGCGTTGCATTGAGCTCCTGCACGTGCCGCACGGCACCCAAGAGATCGTCAGTGAGCATCTTGACCACCTTCCTGACCTCCTGGTCCCTAATCCTCATGACTACCAGTCTGCCACAACGATCTTCTCGTCCTACCCCTCGTAGAAGCACTCCGACCGCCCCACGATCTCCCGCACGAGGTGCGCCTCGACAACGTCTAGGTGTCGGCGTCAGGCGCTCCTGCAGCGTGTCGTCGTTGGGTGGGTAGGTGGCTTTGAAGGTGGGCCTGTCCTCAAGAGCGAAGCCCTTCGATCCCCGCAGAGGCCGGCTTCCTCTCGAAGTGTTCGATGGTGGAGGCGGTATGGCTGGAGAGCGTGAGGGAGGACAAGGACATAGCGCCAGTGGCAGCCTCGGCCTCCTCCCTCCTTTAATGCTACAAGGCAGTAACGACGACCGTGGTGGTGGTGCGAGGGAAAAGATCAGGGAAGCAGCCTTTGTGGTCGCCTCGCTCCCCACCTGCCATCTCAGTTGCATCTCCTCCATGCCTCGCGGTTTCCAGCACTCAGGCGTTGCGCTTTCTCCTCCTCCATGTCTGCTCCGGTAAGGAGCAGCTGCATCACCGCCTTGCTAACTTGGAGTTATTAAAAGTAAAGGGACGTATGGTTAGAGATAAAAATCAAATTAAATTATAGAGATGAGATAAAGTTTTAGAGATAAAATTATAGAGATAAGATAGAGTTTTAGAGATATAATTTTAGAAATAAATCCATCTTAACTTGTCTTAAATTTCAAATCTCTACTATTTCTATATATACTCCATGAGAGAATCAACATTATATCAAAATATAGTAGAATACATTTTTTACATTGTATCAGAGCTAAAGACCAACGTCGATCGATCTTAGATCGCTCTCATCTTTTGTTCGTGCTGATCGCTCTCATCTTTTGTTCGTGCTGCTCCGAGAAGATATGATGAATCCATAGGCTCTCCCCGAGACAACGCATTAGCGACATGGTGACGGTAATTGCCGCGCCGATCGACAACTCGCCCTTCGACTTCACCACCAAGGGCATTCTCCACGCGGCTGTGCAGGGCGAGCTGTGGAGGCTCCACGACGGCAACAGCAAGGCGCCCAGTCTGATGGGGTGGATGCCGGATCAGGCTGTCACCTTCGTCGACAACCATGACACCAGCTCGACCCAGTCGCTCTGGCCGTTCCCCTCCGACAAGGTCATGTAGGGCTACGCCTACAACCTCACTCACCCAGGCATCCCGTGCATCTTCTACGACCATGTGTTCGACTGGAACATGCAGCACGAGATCGCAACGTTGGCTGAAATCCGGTCAAGAAACGGGATCCATCTGGAAAGCACGCACGGAACAGCTCGGGCTGAGGTACGATGCCGGCGGGATTATTCCCATCAGAGATGCAATCACGTGGATGTGGCCTCGATCATCACCGTATCATCAAGACGTAAATTCCAGCCACGATGTCACAAGTGCATTATCGTGACATCAACATGATGTCATCACCATCCATCCACAGGATGGTCATGCGCAAGAAAATACACAGAAAAATCACATCCCCACATCAACCACTGTGACTACATCAACAATATGATCAATTTCACCGAGCTCTTAAGGACTTATCACTGACATGTTTCGCCTCCGTTATCACCGACAACACATCTTGCCGATGGTCTTCGTCAACTTGGTACATATCGCCGCCATCGCATTATCCACAATGATGGATATCTCGCATCCTCTCACAGATTAATCTGCAAGATGTTTCATCGACGACATCGATTGCGTCATCTACAACGACAATGAACGCGTCATAGACGACGACATCAACACGTCATATACGACGACAACAGCTGCATCAACCCGGCATCACTACTGTGATGACCTCTTACATGTCACAGAAGGACCAACCAAAGTGGTGGCCTCATCGCCAACGACATCCTCTGACATTCGCAAGACGTCCTCAACAACATCCTCTAACATTTACAAGGTGTAAGATATAAGCAATTGCAGTTTTTTTTGCCTTCGGCTATTTGCGGCTCCATCAACTACCATGCCTACCACAACCACGGCTACTACATGATCGGCTACATCGACAAACGTTAACAACAAAAATAATCTATAGTAACTCTAGTCAAAGCGTTGGTGTGCTATCGTCCATGACACTCCTGCCATGACTACAGGAGGGAATAGAGGAGAGTCAAGGGATGACACTGAAGGGGACGCATGAACCAGGTGGAGGACCGTCCATCAAAGATGCAACCGATGATGGTTAGTCAAAGAAGATGAAGAAATAGAAGATTTTAAATTCAGTCGCAATCGTTCGCTTCATTTCCGTTATGACTGAGGGGGAATGTTAGAAGTAGAGATACATATGGTTAGAGATAAGAGTCAAATTAAATGATATAGATGAGATAAAGTCCTAGAGATAAGATAGAGTACTAGAGATAAAGCTATCTTAACTTATCTTGAACTCCAAGTCTCTACCTTATATGTACTTCTATATATACCCCATGAGAGAGTCAACGTAATATATCAAAATACAGTATAATAGATTTTTCACAAGAGCGGTAGTTGGCTTCGGGCTGCCTGCATCGATGAGCTCCTCCCTCCTCCATGGCTCCACCACGCCCACCCGCTCGCTGAGCTCGCGTCACGTGAGGCAAGGCACGGATCTTGATTTGGGTGGTGGAGGTGGTGTGAGGAGGAGTCATGGAGAAGAACAAGATGGACAAGGATGGCTGAGCCAGGCAGCGGTAGGCCTCATGCTCCCTAGTCCCGGCGATGACTTCTTCACTTCCACCGTCACGCCCGTGCCTCCTCCACTTCCAACGAGGGCGCCGCTAGCAATCGTTGGCTCCATCGTCCTCGCCGACCTGAAGGAGAGGAGGGGTAGAGAGAAGGATCGACTAGCATGTGGGTTCAGACTAATGATTTGTGGACCCCATGTATTTGTTTTATTTTTTCTAACCTGATTCCCAATTACATGTGGGTCTTGTTGGTGTTTTTATTTTTATTTTGCTTGTAGTGACACGTAAACGTCACGTTAGCCAAAATCACTTTCAATACTACGAAGAACTCGATTTATTTGCACTAGTTTTGTATATGTTGGGTGATTTTCAATATCCGGTTTTATGACTGAGAAACATCAATTAAACTAAAATGTTGAGAAAATGGTTTTTAAGTAGTGTATAGGCGGTTCTGTTTCCGAAAATAGAAACTAGAGTGTTGAGAAAAATGGTTTTTTTCAGTAGTGTATAGCTACAAAGCAGAATCACCTTCGACCTTATCTCTAGAGTTGCTTAAAGGTACTCTATACTAGTAACATGTGGACTAGTATGGATGAAATCCGACCGTTAATTTACATGGGAACTTTTATAATTAATCTAAGTTATAGGAAATTACCATTGATGATAATAAAGTCCATATCAGGATTTCTTTATCTCTTCAATTTTTTTCGTGCGCATAGGGAGCGTTGCCACTGTGCCGTCTGCTATGAACCGTCGCTGCCGCTTTGATTCATCGACGACCTTGCTGCCTGCTTCAATTCCCAACGAATCCTCTTCTATCCCAATCAATTATCCTCTCAATCACAAAAGTTGAATCGGATTGACGAGCGCTCCATCTCATGGCCATTCTGATGCACTAGCGAGCACTACTACGAAAACAATCTTTCATGACGTTTGAAAAACTTTTCTTTAGCGGCTACGAGGTAAAACCGTCACTCAAAAGATAGGGGGTGGAGGGTCTCGCCGTCAACGAAAACACATCTTCGCCGGCGGCCCCTAAAGCTGGCCGCCAAGATGTGGTATTTTCTCCGGCGGTCATCTTAAGACCCTGCCGAGAACATATCACATCTTCGCCGGCGGTAAGGTGAGGTGGCCCGCCAGCGAAGATTCCTACATCTTCGCTGGCGGCCCACTTAAGCCGCCGTCACCCCTAAATATTTTCTATGAAGGTTCTATGAAACCGACATATGTTGACCACCAAGGAAAATACCATCACCTATACCACCAGTCCAGCTAACAGCCATGGCATTTGAGCACGATTTTCTCTCTCTTATGAACAAATACATAGGGGGAAGGTTTTGATCTTCAATCTTTTGAAAGATCTACTGCACTAGAGGTTACATATACTTTCTCCTACTCTATTTGTAAAGTTTTTTTCATTTTTATTGGTTGTTTGTTGAGATTTTGCATAGCAAAAAATATGTGACACGGGAAAAGAAAAGTATTTTTTATTTGTTATTTGGAGCTTAAAATGAGCAAACTTTGTAAGAAATATTGTGCATGATCGATGTTCCATATATATATATATCTAGTTTTGATATGTTTATTTGTAGCATATTTATATATTAGTTAACCGCAGAGAACGCCGAGAAGAAGAGAAAAAGAGCTAGTTTTTTTATTTTTTCTAGTTGTTTGTAGTTTATAGATTTTTGGCTAGCTTTAATTAGCTTGTCTAGATTATAGTGGTTATAAATATTAATTAGTATAATTTTAATGTGACATATTATCAAAAATATATAAAGTGATGAAGTTGTACATATTTTTCGTAAAAATGCATAGATGGCGGATGAGCATGGATGTATAGAGAGAGATACCGGTCCTCATACATTGAAGGAGTTGACATATTAATGAAAGCTGCTAAGAAGAATGCTGCATCTAAGAAGACGAAGGAAATTAGATGTCCATGCTTACATTGCAAGAATCGAAAATTTGGATCGACCCATCTATAATCGAGCAACACTTGGTGATGCATGGATTTGTTGCGTGGCTACACAAATTGGTCACATCATGGAGAGATCCCAAGCAAACAAGTTCCCAACCGCGATAGTACAGATGAAGTGTTCAACTGGGACGAGGATTTGATGGTAGTAGCAGAAGAAGGAGAAGAGGAAGTAGAGCTCATTAATATTGATGATGGTGTTGGTGGCGATGATGGTCAAGACAAGATAGTTGATGATGTTGATGATGGTAATGTTTGCGTAGATGATGGTAATTTTGATTTGGAAGAGATGTTGCGTCATGCTAAACCCGAGGTTGTGGTTGGGTCCGCCGTGGGTTGGAGAACTTCGAATCATTCGTAAGGCAACGAAGGTTCTTTTGTATGATGAGGCAAATGGTTGCATGAAGGATTTTACATTGTTGCGGACGGTGCTTGAACTTATGAGATTGAAGGCCGAAATGGTTGGTCGGACAAAGAGTTTCAACGATTTGTTGGTTCGTTGAAGGAATTGTTTCCGCAACCCAACTCCCTGCCAACCAGCACCTATGAAGCGAAGAAGCTTATTTGCCCTTTATCTCTAGGTGTGCGAAAGATACACGTGTGTGTTAACCACTGTGTACTATTTCATAGAGAGTACGAGGATTTGGACAGATGCCCAACGTGCAACACTAGTCGATACAAAACAAGCCGTAGCCAGTCCGAGGGTCAGGATGGTTCCCAAGACGAGGTAGAAGTCAACAACAAGATGAAGATCCCCCAGTTGGTCATGTGGTACCTTCCGGTGAAAGATCGATTGAAGCGTTTGTTCTCGAACCCGAGGGATGCCGAACTGATGCGCTGGCATCATGAAAAGTGGAAAAAGGATGGGATGATTCGACATCCGGCCGATGCTCGACAGTGGAAGGAATTTGATAGAAAGTACCATGAGTTTGCAGAGGACCCAAGAAATGTAAGGTTTGCATTAAGCACCGATGGAATGAATCCATTTGGTGACTTGAGCAGCTCACACAACACGTGGCCAGTACTCCTAACCATGTACAACCTCCCTACGTGGTCGTGTCGAAAAGGAAGTATATTTTGTTGACCATCCTTGTACAGGGACCACGACAACCCGGCAATGACATGGATGTGTTTCGGAGCCTTTGGCGGAGGATATGGCTGATCTGTGGAATCATGGGGTCCGGGTTTGGGACGAATTCATGCGAATTAGTTCACGCTTAATGCAATTATCTTTGTCACCGTCAACGACTTGCCCGCACTGTTTTCCCTATCAGGACAGCTCGAAGGGAAGACAGGCTGCGTTATTTGTGTTGATGGTACAGTGTACAGGTATCTTCAGGGATCGAAGAAGCTAGTGTACATGCGGCACCGACGTTACTTAAGAAAGAATCACCCGTACCGCTCCAAAGCTGAATATTTCGACAACATTGTTGAGGACGATGATCCACCAGAACCATGGAAGGGTGATAAAGTGTTCACAATAATGAAAAAGCTCAAGGTTGTTTTTGGGAAAGCCAAAAAGAAGGAAACCAACAAGCGGAAGAGAAATGAGGCCAAAGAGCTAGCAAGCGCTAATGGGCCATTCAAGAAGCACTCCATTTTCTTTAAGTACCTTCCGTACTGGCAAGATTTAGAGATATGTCATTCTATCGATGTCATGCACCTAGAGAAAAATGTCTTCAATAGCACCATGGGTACTTTACTAGACATACCTAGCAAGACAAAGGATGGGCTGAAGTCCCGTAAGGACCTCGTGAATATGCAGATAAGAAAAGAGCTTCCACCCCGTAGATGAGGGTAACGGAAAAGTGTATCTTCCGCCGCTGCTACACCTTGACAAATGAGGAGAAAATGGCAATGTGCAAATGCCTACGTGGGGTGAGAGTGCCTACTGGTTTCTCCTCAAACATTAAGCGACTGGTGTCGATGAAGGATTTGTCATTTTCAGTCTACAATTCCCATGATTGCCATGTAATGCTCACAGTATTCCTCGATATCGCCATCAGAGCAATCGAACCATTACATGTTAAGGTGGTCATCACAAAGCTGTGTTACTTCTTCAATGCAATCTCACAGAGAGTAATTGATCTTGACGAGTTAGGTCCTCTCCGCACTTTCGCTATAGAGACCGTGTGCGAGCTTGAGATGTGTTTCCCGCCGTCATTTTTCAATATGATGGAACACCTCATAGTTCATATTGTGCCTCAGATTATTGCACTTGGTCCCCTGTACCTGCATCAGATGTGGCCATTCGAACGGTACATGTCCATTCTAAAAGGCTACGTATGGAACCGTGCCCACCCAGAGGGATCGATGATAGAGGGATATACTACCGAGGAAGTCGTTGAGTGTTGCATTGATTATCTAAAAGAGGGGAAAGCAATTGGTTTACCGGTACCTTGACATGAAGGTAGATTATCTGGAAGAGGGACAAAAGGGTAGAAAAGAATCCACGACGATGATTACAAGAAACTGAAAGAAGCTCATTTCACTGTGCTGCAACAGCTCGCGATAGTGGAGCCGTACATAGATCAGCACCTTAAGGAAATACAAGCAATGAATACAGGGCGTTCTGATGCATGGATCATGAAGCGACACAAGGCTGCCTTTACTGAATGGTTCAAGAACCTCAGCCTACCAGAAGGCGATACTACGGAGGAAAAAACTATTAAGAGGTTGGCTGACGGGCCATCAAGTGTTTACACCTCATGGCAAGCATATGATCTGAATGGGTATACATTTTATACCAAAGCGAAAGACCAAAGGAGTGCATGCCAAAACAGTGGCCTTCGAGTAGAGGCAATGGACACAACTGGACAAAAGAGCACATACTATGGATTCATAGAAGAAATATATGAACTGGACTATGGATCCAACATGCAGATTCCACTGTTCGGTGCCAATGGGTGAAACACCCATCTGGCGTGGTTGTCGACATTTTTGGCCTGACCATCGTCGACCTCGTCAACGTAGGGCACAAGAATGACCCATGGGTACTTGCTGATCGTGCCGCTCAAGTTTTCTATGTGACCGATCCATCTCAGTTGAAGAAAGATATAGTTGTCTCTGAAAACAAAAGATTTTGGGAGCCGACGATGTCGACGATGTTGAGGCATATAATCGCACGAGAACATGACACTTTTCACGGACTTTACAAACAACATTAAGGTCGCGGAGGCAATGATTGTTGATTCTCCGAAGCCATACATGAGGAATAAGGGAGTAGGGAAGAATGTGAAAGGCTAGTCTATATATGTAATTTCAGCACCTTATGATGGATGATGAATTTTTGTACGGATGATTACTGACTCTTTTTGTAATTAGTTCTATGGATATTTTTACATTTAGTTGTGGAAAGAACTAAATATTGAAATGGGCCAAAAGTTTTTCTCTAGCGGCCGGTAAGCAGGCCGCCGTGGGAAAGGTTTTTGCTAGCGGCCGTAAGCCGGCCGCCGAAAAATCCGCCGCGAAAAGATTTTGCTAGCGGCCGTAAGCCGCCGGCAAAAGCCACCACCAGCAAAAAAGATTTTTGCTAGCGGCCGAGTAAGCCGCCGCCGGAAAAGGTTTTTGCTAGCGGCCCGTAAGCCGACGCCGGGAAAAGATTTTTGCTAATGGCCTGTTAAGCCGGCCGCTAGCGAAAATGGTTTCCGCTATGTATGGGCGTGCGGGAGTCTCAATTTTTCCTAAGTCCGAAAGGCGCGAAAACCCTTGAGCCGCCGCCAGGCTGCCAAAATTTTCAGTCGTCGCCGCCAGCCTCCTCACCGCCACCGCTCGCCGCCTCCTCCTCATCGCCGCCGGCCGTCCTCACTACCACCACCGCCCTCCTCCTCATCGCCACCGCCAGCCTCCTCACCGCAACTGCTCGCTGTAGCCTCCTCACCGCCGCCGGCCATCCTCACCACCGCCGCCAGCCTCCTCACCGTCGCCGCCAGCCTCCTCACCGCCACCGCTCGCCGCCTCCTCACCGCTGCCGGCCGCGTCCTCACTGATGGCCGCCTCCTCACAGCCGCCGCCACCGGCAGCCTCCTCACTGCCGCCGCCACCGGCAGCCTCGTCAACACCGTCGTCTCCTCTTCTTCCTCTGCTCGTCGCCTCCTCCAGGTACCCCTCTCGCACGCGTGGATGATTGATGCAGTGGATGATTGATGGTTGATGCAGTGGATGAATGAAATTTTGGATGGAATTTTGATGAAAATTTTGATGCAATTTGATGTAAAGATGATTGATGCAATTTGATCTCAGTGAGGACATTAGTACATACGTTTCCTTTTGGGCTTTTGGACATTAGTACATAATTTTCATCCAAATAAATTAGGCTTCTGTTGTGGTGTACATTAGTACATACGTTTCCTTTTGGGCTTTGCTATAGTAGCTAGCTGCCTTGCTCCAATAAAGATAGAGATAGTGAAGTAAGCAAGAGTGAGTTGTTTCGCCTAGCCTCACTACTGGCCTGTCTTGCTCAATTGGTTGCTTGCCCTTGGATATATGTGTGTGTATGTATGCTTTATTAGTTGGTTTCTCCAGCATCAAGTAAGTTAATTAATCACAGCGGCATATGCATATCAGCATATGCATGAAAGATGCAAATAGGCCGGATCAGGTTCTTTTCCTGCAGGTGAGCTTGTTTTGTTTGCAAGCTAACCTGAAGCCACAGCCAGCTGCAGTGTGCATGCATGCTCTGATCCTCTTCAGCTCTGCACTAGCATATATACATGAGCAACAAGTTAAGGATATGATAACATATACTATAATTAACCTCTCCCAAGTGGATCCCATGCATGCATCTTCAGTTACCACTATATATAATTAATTAATATATTAGTGTTGATCGATGAAAATCGGATTTTTGGTACTTACACCTAAAGTCAGAAATTCTCATGATCCCCTGCATGTGTGTGTACTTGTGAATATCTATCTATTGAGTGCTGATTTTTCCTTCTCATGCAAGAAGTCACTTGATATTCCAAATTGGGCACTTTGGATCTCTGCATGCATGTCCAACTATACAAACTGTTAAACCATGTCATCAGCATCCCAGCCGTCACCTTATTAATTATCCCAGCCGTCACAAACTTTTATGGTACTTTTATGGTACTGAAATATAGTTTCTGAGCTCACATTTTGAACAGACTGCAACTAGGTTACGACTAAAACAGCATACATGAATTTGAGAGTATATATGACGACGTGTGCAAATGATCAAACGACAAACCTGAATGTTTGGAGCAAATAATTGTATTTTTCATATGTATTCATATTCAAAATGAACTTCTAAAATTTATAGTATAAATTAATGTATGTTTAATAGTACATTCAAAATAAGCACTTAGGACAAGAAAACGATTTCATTCCACATCTAATATAAACTCACCTTAAAAGGATATCAATGGAAAACCGACCAAGCGCAACCCTCGGGTGACAAGGGCAAGCAAACTCCACCGATGGTCGAGGAGGATATTTGCACACAAGTAGTCGCGTAGGAATCATCGCCGTCAAGATCCGGTGAGGAAGGGAGTGGATCGTATCACTCGCCGAGTGACCCCCATCCTTCTCTTGCAAGGAAGAAAAAGGGTGGGAGCAACAATGAAGAAGTCGACTCGACTACATCCCTTGCGAACCGGTGGTACGTAACATATTATATATGATTAGTTCCGATCGTATTAAGTATATATATGGATTATAACCGATGTCACGTGAAATGCAAATATAGAAGAATGCTCCATGCCGATCTAAAAGGAAAGCCCAAGCCGCACCCGAAGCGGAAGCCGAAGCTGGAACTGCCGTGCGCGCATCGCCTTCAAGTAAACCCAAGAAAAGAAGGGGCGAGCGAGGGAAGAACATGTTGTTGAAAGAAGTCGCCGTGCCGACGCGGATCGCTGAGAAAGGAGAACCCCTATCACCCGAAGATTCATGTTCCAAGTATAGCAACCAATGCGGGGCGATAGTTAGGGATATCGTGGAGATCACATGGAAGGATTGGAAGAAAGTTCCCGACACTAGAAAGAACAAATGTTGGACGTCACCGCAAAGCAAGTTTGAGTATCCGCAAGGGACAGACGACGATGCAGCAAAGGACTATGCACTCAAGACCATGGGCAAGCTATGGCGGAACTGGAAAACAGACCATAACAAGAAATATGTTCGTAAGGGACGCACGCCGTTCACGGAGTATGGAAAGATAACACCAGCCCAAGGATGAATTCGTTGCTCGAAGACATCGGCGGAGGAAAAGGAGAAGAGCCGAGGATGTCCGAACTAGCAAGAAGGAATGAATATCCTCATTGTTTGGGATCGACCGGTTACCGCCAGTTAAGAAATGGACAAAACAAGATGAAGAGATAGAAAATGCTGGGAAACCGGTTCCTATGAAAATCACAAACCCACGAACCGAAACCTGGTGTGTGCAAGAACACCGCCTTCACCCCGGAGGGGATGTAGTCTTCAAGGATCCAAAGCTCCAGGAGGTAGCCAAGATGAAGAACATCGTCGCCAGCAAGAAGAGGCCGGGATGTTCGTGCGATAGAGACCGGACGAGCCGACCTATGCGTTGGGCAACCCGGAGCACTCGGCCGTGTCCAGGAGTATCCTCAAATACTAGCTGGAAGGATGGATTCAAAGAGGATGCTCATACCTACAAGAAGCGTGATCGCTATAAGGAGGAGATAGAATCCCAGGCTAGGGCAGCAGCTCGTGAGGAATGCCATAGATATTGGAGCCAGCATATGATGCACGGTGGTGCCTTTTCGCAGCCTGATCCGAGCTATCCGATGGACGATGTAACGGAGGATACTCCTTGCAAGCTCTTGATTCCTGGCCGGCAGGTAAGGGAAAGAAAATACAGTTGCAACCGGGAGGTTCATACCGGGTCGCAGGTTTCATTGCCAAGACATTTCGGATGACTATGCCAAGGTAGAGGTCCGGACGGTCAATGAGGCTCACCGGTTGCACGAGATCGACATTCCAACACCCGAGGGGATTGTGTACCTTGGAGATGCCGTTGACCAGTTTGTACTGTGGCACAAGAATGATATTGAACTAGGGTCAATGGATGGAACGGATCGTCCACCAAGGATACCGGTGTCACCGTCTCGTCCACCAAGGGACGAAGAACAGGGATCCTCCAGTTTCATCACCTCCGCAATCAGATCATCTATTTGCATCACCTCCAAGATCAGAGCCTGCTGTTGCATCACCTCCAATTGAAAAGGAGACCGAAGTACAATCAGGGCTTGAAAAGGATCAATAAGAAGTACAAGTACAGGAAGTGCCTCCGGCACAGCAATCAGAGCGTGCACAATCAGGGCCTGAGCGGACAATGCCCGATGAACTAGACCCATCGCAACCACAGCCATCGCAACCGGAGGAACCTAAGGGTGCCGATGTGCCAGTGATGGTAAGGACACACAAGCACAAAGGGAAAAGTGAATGAAGAAAAGATATATGATAACGGCATTCGAGGAAGGGACAAAGATATCAAAGATGCTGATTTTGATGACGAAAAGTTAACAGCGTTAAGCAAACCATGGAAGATTATCTCAATTATATCAACTCCCGATGTGCCGCATGAGTTTCAGAATGGCCAACCATTCATCTATGCCTGGCAACTAATGTAAGGTCCGTGGCAACTAAGGAGGTGGCATGAATGGTACATCGTGGCAAGCACCACAAAAGGCCTTTCATCGTCACGCTTGCCATGCAGGGAGAACATCTTCTCGGAGCGGGCCATGCCTATTCCAAGTCCATTTCTCCGATATGCATGTCCTCTATCGTCGGAAGAGGCTCGACGCCAATTTGGTCGCATCCGGTGTCCGTAAGTGCATGACTGAACGTGTCAATAAATCATTGTACCTATGTGCATACCTAATTTGACCTTACATTTTTTGAAGGATGAATTACGTGGAAGCCGAAGCGATGCGAAAGTCTGTCGGCTACCTAAACCCGTGTCTGATAAGCAAGCCGAACCACACCTACCCGCTAGACGAGAACAAGCTACCGGACATGTTCAGCGATGACGCAAAGAAAGAGAGGGACGCATATATAGAACAAAGGCATCAGAAAAGATTCTCGATGTTGCTGCTTATGTATCTATAGCACTTGAATCTACGCAGACAAGGAATGCGTTTACGTGCCATACGCCTTTGAGTAAGTCTTCGTATCAACTACGAGTATATACATATAATCACTACTGGACTAACCATTTCTTTTGCAGCGACCATTGGATAGTATTTCTTCTCTATCCAAAGTACAATGAAGTCGTCGTCTTGGATTCTCTTGATAAAGACAGCAATACATATCAAGAAATGCTCTGAATTATCGATCCGTAAGTTATATGCATGGACGCTTTCTTATTCTTATATATTCTCATGACATGTTGTTATCTTTGACGAATTTAAATTAATTATCTCTCGCAAACAAGGCATATAAAAGGTATTACCAAAGGCGGACAATGGAAAAACTCCACAACGCATAGTCATCCGCAATAAGTGGCCGGTAAGTAAATTTGGATGCCAAACAAGACTACTTAATTTTTATAAATGCATGTGTTTTTCTATTTAATTAACTAATATACTTATTGATGTTGAAAGTGTCATAAGCAACCGGTGGGAACCGTACTATGCGGATATTACACCTGCGAATACCTTAGGGTCAATGGGAGATATTGCACGAATTACGACGATGTAAGTACAAACCGTCAATACTCTTGTTAAGTTAATCGCTAACTTGCATTACGTGAACAATTTCGTAATTTGTCATGATCTCGATGCGGCTTCCAAAATTCCCAAGTCTCGAAAGGGAGCTCGATGATAAATCCATTGAGAACATACAACGGGACATGTGCTACTTCATCCACCATGAGTGTGCACATCAGCTTGGGAGGTTTTTCGACCACGATGGAGTTTTGGCCCTGCCGGAGAACGTATGTCTGTCTAACTGGAGCAGGAGTATAATATAGACAGGTTTCACCCGTATGTATATCGGTCGGGTTGTAAGACATTCAACTACTTGTATATGTGGTGTCGTTCCAATATATCTGGTGCTTAGAAATTGTATATATATATATATGTATATATTAATCTTCATATATAATTTTCGCGTGCATGTATATTAATCATCAATGGCGGCTGCACGAAAGAGAACATACTTTATCGATAGCTCGATTAGTTATATCATCCACGTGTGACTCTAAAATACATGAACTAAGGTAAGAAAAAATAATATATAGTATTGTTTCAATTTTTTTATAAATATTGCATCTTCGTAGGCGGGCCACATGTCAAAAAAAGGACGATGTCCTATTTTTACTGGCGGGCCATGTGTCTTTTTCAGAAACTGATGGGCTTTTTTCCTAGCGGGCCATGTGTCATAAAAAGAGTGTAAGCCGCCAGAGAAGAATATTTTCGCTGGCGGCTTCCTTAAGCCAGCGGCCAGCGAAGATATGGATTTGCCGACGGCCGACATGAACGCCGCCATAGAAAATTGTTCTTCTCGGCGGCCGACATAAAGCAACCGCTAGCAAAGATATTTCTTTATCGGTGTATAACCGCTAGCGAAGATCTTGATCTTCACTGCCTTTGCTTTGTGGCGGCCCCGATTGCCGCCCCGAAGACCCAAAATGGCCGCCACGAAAACTGTTTCCGTAGTAGTGGAGGCAAACAATGCGGGCTGCATAGAGGACGGCAAGGGGACAAGATCACTGCCGACGCGGTCTATTTGATCTCGATTAGGGATTGATATGATGTAATTAATTAGGGATTGAGTGGATGTATATCTACACAAATCTTTTAGGGTGTGTTTAGATGGGAGGTTTTAGGTGGATAGGATATGACGGCCCATTTTTTCGGTTGTTTGGTTCGTGGGCGGGTGGGATAAGGTGGCCGGAGGGGAATATTTCCCTCAAATGTCGGATGGCTGGCTCCGGCCGAATCGTCCGGATGCAGTAGCCCGAGCGACCAGGCGAGCGGTCGTGTCACCCTCATGGAGAGGTGACCGGTGCGATTCGTGGCGATGACGACAACGATGCGAGCCCAACAACAACGACAACGATGAGACAACGATTCGCTGTGGCCGGTACGGGCACGAGTGCAGCGTCGATGGGAGGGGGATGGCAGCGAGCCCAAAGATCCGGTGTGGGAGACTACCGTAGCGGCGGTGACGGTGACGATGAGACGACAATTCGCTATGGCCGGTGCAAGAAGAGGAGGCGACGGTGAGCCTGGAGATCCAGCATGCGAGGCGAGAGATAGCGGCGGTGGCCGACGAGAGGAGGCGGAACCCGGAGATCCACCCTACTTTTTCTCTTTTTTTCTCTTTTTCTTTTTCTTTTTTCTCTATTTATAATGAAAGTAGTGGTGTAAAATTATTTGGGAATTTATTATTTATATTATATATTAATTTGATGGGGTATACTCATCATCTCTAGAGTGAGAGGTAACCACACCCGCACATCCACCCTACTCTCTCCAACCAAACAAAAAATTGGATCACCAAATCCACCTTCCTCACTCCAACCAAAAAAATGAATTGCCATATCCATCCAATAAAAACTGGATCACCGTATCCACCAAATTATGAGCGGCCATATCCCATCCACCCTTGACCATGAACCAAACGTACCTTAGAGATGTGAAATAGGATTTATATTTACACAGATCTCAAATTGTGTATATCTAACCAATTATAAAAATATCATGACTTTTTACATAAAGGAACTCTATTATGGAGTAGTTGTGGGGTGTCCTTCAGAGAGGTCAACTCCCACAATACCACATAACCTCCCATGAGTCCGGTTATGTGTGAGATAGTACAGATACAAGAACTTCGTACATTAATACAAACTATTAATGTTTAGATACAACTCATACAATACAAGAAAACCCGAACACTTCCACAGGGATAACCCGAGTATAGAGTCGACCTAGAAATCATACTCATCTTCCCAATCCTCTAGAGTACTTGGGAGTTCCTCTTCTGTTTCTGGGTTACCTGAAGTTGGTTTATGCAAGAGTGAGCACCGATGATACTGTGCAAACCAAACTGGATACAACTCTATTTAAATATGCATGCTACATCGATAAGAGAAATAAATGGTAAATATATTCCTAGCATGACTATATCCTATTCTTTTATAAAATATCTCATGTGAACATTTAAGTATATGAAATATAAACTTAACCCTATATTCCATCTCATCCTAAAATTACTTAAATGTGAATATTTTAAATTTTATAATAATATTTAAGAAAAGTACTCATGCCATTGTATTGGATTCACCTATAGACATAACTCCATTGACCGGGAGTACAGTGTATTCGAACACAATCAACCCTATAATGTTTGCCCAGCTTTACCCGAGAATTAACCCTAGGTTGCAAGCTAAGGATATCATAGCATTTATATATTTCTAACCTTTTCTGATGTATGAACGAGACCCGAAGGGCTATCTTAATAGGATCACAAATTCTAACCAGTAACTGATGAATCCATATCCTATTTAATAGCTTCTCGTCACACACTTGCCCCGGCTTGGTGAAACCTAGATTCTATCTTAACAGATGGTACCGATCTGGTTAGTATCGACGTTGTTACCCGCTGTTTACATAGTTGTGCACCAATGAGACTTTACCAACACTACAAATCTCCAATGCATAGAATCGCATAAATCTCCTGAGTCCCTAGGGAGATCAGAGAGAAATATATAATGCCATGCCAGTATAACTATTCCATCGGATGGGCGAAACTATGTCCTTATTCGGCATAAGAGTTTTTATGTTTTCTAGCATACACCAAAATCATTTAGGTCATATGAATTGATAGAAATTTCATTTACCTATCACATGAAATACTGGACCATTTTCCATTCTATTGTATGAAATAATAATATAATTCCATATGACCATTGCATTAAATATTAATGCATATGATAATGCTCATTTTATTATTCTCATGATTTTATACTTAATGCGGATATCGAATGTTATCTAAGGAGAAGGAGAATATATCTAATCATGTGAAAACTAAGTTTCTCCTTTTCTATACATAAAATGATAGGATATTTTTAATCTATGAAATAATAACTTATATGAACTAAAGAAGTCCTTATATTCACATGAAATATTAACATATATAATCTAAAGAATATTTAGAACTACATGAAATGATAGAATCTCTAGAATATCTAGAACCACATGAAATGATAGATTATGACTATCTAACTTAGCTAACCCATCCCACAAAACCTTTATATCTAAATATATTATTTAAAACATGATAACTTATTGTTTTTGAACTTTATAAATGATCAAGGACAGTTTGACTTGCCTTCGGGACCAATGGTATCAAATCCTTCTTCTCCTTGAATAGTAGTGAGGGTGTTTATGTCGACGATATGTTCGGGCTTGGTTTCTGTTACGAACTCGACGTCGTCCGTCTATCAGATGATAAAATAAATCAAACGAACAACTTTCAAAGAAATATTAAATAAATATAGAAATTGAGAAGAGTTTAAAAGGTCATTTTTGAAGTTTTTTTAAAGGGAAAGTTATTTGTTAGATTCTAAAAATTTAAAATTTAGACTTGAATAAGATAAAGTAAAATAACAAAGTATTTAAAATATTTTGAAGGGGAAAATGGTTAGTTTTTAAAGTTTTAAATAGGAAGTTTACTTGCTAGGGTTTTTAAGTTTAAATTTGGGTTTGAATACTAAAAGAGTTCAAAGAAATATTTCAAATATTTTAAAAGGAGAATGAATAGGTTTGTAAAAATGAAATAGAAAATTGGAAAGAGTTAAAAGGGGTCAAACTATCTCTCTAGGGTTATTTGTCAAAGTCTAAATTTTAAAATTTGGGTTTATCTTAATATAAAATGATTTACAAAGATTAAAAGTTAAAGATATTTTAATAGGAAATAAATTTGAGAGAAATAAAAGAAAATTTGAAATCATAAAGTTTGAAAGAAGCTATGCGTCAACTAGGAATAAACTAATTTTCTAGAAATTATTTCTGAATTTCTTAATCTTTTCTTCCTCTTTTCTATTTCTCTCTTTCTTTTCTTTTTCTTTATTTCCTTTCTCCTTTTCTTCTCTCTCTCTCCCTTTCACTGTTCTTCTTCTTTTTCTCTGCTCTCTTCTTCCAATCAGCCGGCGCCCGACAGAGGGAAGAGCGCATGGCGGGTGGATGACCGAACCTTGGGTCCTAAAGTGCTCATGCCCATCTACGTGGTACGGGAAACCCATTTTTGGTCTTGGACGGGCCGGAGATGTGGTATAGCGGCCTAGCGACGGTGGGTTCATGGCAGTGGCAGTGATGCTCATCGGCATGGTGCTCCGGCAAAGGCACAGTTAGACTAGGGGTGCAAGAGTATCTACGTGCTACGGGGAACTTAGCTATGGCCTTAGTTTCGTTGGGAATGCACTGAAATGGCTTAGCGATGAGCATGCGGCGGCGGTCGAATAGAGTATGTCCGACGAGCTCGTCGGCGAGGGTTTTCTGGTGGCTTTTTAGCTTGAGTTGTTAGGGGAAAGAAAGTGCTAGCTATAAGAATCACAATAGTACCTTCAATTCGAAGAAAGACCGAGTGGTTGTGGCAAATTTTGGAAAATCGCTCGATGCGGTCAGAACTAGGGTTCTTCGATGTTTTTCAAAATTTGGCCATCATATAGTATAATTTTTGGGGAAACCTGGGAGGAAGTTACAGAAAGAGATAAGGAACAAATTTCGTATCAAAAATTTTAGCTTAGGTTCTCTATTTATAGCGGATTTAGTCGGTTCTTTCATATGAGATATTGTCAGTAATATCAGTTTGATGAGGCGGCGGCAATATGTCGGTTAGGCGATGACGACGACCCTCCATTCCAATGTTTCCACCTGCGCATGAGGATGGGGATGGCCAATGTGGATGCTAGGTCCCTGTCGGGACGCAGTCGAACGTCTTATTATATTTGAAGGAATGGATAGCATAGCCCATATTTTCCTTCAAACACAATAAGATGTTCGACGCTCCGAGAGAAGGATACGTGAGATATTGCTGGGCCTTTAGCCTGCTAGTCAACTTCACCCTGAGATGTGCCCGTCAAACCACTCGAAGGCGATGACCAGATGTGTTACACATTCAGGAGACTTGACAAAAATGGCTAAAGATCTACAACCTCTCAAATATCTTTAACTCTTACTCATGTGAATCTAGCTCCCAGGATGTGCGCTAGATTCTAACTTTCATCTTAAGCATGGGTATTCATCGCAAACACATCAAAGATGAACGGAATGTAAAGTCTTACATTAACTTAATAATTACAGAGGTTGACCGGTCATATATATATAGAGAGAGTTGGCTGCCGCGCCCCATCGTGGCATGGCCAATCTTTAATTAGAAAACTCAAATTAAAAATCCGAGCCGTTCAAATTGTTCTACATATTAATATCGCCTTGTAGACCAAATTTTACATTTTTTTGAATTTTTTTACTATTTTATCGATAGGTCAAAAAATGCACTAATCCAACGATTTCGAGTATCTATTTTATTGCATCTTTGACCTATCCGATAAAATAGTAAAAAATTTCAAAAAAAATATAAAATTTAGTCTACAAGGAGGTATTAATATGTAGAACAATTTGAACGGTTCGGATTTTCACTTTGAGTTTTCAAATTAGAGATTCGGCCATGCCACATAGGATGGGCGTGCGCGCGTGCCACACGCAGCCTAACTATATATATATATATATATATATATATATATATATATATATATATATCGAGAACTGCGAAAGCTTGGCTACCCAATCACAAGCACACCGACTAGGGGTCTACCCCGTTAAGTTCAGTCCTAGAAGAAAGCAAATCGTAACCAGCATCACTCAAGGATTAATTCAATACCTACAAGCAAAGTGGATATTCCAGTGACAAGAGTTAGTACATTAAACAAGTTAATATACTCGCAAGCATAAGTCAAACCTAACATACTACATGATAGGCATATATTCAAAGAAGGGCTATATGAGTGGTTCATTTTCAGCCTAAAGCAAGTTTTATTTCACAAAACATTTGTAAAGGAGTTGGCAATTCAATTAACAAAGACAAATTTTAAGTTTCATCATTAATACCATCATGATTCCATCATAATCAATACCTTGATGTCATCCATGACATCAAGTCATAATATATATACATATCTCCACACTCACACAACTCAACATATTTTATCCATTTCCAATTCGAATCACATGTTCACATTTTAAAACAATTGAGTCTATACTCATGACACTTTACCAAAGTGCTCTTGACCGTGAGCACGGCTAATCGATTAGTTTTTAGAACTCTACAGAGTTTGCACAGCTTTACCCACATGATATCAACACTCTAGTTTATTTTGTGCTTGCTACGCACTACCATACTCTTCATGTTGAATGTGGTCTAGAGGTCATAACGAAGCCTTTACGCTACTTAATCCCTAGCCTTGCACCAGCGTGGCCCCGCCTTAAACTTGACGCCATGGTGGCGGACACGACAGGAACCCACCCACGTGGCACAATATAGTTGTATTGGACATACTTAGTCGCCTAAACTACCACTTGGAGGGTAAATAGGAAGTTCCTCTGGGTTATCCGAACCCATACACTCCGGCCTACCTTAGTGCAAGGCTAGGTGCTAAGTAGATTATTTAGCTTAGGTCATCTCATACTAACACATGTGGATGTACGGAATATTTTAAGTTGGTGACACAAGTTCGGTCCTTATGGACTCGGGCAAACATCTCTCCCACTATCGGCATGCAAATACATCAATTGCATGCCTCATTTGCCACCCAAGTCAAAATAATATTTTTACCCATTTTGGTTCGCAAGTACTCATCATATTAATTCTACCCCAGCAAGGGTTCATATATCAAAAACACATTTTTGTCATCGATGGAACGAGCATTTGCATAACTCTAAGCAAGGCTAAGCAAGTATTGGCAATAAGCATATATAAACTCATTTGAGCACAAGGAAATGTACTCTAAACATTTCTAGGGGTACAATCAGTAAGGAATACAATTATTCAAGGTGAGAAATGCAGCAATTAGGACAACTACCATATCCGAGTTTTAAATATCGATATAGTCTAAGTTCATATCCAACTTTGCAAACAAAATATTTTCATCCCTCAAAACATGAGATTGAATGTGTTCAAAGGAAAGGAGGGGAAGAAATTGCCTTGATCATGAGGAATGTTAGCACCTAATTCAGCCCTTCTCCATTTATACAATTATCTAAATAAAATGCACGGTATGCAATTAAACACCGAAAATAGGTGAAAATCCAAAATATTCTAAAATGCATGATTTGTGCACATTGAGTAGGTACTGATCTAAAATGAATTTAGGTAAAAGAATTACTAATTTATCTTGTTCCATTTGAGAGTTATAAATTTTAGGAGTTTTATCGGTATAGGGTAGCATTTAATTAGGTAGTGTTCTAAAATATTTCTATAAATTATTTTTTATTAATTTTTACTTCATAGAGTTGAAGAGATATGTTTTCTAAGACTAACACATTTGGTTTCATAATTTTTAGAGTTACTATGAATTCCTTATGCATTTTACAAGTTGTAACCTGTTCTACACTACTACAAAAAAGCTCATAGGTATCGGTCCAAAAGGTGCCGGTTCAATTAAATCCGGCACCTATTATATCTATAGGTGGCGATTCATAATAAGAACCGACACCTATTCTTCGCGAATAGGTATCGGATGAATAGTAGAACCGACACCTATACTATAGGTGCCGGTTCGTAATAAGAACCGCCACCTATTCTCAGAAAAATACTATTGCCTCGATTAGTACCATACCGCTTGCCGAACAATACCAACACCAGCTTAAATATGCATCTCTCATGCGCATGGCCTACCTGAAGTTAGCCAGGATGAGGGAGCTGCATGATGCTGACCTCCGCACCTCCTTCTACCGCTACCATCCTCGTCGAGGTAGTTCCTCAGAGGTCAGTGCATTCAAGTCTACGGCAGAGGAGAATGACTCTACCTTCGGTCACATGTGCACCGTGCTCAAAGGACTGGATCAGATGCACTCTGACCTACACAAGGCGACCAAGGAGCTGAACAACAAGAAGATGCTGAGGATCGCGCGACTGACGAAGTGGTTCGTCCGAAGAAGGAGGTAGCCGAGTTGAAGGGACTCCCGCCACCGGTTGGGGTTAGGCTCCGCACTACTCCTCGGAAGACCACCACGCGCGCCGGTCCGTATCCACCGGCACCTCGGATTCCACCGCCTTCTCGCCTCCACCCGCTCCAGCCCAACGCCGGTTCCAGCTCCCTCTGCCGCAGGTTCTCCGCCTCACCTTTGCTCCAGCTTCGGCGAATCAAGGCGGAGGTGGCGTAATGGTTGGATATCCGTCTCCGCAACTCAAGCTCGAGAATTCGGCTGAATACATGGACTCCGAAGAGACTCGAGATTCCTGAGGGAAGAGGCAGATCGGTTAGGCTACGGCAACCGATTCGAAGAGTCCAAGTCTCGAGGTGACGCCGAGGACTCTAGGAGCCGTTCGGAAGAGTGGGATCTTCGAAGGAAGCGCTTTCGACTCCTCGCCTCGTGGATCGTTCTAGTTGCCCTCCTTAGTTTTACCGCTTAACTTAGTTTCTCTTCTTGGTAGTTGCTTGTGTGTTAGGCTCTGTGTGGGGGATAGCCGGGCGATATCAAGTGTGATATGACTGACCAATTAAGGATGTTTGGTGCTTTTCCTTGTTTTTAGTCAAGATCGAACAATGCATTTGAATTCAAATAATAAAGATTAGTTCTAAGTCTGCCTGTTTTCTTCTTTTCTCTCTCTTCATCGGTCGTCTCCTTCGATGGTGAACACCGGGACTGGGGGGCGAACAAAGAACAATGGGCGTCAAAGCCAACAACAACGAGGCTCACGACGCCAATGGCAATGCTCCTCCACCGCCACCCGAGAACCCCACCATTGCTCAAGTGCTCGCTTCACGCATACGATGATGGCTACAATGATGCACCGATGCAACAACAACACCATCGATGCAACAGATGCCGCAACAAATGCAAAGAATAAGCAGCAGAACAACCGCCTTGCCGCCCCACCACCCCACCCAAGCCGCCGAGTTCCTTCGTGTCCGACCGCCGACCTTCTCCAAGACCACTAATCCCATGGAGGCTAATGATTGGCTTCATGCCATAGAGAAGAAGTTAGATCTGCCGTAGTGCACGGATCGAGAAAGTCTCGTTTGCCACTAACCGCCATAAGGCCCCGCTTCAGCTTGGTGGGACAACTACTTGGTTACTCACGGCGGGAGCAAGCAGCTTACCTGGGAAGAGTTTCGTCGCAGCCAGGACCGCACACATTCCTCGGGAATAGTTGCACGTAAAAGCGTGAGTTCCGTTCTCTTGAGAAGGGTAACGAGATCGCCACCGAGTATCCGCACGAGTTCAATTGTCTTGCCCGTTATGCCCCGTAAGATGTGCGTCGATGCGTAAAGGCAGTGAAAAGTTTTTGGCTGGTTTGGATGATGAACTCACGAGCATGCTTATCTCCTGAGAATATGCTAACTTTGAGAAGCTGGTTGACAAGGCCATTCGACAGAAGATCGCGCAACAAGATGATCAAGAAGAGAACAGATTCCACCACGACCTCCTCAACACAGGGAAATCAGCAGAGGCCGCGTTTCATGCCCGGCGCATGATGGACCTACCACCATGATTGTTCGACAAAGATCGACCTTATCACCTGTGGAATTTCCAACCGGCAAGAGGGGCAAAGTGGTCAACAACACAGATCTCCGCCGCGCCTCCAACGGCGCCATCCCAAGAATCCACAACCACCACCTCCAAGGAAGGACTCGGGGAAAGCCAGAGTCTGCTTTCAACCGTGGTGATCCCGGCATTTTGCGTGACAAGTGTCCAAAGCCAAGACGCGCCGGGCCAAGGTTCATCCAGCTCGAGTCAACCATGCGTCCGCCGAGGAAGCACGCACCGCTCCCGAAGTTATACCGGGTATGTTTCCCGTAAACTATACTCCCGCCACAAGATTATTTGATTCTCGCGCTACACATTCATTTATCTCAAAGCAGCTTTGTTGGGGCACATGGGTTGTCAGTAGTGGGGCTTAAGATACCTATGCGGCTTTCAAACCCCTGGAAACCACTTGGAGACCACTCAGTATTGTCCCTCAGTGACCATAGAAATCCAAGGATCTATGTTTCTAGCCAACCTCATCCTCCTTCAGTCCAAAGGCATAGATGTCATCCTTGGGATGGATTGGTTGTCCAGACATAAGGGAGTAATTGACTGCGCTAGTCGCCCCATTACTTTAATCAATATGAAAGGAGAAAGAATTGTTTTTCGCTCTCCCATGCAAGTCAAGTCCATAGCAAGTTTGAATCATATTTCCACCGGGAATCGTCCGAGCCGGCGGCCAAGACCCGTGAAGTTAGAGGATATCCCCATCGTCGGAGAATACCCAAGTTTTCCCCAAGACATAACTCGATGCCACCAAAAGGGAAATTGAATTCCGGATTGATTTAGTACCTGGACCGCCCCAATACACAAGAGGCCGTATAGGATGGGAGCCAACGAGTTGGCCAAGTAAAGAAGCAAGTGGATGAACAGCTTGCAAAAAGGGTATATTCGCCGAGCACGTCGCCTTGGGGTGCTCCTGAGATTTTCGTGGAAAAGAAAGACAAGACCAAGAGAATGTGTGTCGACTATCGCGCACTCAATGAGGTTACTATCAAGAACAAGTATCCCCTACCACGAATTGATGATTTATTCGATCAACTCAAAGGGGCCAAGGTATTTTCCAAGATAGACCCGCGATCGGGCTATCACCGCTTGAGGATTCGGGAAGAGAACATTCCCAAGACCGCCTTCACCACTGTGTATGGCCTGTACGAGTGTACGGTCATGTCGTTTGGGTTAACCAACGCACCGGCTTTTTTTATGAATCGATGAACAAGGTGTTTATGGAGTTCTTGGATAAATTTGTGGTGGTGTTCATCGACGACATTTTGGTCTACTCTAAGTCGGAGGAAGATCATGAGCAACATCTTCTGGATAGTACTCGAGAAGTTGAGAGATCATCAACTCTACGCCAAGTTTAGCAAGTGTGCTTTCGGTTAAAGGAGGTACAGCCTCGGCCACATTGTGAATGCCCAAGGAGTAGCCGTGGATCCAAAGCAAATGTGGAATCGGTTACCAAGTGGACCCCGCCTAAAACGGTTACGCAGATCCGAAGTTTCCTTGGACTTGCAGGTTACTACCACCGCTTCATTGACAACTTCTCCAAAATCGCCAAGCCGATGACTCAACTGTTGAAGAAAGATGAGAAGTTTAAGTGGTCAGCGGAATGCAACAAGAGTTTTGAAGAGCTTAAGAGGAAGTTGGTGTCCGCACCGGTTGTTGATACCGCCGATCCAGCAAAGGATTTCCAAGTTTATTGTGATGCATCTCGCCAAGGGTTGGGATTTGTGTTGATGCAAGAAGGCAAAGTGGTCGCATATGCATCTCGTCAATTGCGCCCACACGAAAACAACTACCCCACTCATGATCTGGAATTATCCGCAGTGGTTCATGCATCAAGATCTGGCGACACTACCTAATTGGTAACCGTTGTGAAGTATATACGGATCATAAAAGTCTTAAGTACATTTTCACCCAACCGGATTTAAACCTCCGACAGAGAAGATGGTTGGAACTGATTAAAGATTATGATTTAGGGATACACTACCATCCCGCAAAGCTAACGTGGTTGCGGATGCACTAAGCCGAAAGAGTTACCGCACCACCCTCGTGTCGAAGGAATGTGTGACCGGTTGCAGCAGAATTCGAGAATCTAAATCTACGAGTGGTGGATTTTGGTTTTGTGGCTGCTCGGAAGCCCAACCCACTCTCATTGATCAAATTCGGGCTGCTCGTGCATCGGATCCCGAGATGGCTGAACTCAAGAAGAACATGGGAGTCGGAAAAGCTCGTGGTTTTACTGGAAGATTAACACGGCACAATCTGGATGGGAAAGAGATTGTGTGTGCCGGAAGACAAGGATTTGAAAAAGATGATCCTTACGGAAGCTCACCAAACCCAATACTCAATTCACCCGGCAAGACAAAGATGTATCAAGATCTTAAAGAAAAGTTTTGGTGGGTCAAGATGAGGAGGGAGATAGCTGAGTTTGTTGCACTTTGTGATGTTTGTCGGCGGGTTAAGGCGTAACATCAACGGCCCGCCGGACTGTTGCAACCACTTCAGATTCCGTAATGGAAATGGGAAGAAATCGGAATGGATTTCATCACGGGTTTACCCCGCACAACGTCGGATATGACTCAATTTGGGTCGTGGTGGACCGACTCACCAAGGTGGCCCATTTCATACCAAGTACATACTACCTACTCGGGGAAGAAGCTAGCGAGCTTTATCTCACAAGGATCATGTGTTTGCATGGCGTGCCTAAGAAGATCGTGTCCGATAGGGAAGTCGCCTTCCAAGTTCGGAAGAAGTTGCAAGAAGAGCTCGGTACCCGTTTGAATTTTAGCACAGCCTATCATCCGCAAAATGACGGTCAAACCGAGAGAGTGAATCAGATTTTGGAAGACATGCCGAGAGCATGCGCGCTCGATTTTGGAAAAGCGTGGGACAAAAGCTTGCCCTATGCGAATTCTCTTACAACAACAGCTTATCGTGCCGCATTCAAATGGCACCGTATGAAGCACTGTATGGACGGAAATGCCGCACACCCCTTTTCTGGGATCAGACGGGTGAGCGCCAGTTGTTTGGCACAGAAGTAATAAGTGAAGCAGAGGCAAAGGTCCGAACGATTCGGGAAAGGTTGAAGATTGTGCAGGTCAGACGTAAGAGCTACGCGGATAATCGTCGAAGAGACCTCGCTTTTGAAGCGGGGATTTTGTGTATCTTCGCGTTACACCACTCCGGGAGTATACCATTTCCAAACCAAAGGTAAGTTGGCACCACGTTTCGTGGGACCATACAGGATTCGGGAACGTCGAGGAGAAGTGGCCTATCAGCTGGAGCTTCCCTCCAACATGACTGGTATTCACGACGTGTTCCATGTGTCCCAGTTAAAGAAGTGTTTGAGGGTACCGAAGAACAGCAAGTCCGGACTGCATCGAAATCCAAGAGGACTTAACATATGTAGAGAGACCAAAGACGTATCCTTGAGGTCATGAGAGAAGGACTCGGAACAAGGTTATCGTGTTTTGCAAGGTTCAATGGACTCATCACTCCGAGGAAGAAGCTACTTGGGAACGAGAAGATGAGCTAAAGGCCACGCACCCGCACCTTTTCGCCAGTACCTCCGAATCTCGAGGTCGAGATTCCGTTTAAGGGGGGTAGGTTGTCACACCCTAGGTTTTTCTCTAATTCATTTAAATAATTTACCCTGAAATAATCGAAATTTCTGAAATTAACCTAGAGTCAACCTATAATTTTAAAATGCAATTAATAAATGGAAACGACATGGTAGGATTTTTCTTGAATTCTGCATGTCAAAATACGCTAACAGGATTTTTACTGAAATTTTTAGAGCACTCTAAGTATTTTTAATCAATTAAATAAGAAATCAAGAATTAATTAAGCCCCCAAAAATCCTTTTTCCCTTTTTCTTTTCTTTTCCGTACGGGCTGCACAATACTCCCGCCCTTCCTTTGGGCCGTCGGCCCGGTCCCTCCCCGCCCAGCCGCCCGCGCGCGCACTCCCGGTGCGGGCCGAGGCCCGCAACGCCGCCGCAGCCGCGCAAGCCGCGGGCGTCCTCACCCGTGAGTCACCATCGACGGCCCCGCCGCAAAGCTTCCTCCCCGCGCCCGGCCGGTCCGCCCCATTGGACGCCCACCATGCGCGCCGCCTCTCCGCTCCTTTCCGTTTGAATCCGAGCCACGTCGGCCCCGTGCCGGGCTCAATCTCGCGACGCCATTTCCATCCCCGCAACCTCCGTGCCCGATGGAAACCCTATCCGCGTGGAATCCGTCGCCGATTGTTTCCCCCTCTCTCTTCGATTCCGTGAACAACGGCGAAGAATCCGCGCCGTTTCCATGTTTGTTTTGGCCCCGTTGTACCCTATAAAACTCCCCTTCGTCGCCGCGTTTCCCTTTGTTTCCCCGTGCGCTAGCCCCAAATCCGCCGTCGCATCGTCGTCGTCTCCGTCGCCGTGAGCGCGCGCTGCCCTCTTCCTCTTCGGTTTTTCGGTCTCCTCCCGAACCGCTCCCGCGCGCATCATTCCGCCTCCTCCGTGTTTTCCCGCACCCGCGCACCCTCCGCCGTCGCCGCCGGTGTCGCCGGAGGCCGGCCGGCCGCCGCGCGGCCATGGCCGGCGGCGAGCTCGAGCCGCCGCCGCCCAAACCCTAACCCTAGCGCCGCTCCTCTCGCGCCGTCCGATCTTTCGGATCGGGTGGATCCGCACCGTCCGATCGCGATCGATCCGTCGCCGTTCGATCCGGCCGCCGCACGCCCGATGGTTGCCGCGTGTCCGTCCTCGGCCGCCGCCCGAACCCTAACCCTAGCTGCGATCCGCACTGTCCGATCCTTCGGACGGCGGATCCGACCGCCCTCGCGCGCAAGGCCGCGCCGTCCGATCGCCGCCACCCTCCCCGATGCGCGCCACGTGCCCCGTTCTTCTCCCGCCGCCGCCGTGGACTCGGTCCACCATGGACCACGCCCGCGTCGCTTGCGTCAGCCGCTTGCGCCGCTGACGTCAGCCCTACCGCTTGCGCCATGCTTGCGTCACCCGGGGCTTAATTGCGCAATAAATCGTTTTAATCTTTTCGCTTTAGGTTAAAAATCGCAATTAAACTTCTAAAATTCATATCTTTTGAATCCGAGCTCCGTTTTAGCCCATTCAAATTTTATTAAATCCAGAAAAATGTCAAGAATCCATTAAAAATACTTTTCAGTGCTATTTCAGTAGACTTTTTAGGGTGTTTGTTGAGTGCTTTGTTTGTCGTGTAGATCCCGAGTTTTTCGGCGAGCCTGTTCTCTTCGAAGTAGTCGCCGAGGTTCCTCAGTCTCCAGAGCAAGGCAAGTCATACCTTACATTGACCATATTGTACCTATTTTATGTAAATATCTCTTTTTCCTTCAAATGCTGCATATGTTTTAGAATGTCATTTTATGGGATGTTTATACCTATTGTACTCAACCATAGGATTGTTTACCTTATACCATTGATAACTTTGGGTTCAATATGACTAGATGTTAGCTTAAGGTTTGCTTAACTATGCTTAGCGCAACTAGCTCACTTAAGGGAATCACACTAATCAAGTTTCATTACTGGAATATTGATTTATGAAAAAGGTGGGTCGTGAGCACATGGTTGGACTTTGGTTAGCGTGCTCATGACGATTAAGGACCGGTTCTCGGGAAACCCTGGAAGAAATGCCGTGCATACCATAAGCCAGCATGGGTAATGGCTGGATCTGTAGCGTAGCTGTCTCTAGTTGACGTATCCCAGAGGGGGTGGGCGTGATGGAGTTGGGTCGGCCCCGGTTTTAAGGGTTGATCAACTTCCGGATTCACCGCGGCACTAGAGGGGGTTATGTGAAGGGTCCTGTCACAGTTCCTTTCCGGGGTACCATGGTGGTGCACCGGCGCACGGTAACGTGTTGTGGGATTGTGTCTTGTGGGTACAGTTGTACACCTCTGATCAGAGTAAAAACTATTTGAATAGCCGTGCCCGCGGTTACGGGCGATCGACCAGATTCACCTTGATTAGTCTCATTTATTTATTTGAATGAAATGTTGGAGCATAACTGGTGCAGGTGGATGGATGGGCCTGTCGCAACGTGGTTTGAGCGTTGGACAGTGTTTATTTAATACTGCTTAAATATTACTACTGTTTTACTGTCTTCAAATATTGTTATTATATTCTGCAAATGTTGTTTATGCAAATTGAACCTCTTGACCTTTCCTTGTTATTTATTTTGCATCATGTCCCCTTTTCCGGTGTGACTTGTTGAGTACGGTGGTTGTACTCAGCCTTGCTTCTTTTTCCCCCTTCAGTGCCATAGGTTGAGATCGAGGTCTCCGAGGAGGTGTAGGCTTGTTCTCGTCGAGGTTTAGCTGTGGTGTTGGTGCTCCGCTTCGCTCGTGTCAAGTTTAGCCTAAGTCGGTTTTTTTTCCTTTCCGCTGCATTTGTGTAACTCTTTTATATTGTTTCTAAGACGAGGATTTCTGTATTATCAATAATGTCGATTTGTGTACCTCGGCTGATGCCTGGACGAGGGTGAAATGCACAAATTAGCCGCAGAAATTCTGGTGTGAATTTCTGGGCGTGACAGGGCCCATAAGAAGAAATTGAGAGCACCTCGTTGAATGGGGTTCAGTCCATAGGTATCAAATAAATAGATGTCGGTTCTACACGAACCAACACCTATTCGCCTGAATAGGTGCCGGTTGAAGAACTGACACCAATGACTTTGGTCATTGGTGCCAACCAATAGGTGCCGGTTGGGGAAACCGGCACCTAAGCGGGTTTCCCAACCAGCACCTTTGACCTCTTCTGTAGTAGTGCTAGGCACATAGCGGTTTATATGTGCTTAACTTAGGAATTGTATGTTCGAACGTGTTACTTTTACTTTTAATTGCTTATCGGAATAATTTGGTTAACTAAACCATTTTTAGTTCGCAAGCTCGTGGTCTTTATTTTCTTGGTTCATACTTTAATAACTAGAGGTGCTTTAGTCCGTTAAAAATACCTTGTATTAATCTAGACCTTACCTCATAATCTAAGTATATCAATTTTTTGGTGTATGTGGATGATTCCCAAAGTTTCTATGGTCTAATAGGTTTTAATTAGGTTTATGTGGAGCTAATGTGCATATGTGTATTTTATACATACATACATATAGTACTTAACTACTATTATTAGCACTTAGGTTTTCTTTGTAAACTCTTTACTGACATATTTGGCATATGAGTGACCATATTTCATTTTACCTAGTTGAAGTTCATTAGTTGCTAGTTTTATAGAAACTTAGTTTACTCAAAATGGATTAAAGATGCATTTCCTACAAATTTTACAAGTTGAAGTGTGCATTAAGTTACTTATTCTTTATTTAAATATTTAGGAGGTTTCACTACACAAGAAGAACATATTTTTATTTTATACTTTGAAAATATGTATTTTGATGATTCTAGAGAACTTGAGTTTACTCAAAAGGAGTTAGGATGAATTTTAAATAATTTTCCAAAGTTAAGCTTATCTAAAATTCATCATTTTCTCAATAATAGTTTTAAGAGCATTAGGCTCAAGGTAATTATATTTTTTCCCTAATCGAGAGGGTGAGTTGAGGAGTTTATAGGATTTAAGTTTGCCTAAAAATATGTTGATTTTAATTTTCTACTTAATTTATAAGTTTATACAAGCTCTTTGGATGGTTTTCTTTATTTAAATTTTTGAGATAAAATTTGTACAATGAGGGTCAAGTTCATTATTTTGTGAGTTCACGAAATTTGTTTCACCAAAAATGAGTTGAATTGGATTTTATATGGATTTTACAAGTTGGTCAAATTTTCGTTTGAAATTTTATCTAATCCTTTTATCTAATTTTATCTAATTCCTTTTGTATTTTCAATTTAGAAATTCATGGGGTCCACTATCATTGACTTGGTCACTTTGCACATAGGCCCCTGGAGTCTCAGAAATAGAACCCGAGGTCCTCCACATGTGATAAATGGAAACTTCATTAAGAGTCCTTAAGGTTTTGTGTATTTACGATGGATCCACGACCCCACATGTAAGTCTAACACATTTTGTAATTAAAACCCTATAAGATTTAAACTTCTGCTAATCAGTCTCCCGCGCCTAAAGATGTGTGGCCTGCATGTTAGTGAGGTCAGGGATGAGGGGAGACAGAGCCCGATGCGACTGCGAGTTTCTCGCTGACTCCGGCGACGTTTGGTGGCTCATCTGAGTTCGTGGCCAAAAGAGAAAATGTGTAGTGGCCTGTGGCAAACCTGGTTGTGGTGGTTTTGTGCTTCATGGTGACCGAAATCGTGTCGACGGCGAGCACAGGCGGCAGTCAGGTTCAAGGTGATGTGCCAACTAAGCTACAACTCGACTTGTGCCGAGGCAGTGCATGCATGAGCGTCTTCAAGAGTCCTGGGTACTTACCCAAAGGTGCAAGAGACTCGGTGGGGCTCGAGAGATGGTGGCGATGCGAGGTCCGATCGGGCGGCGGTGAAAAATGGCAGCGCGACGGTGATGCCCTCACTCCGGTCTTCGGCCTGTCAAGAAGAGATGTGGCATGGCTTAGTGATGACCTAAGGTCACGTTAGGCGCGAGGTATTACACCGAAGCTCACCTGGGGAACGGGAAATCAACGGCTGATGGCCGAAGTTGGGGACGATGAAAAGGGATCTCGCAATCTACGGTCTCCTGGCTTGATTCCTTTAGGAAGCTGGCTCATGGTGTCGTGGCGATGACGCTCGCGCAAGGGTTCGGCCGGGTTTGGTCAGAGTCGGCCAGAACGGCGAGAATAACATCGTGGCGGCACTTGGTACGCGCTCCAATCCGGCGAGGGCACGATGGCGTTCTTGCCGCTGCAGTGGATGAAAAGAGATGATGTCAAAATTGAAAATGCTCGGCATTGTGGGGTGAGTATGGAACGCTAAAGTGAAAAGTTGACCGTAGCTCCAATCAGCAATGGCGACAGTCGTCGGCTTCCTAGTCGGCGTTGAAAATGGAAGGAAAAAGAGACATCGATGTTCTTCTCCCTCGATTTTCTCAGCTCTGTGGTGGAGAGTGAGGTTGGGTGGCTCGTTCTGGGGAGCTTAGACGGCCGGAGGTGGAGTGCGCGGCGTCGACACCGCACGGCCATGCGTCAGCGGCGTCCTGAGGGCTGTTGGCTTGCTCTCTCCCAAGTTCCCGGCCAAGCGTGGTGAGAGACAGAGTGAGAGTTAGTCAGGGAAGCTGCCAAGTGGGTCCTGGCCGTGGTACACTAGGTCAATGTGAGGGGTATGGGTAGGTGGTCGAGTGCATTTGAATTTTGAAGGTATTTTCGAATTATTTTTCATCTCTAACTCTATAGCTCAACAACTTAATTTGTGGACATGGTAATTTTGTGAAATTTTTACTGGAGGCTGCTAAGTGTACCTAGTTTCCATTTTCTTTAGTTGCATTCAAAAATCATTTGTGGTTTGCTCTCAGAAATTAAGCAAAGATGGGGTATGGGAAACCTGTTTGAATTTTTAGAAGGCCTAAATAGAGGAGAAAAATTCTATAAAAATTATATTTAGCCATGATAATTAATCTAGTATTTGAATAAATTATTTCACATGTATACTTATGTGCATTTTAATTCACTTTTGGGTGATGTATGGTTTTAGTCGATTAAGGACTTTAATTATTAGCCTAATGACAGCTTTGTTCAATTTGTTTGAGGTATCAAAATTAGTTATTAATTTGTACCAAAATTATATTGATTTGATTATAATGTTTGGCATCTTCATGAATTTTTCTATGATTTTATCTAGTGTGGATTATTTTATAGAATTAGGGTAATCTTTCTATGGTTTCGTGTTCCTACTTTGGGAATGCTTCTAATTCGTTGACAGGGTTATATTGATCCTTACCTTGAGTTGAGGAGATGCATATGATGAAATGAGAGTTCAAAAATTCAGATGCACAACAAAAAACTTATTGCCAAAATATGTTTTATGCATATGCATGTGCACATGTATGCTTGTATCCACATTCTAAGTTATAAATGAAAAGGTTTTTCTTTTGTTCTCAATTTTTAATCATGCCACTTGGTTGAAATACTTCACCAAAGTTTGAAAAGAAAATTTTTGGTTCACAAAAATGAAAATCTCCACTTTCTTTTGGTTTTGACAAAAATTTCCTGAACTTGGATTTGGGTATCTGACAGCTCTATCCCCCTTAAAGGAAATCTCGTCCCCGAGATTTGGGTTGGGCTGTGGTCGGAAATCTATTGGTGTAACTAGGGTCGATAGGTATGGGACTTCACCCTAACGAGGTGATGGATAAGGTATTTGCTTAGGAGGAGATGGGAAATCTATCACCGTGTTCCTAAGGGTGATCTATTCCATGCCTTTGCGATTCTTTGTCTCGATAACCTGACCTTATCAGCTTGTATCCCTTATAAGGTTTTTCAAGCATACAATATTTAATATATCTAATATTTAACTTTTCTTAAGTTGTATAATAGACTTGCTTCTTCAAAAGCTATGAAACTTCTATTGAATAGGTGGATGGTGTTCCTGCATGGCATGGTGGTGGTCCGATGTCCTAGTAGATGTCTAGAGTCTGGTAAAAGAGGGTTTTGTTCCATCAAGCTACCGTACGGGACACAAATTCTAAGTTATAAATGAAAAGATTTTCTTTTGTTCTCAATTTTTAATCATGCCACTTGGTTGAAATACTTCACCTAAGTTTGAAAAAAAAAATTGGTTCACAAAATTGAAAATCTCCACTTTCTTTTGGTTTTGACAAAATTTTCCCGGCCTTGGATTTGGGTATCCGACAGTCCCGTGGGCGGGCGACACCCACGGCTTGGTGGCGAGAAGCCACGGCGGGTGCTCGTTCGGCTTGAACCAGAGGAAGGAGAAGGAGGGAAGAAAAGAAGGAAGAAAAAAATAAGAAAATAAAAGAAATAAAGGTAAAAAGGGAAAAAAAAAGTAAGAGAAAAGGGAATTTTGGGGATGAAGAAAAAGCAATTGATTTAGGATTTAAAGTTGATTTTATTAGGATTTTTTTCTCAATTAAACGTCAAATTGGTATTTTTCAAAAATAGGAAATAAAGTTTAAATAACATTTGATTTTAAATTAAGATTGGAGAAAATTTAAAAAGAGTTTAGTTTAGGGTTTTAAAATTATTTTAAATTTAATTTTTGGGAATTTCCTTAAATTAAAGATTAAATTGAAACTTTTCAAAAATAAGAACAAGAATTTATAAATTTAGGATTTTTAAATTAAAATAAGACGAATATATAAAGAATGTAAATAAATTTTAGAAGATTTTAAATGTTTTAAAGTAGAACACACAATAAACTTTGTTCGCAAAAATTTTCTACGTCAATTTAGAAGTTTCTAAAAGTGCGATTTTTGAGGTCATGATGACGATCTACCCCTTAAAAGAATCTCGCCCCGAGATTCGGCCGTCTCAAATGATTATAGAAACTTCTTGGGTTGGTTGTCTTAAACACTTCATGAATTGTGAGATATGAAATACCGGGTGTAGTTTTACTTAATTCCGACAGTAGATGGAGGTGAAGGAAACTTCTCTTCTTTTCTTAAGAATCTGATATAATCTGACATACTTCGGAGATAGTTTCCTTTTTACCTGAAACCTGTGTACACCCTTGAATGGTGTCGCCTTTAATTACATAAAATCTTCAACTTTAAAACTCAAGTTTCTTCTTCAATTATTATTATTTTTTACTCGAGCGGTTTTCAGTTTCTTTCCTATAATCTTAATTCTCTTACAAAATTATTTCCTTTTGGCTCTTTCATATCTGGAACACGGATATGTTTCTAAAATCCAAGTACTATATTGACATTTTCTACAAAGCCTGGTGCCTTGTCTTTCTGTAATTTTTGTTTAATCTTCTGAACTTGTGGGTCATTTTATTGTGCTTTCTTTATCTCATCCTCCAAAATAGGTCTTACTTCTATCTGAGCCACACTTAATTTACCGACAAATTCTAACCTTAGTTTCGGATTTCGCCCGTAGCGGCCTGACACTTTTTAATCAGTCTATTATGACAATAGGCTTTCCATCTTAGAGTATTGGTTACAACATTAGTCTTTCCCGGATAATACGGAATGTCCTGATCATAGTTTTTTTATTAGTTCAAATCATCTTTATTACTTTAGATTGAAATCAGGCTGGGTGTAAATATACTTGGAATTCCTATGATCCGTAAATACTTCCCATTTATTTCTAATTAATTTTGCTCATATGGTCCAAGTTAATGAGATGCCTAGGCAACCATTCTTCCCTTTTGCATTTATATGCATCCTAATCCTTAACGATTAGCGTCATAATAGATCTAAAAGTCTTTTCTATTGTCTGGTAATGCCAACACTGGTGCGGTGGTCAATCTTTTCTTAAGCTCATGAAAACTTTTCTCACACTTATCCGTCCACTCAAAAGGTATATCCTTTTTCAACAAGTTGGTAAGAGGTCTAGCTATCTTGGAAAATCCTTCAATAGAACACCAGTAATATCATGCGATTCCAAGAAACTCCTAATATCTCTTACCATTGAGAGTTGTTCCCATTCCGATACTACTTTTACCTTTTCTGGGTCTACCTTTACTCCCTCAGCCATAATAATGTCTTAGAAATTGTACTTCCTCCATCCAAAACTCACATTTTGAGAACTTAGCATACAATTGTTGCTCTCTTAACTTCTCCAGAGCTAATCTCAAATGCTCCTCATGCTCTTCCATACTGGAGGAATAGATGAGAACATTATCTATAAATACCACCACAAACTCATCTACGTATTCCTTATATGTCTTATTCATTACATTCATAAAAATAGGCGGTGCATTAGTTACTCCAAAGGGCATTACTGTAAACTCATATAGCCCATACCTGGTAACAAAGGTTGTTTTTGGTATATCTTCCTTTTTAACTCTTAACTGATGGTACCCTGACCTCAAATCTATATTTGAAAATACCATGGATCCTCTCAACTGATCAAATAGATCATCAATTCTTCGCAAGGGTTACTTATTCTTAATTGTGACCTCATTTAATGCCCTATAGTCTATGCACATTCTTAGTGTTCCATCCTTCTTCTTTGCGAATATCACTGGGGCTGCCCATTCTGAAACACTTGGCCTTATAAATCCTTTTTCTTCCAATTCATCTATTTGCCTTTTCAACTCTGCTAACTCCGGTGCAACCATCCTATACATGGCCTTTATTATTGGTTTAGTACCGGGTTTCATCTTGATAGAAAATTCAATATCACTTTTCGGTGGCATTCCGGGAAGATCTGTTGGAAATATATTCGGAAATTTCTTAACAATTGGTATTTTCTCAACTCCTTCGGCTACCATAACATCCATAGCTTCCGGTACTGCTGGTAATAGGGGTTTCTTTAGCTCTATACTCCACTTCTTTACCCCTTATACTGGTTAACCGGATAATCTCATTTTCACAATCCATTTTTCCTTTATGCTTATGTAACCAATATATTCCCAAAATCTCGTCCATCCCTTCCACTTTTAGGAGGGTAAGGTCTGCTCTGAACAAGACCCCTTCAATCTGAATTTCCATTCTTGGGCATCTAAATTGAGACTTTATATCAGATCCAAGGGCATGAGTCACATGGGTATTGTTTAAGATTTTTCTTTTCAAAATCCTTTTAAAACGACGAGGAACTATACTAATTGCTATGGCACTCAAAAGTTCCACGAAACAACTAACAACCACAAAGAAAATGCATTACATGACTCATCGTTCTATTTTATGGATAAGTCGTCAACTAACTTTGGACAACCTAACTTATCGATAATGTTATCCTAAAAGGTTAGCCAATCCTAACTCCTATTTTACTACCTAACTTTTACTATACCCTGATATCTTTCGATATTTTGAAAGATTTGAGAATAAGTAAAACTAAATTCTTTTTAACATAAAAAAGTACTAAGGAAAGAAATAGGTAGGAGGGCCAAGACTTCAAGATAAAGATGGATAGAAAGGTTTGCAAATATTTTTACTTTTTGAAAATAATATTTCAAATTCAATCTAACTTACCTAGGTCAACCTACAGTCAAGCTCTACTCTGATACCACTCCTGTGGGGTCTCCTCCAGAGAGGTCAACTCCCACAATACCACATAACCTCCCAAGAGTCCGGTTATGTGTGAGATAGTACAGATACAAGAACTTCATATATTAGTACAAACTATTAATATTTAGATACAACTCATACAATACAAGAAAACCACGACACTTCCACAAGGATAGCCCGAGTATATAGTCAACCTAGAAATCGTACTCGTCTTCCTAATCCTCTAAGGTACTTGGGAGTTCCTCTTCTGTTTCTGGGTTACCTGAAGTTGGTTTATGCAAGAGTGAGCACCGATGATACTCAGCAAGCCAAACTGGATACAACTCTACTTAAATATGCATGCTATATCGACAAGAGAAATAAATGGTAAATATATTCCTAGAATGACTATATCCTATTCTTTTATAAAATATCTCATATGAACATTTAAGTATATGAAATATAAACTTAACCCTATATTCCATCCCATCCTAAAATTATTTAAATGTGAATAATTTAAATTTTATAATAATATTTAAGAAAAGTACTCATGCCATTGTACTGGATTCACCCATAGACATAACTCCATTGAATGGGAGTACGACGTATTCGAATACAATCAACCTTGCAGTGTTTCCCAGCTTTACCCAAGGATTACCCCTAGGTTACAAGGCTAAGGATAACATAGCATTTATATATTTCCAACCTTTTCTGATGTATGAACGAGACCTGAAGGGCTATCTTAATAGGAGCACCAATTCTAACCAGTAACTGATGAATCCATATCCTATTTAATAGCTTCTCGTCACACACTTGCCCCGGCTTGGTGAAACCTAGATTCTATCTTAACAGACGGTACCGATCTGGTTAGTATCTGCGTTGTTACCCGCTGTTTACATAGCTGTCCACCAATGAGACTTTACCAACACTACAAATCTCCAATGCATAGAATCACATAAATCTCCTAAGTCCCCCAGAAGATCGGACAGAAATATATAAATGTCATGCCAGTATAACCGGTCCATCGAATGGGCGAAACTATGTCCTTATTCTGGCACAAGAGTTTTTATGTTTTCTGGCATACAACCAAAATCATTTAGGTCATATGAATTGATAGGAATTTCATTTACCTATCACATGAAATAATGGATCATTTTCCATTCTATAGTATGAAATATAAAATATTTCCATATGTCCATTGCATGAAATATTAATGCATATGATAATGCTCATTTTATTATTCTCATAATTTTATACTTAATGCAAAGCTATCGAATGTTGTCTAAGGAGAAGGAGGATATACCTAATCATGTGAAAATACTAAGTTTCTCCTTTTCTATACATAAAATGATATGATATTTCTAATCTATGAAACAATAACTTATATGAACTAAAGAAGTCCTTATATTCACATGAAATATTAACATATGTAATCTAAAGAATATTTAGAACTACATGTCTCTAGAATATCTAGAACCACATGAAATGATAGATTATGACTATCAAACTCACTAACCCATCCCACAAAACCTTTATGTCTAAATATATTATTTAAAACATGATAACTTATTGTTTTTGAACTTTATAAATGATCAAGGACAGTTTGACTTGTCTTCGGGACCAATGGTCTCAAATCCTTCTTTTCCTTGAATAATGCTTAGAGTGTTTATGTCGACGATATGTTCGGCTTGGTTTCCTTTACGAACTCGACGTCGCGGTCTATCGGTAGATGATAAAATAAATCCAACGGACAACTTTCAAAGAAATATTAAATAAATACAGAAATCAAAAAGAGTTTAATAGGTTATTTTAAGTTTTTAAAGGGAAAGTTATTTGTTAGATTCAAAAATTTAAAATTTAGATTTGAATAAAATAAAGGAAAATAAATAGAGTATTTAAAATATTTTGAAGGGGAAAAATGGTTAGTTTTTAATGTTTTAAATAGGAGGTTACTTGCTAGGGTTTTTAAAGTTTAAATTTGGGTTTGAATAAAAATAAAAGAGTTGAAAGAAATTGTTTACACCCAAAATTAGCACCTAGGGTTGAAATAGGGAGAACTGCCAATAAAATCTGCCGGTTTCCTCCAGAGGGCCGGTTTGACCGCCATGTATGGGCCGGTCATACTGGGCCTAAGGGCCGGTCAGACCAGCGGCACGTGGCCGGTCTGACCGGCAGAGTCCGAGACCGAGTCGATTTTCATTGGTACTTGGGTTTCCTTGCTCCATAAGGTATGTTTCGGGTTTTCTAAGGTGTCTACCCCGAATTGGACGTGGAGGAGAACTTGTAGGAGGCAAGACCAACCCCTATTTAAGGGCCAAGGCCGGTTCAATTGGAAGAGACAGAATCGATCCCCCAATCTCTACAATTGAATCGTTCTTTTACTTTTACTTTTTAGCCATGTTTTCTACTTTACGCTAGTTTAGTCCATCTTTGTCGATTTACGCTGTAAATCGTCCACTGCCGCTGCGAGAGTGCGACACCTCTTTGTAGGTTTGTCCTGAAAACCTTCTGTTTGCCCACGAGACGGGTATTTATCCATCGTTCTACTCAAATCGGCTTCGCTAGCCGGTTTAATCTACAAAACCCATCTTGGTTTAGCTTTTTTGTTAGATTGAGGTGGTTGGCGACTCCATAACACCGCAAGGCATTTAGGTGTCCCGATCGTGATTGTCTTCTTGCCAAAAAGATGCCAACACGATTTTTGGCGACTCGTGGGACATCCGCGCGCAGTGTCATCTCAACTTCGACGCCACCATGTCAAAGCAAGCCGCGGAGGAGGTGGATCCATCCAAGGTCATCCACATCTCATTGGATGATCTTGATGGAGAAACACGCAAGATCGTGGAGGAGCAAATAAAGGCAATAATAGAGGAGATGCTGACGAGATCGTGCATCAGGACCTCTCAAGGTGTGATTCTCAAGCCTAGACCTCCTCCTAAATTCAAGGTGACCTCCAATCCACCCGATCCATCTATTGCTATTCGGAAACATATTGATCAGTGTGTAGATGCATCTTTTAGCGCTTGTATTGATAAAAATCATGATATGATATAAAATGCTTTCAAAACTAATTTTGATAAGGCTATTAAGAAAATTGGCTCTAAAATATCCAGTTATCAACAATACAATGCTACTTCTAGTTTTGCATCTGTACAACGTACCTATAATGCTATCGATGGATCCACGGGCATTTACACAGCCAATTCCCTAGGAATGGTTATACAAAAAATTTAGCCAACGGTCAGACCGTGCATGACGCCAGTCAGACCGCACTCTATGCCGGTCAGACCGTGCTTACTATAGCCGGTCGACCGTGCCCTATCTCAGCCAGATCGGGCCTCCCGCACTGGCCTCGATCCGCACCATCGACCACCGGTCAGACCGACCTTGGGCCACCAGACTGGTGCTTACGCGGGTCAAACCGGACTATCTATAGTCGGTCAAACCGGTTTCTTGAAAATTTCGCCAGGTTTTCATACCATGACTAGCAGTACTGATTTTTGATTATTATTCATCGCCTGTTAATACTGTTAGTCATGTTATTCCACATACCCATGCTATTTGTGCCAACAGTTGCTATGAGCCAATACAAAATCATCAAGTAGATGGATTGGCACAAAACACACATTATGGCCAGTATAATCATATTGTGCCGCCACAACCACCTATTCCTAGGCCAACGAATCCACAACCAAGGCCTAAGAATATGAAAGAGCAAATTAGAAACATCAGTAGAGAATCATTTGGAATTGAACCAAGGAATCGTGTTGAGGTTTACCGAAAGCCGTATCCTAATTATTTTAATAATATCTCATATCCTCATGGTTTTAGAATATCTGAATTCACTAAGTTTAGTGGTGAAGATGGTAGGACTACTTGGGAACACATAGGCCAATTTCTTGCACAGTGTGGTGAAGCTAGTACCAATGATATTCTCAAATTGTGTTTGTTTTCTTTGTCTTTGTCTGGTACTGCTTTTACATGGTTTACTTCTTTACCGGCAAATTCTATTCATACTTGGGCTCAATTAGAACAACAATTTCATGATTTCTTTTATGCTGGTGAAACTGAGTTTAGGTTGTCTAATTTAACATCGGTGAGGTAAAAACATGATGAATCTATCATTAATTATATCAAAAGGTTTAGAGATGCTAGAAACCGATGTTTTAGTTTGAACATAACTCAAAAAGATTTAGCCAACATTACACATAATGGATTGCTTGATTCTATTAAAGAGAGATTGAATGGCCAAATATTTCTTGATGTTGATCATGTGTTGCATGAAGCTCTGGCTCAGGAAAGCCGAGTGGATGATAATAGCTTAAATGCTAGTTTGGATGATAATGCAATAACCAATATAGCCAAACCAAGCGTTGGTTCGGATTGTGTTACTACTTTGAACAATGATGGAATAACATGCATAGCCGAACCAAGTGATGGTTCGGATTGTGTTATTAGTTTGGCCAACAATGCATGTATAGCTGAACTAAGTATTGGTTCGAATTGTGTTGCTAGCTTAGATAATGGCATCATTGAAAATATAGCCAAACTAAATGATGGTTTGGATTGTATCACAGGCGATAGTGAAATAGTATTATCACCTAAGACCGAGTCACAGATCAGTCATGTGAATGTTGGAAAAGATAGTGGCAATGTCTTGCAGGGTAGCGATGAAATAGAGTTTAAAGCAACATTGCATACATGGGAAAGGCCGTATCCTGAACATATAGATTCGGTCCCATACCCACAAGGATTTGAGGTGCCCAACTTCACAAAATTCACAGGTGAGGATGCTAGAATAACAATGGAGCATATCGGCCAATTTATCAATAAATGTGGTAAGGCCGGTAATGATGATTTGCTTAAGTTAAAGTTGTTTCCTCTTTCTTTGTCAAACTTTGCATCTACGTGGTTTAGTTTACTTGCTCCTAATTCAATTTCTACATGGTCACAAATGGAGCATGAGTTTCATGATTATTTTAAAGATGAGAGCTTGATGAAGCAAAGGCCGATTGATAAATCATCGGTCAATTGTGATACTATTTTGGTTACACCTATTGTTAAGACCGGAATTATTCGTGGTTCTCTACCTTTTGTTTCATATTGATTTTGATGACAAGAAAGTGTTGATTCAGTCTAGCCAAGCTGAATCTATAAGAGGAAAAAATGTTATTATTAGGGATCCTCGGCCCGAGATAATTAGGATCAATAATGTTAAGGCCGAAGATCATAAAGTTACAAAAGATGAGTCATCTAGTTCTATAAAGACTAAAAAGCCAAAGCTCACTTTTGAGATGCTTATGGCTAAATACAATAAGGGATTAGCTGGTCAACGATTTGATAATCGTACTAGTGATGCAAAAAGACCAAGATCGCTTCCTAGAAAGAGATTTGGTCAAACACCAAAACAATCAGAACCATCAACAGTATCAACTTCATACAAACCTCTGGTTGCGGCGCCATGGTATCCATATCCAATATCACTATACGATTATCCTGTTATGTATTATATGCCATGGATGCTTCAACCACCTATGTCGTTTCATCAAGAATGGAAAGAATCGCCTAGGTCAGTACCAAAACATTCATACAACTCAAGACAAGACTGTTTCTCACAAAAGAATCAGTTCGGTGGATTAAAGGTGAACCAGGTGAAGAAGGTGTGGGTGAGAAAAGAAGCCAAAGCTCCGGAGGTCATTATATCAAGGAGGAGTTTCAAGATGTTCAAGTACCTACTGGAGATGCGAAAAAAGGGCTACAAGCAGAGAAGACCGAAGCCGACATCGTGACTTCCAACAATGGTGGTCTGACTGGGACAGTTGAGCGGTCTAACCACCAGCCTACTACCAGTCTGACCGGACCATCAGGCCGGTCTAACCAACAGCATGGCACCGGTCTGACCGGGACCAGAGGCCGGTCTGATCGGGGGCATCTGAGATGAGTAAGAAAATTGAGGGCAACACAGGAGCTTCTACTTCGACCCCAAATATCAAAAATCATTGCTTGGCTTCTAGAAAACAACAACAAGTGGATACCTTTCGGCTTATCTCGCTCCTCAAAAGAGGAGGCTACAATGTCTTCGAGCCATAGGTCAAAAAGAAAAGAAGACCGAAGATGTGGAGAACAAGACATATGATGATTTGAAGCCTCAAATAACACATAAGCAAGTGTGGAGACCCAAGAAGGTAAAAGCTAAGAGACCGGTGATTTCCTAGAGTAGTAGTAAATCCAAGAGAGAAGAATCTTCGGTCATTAGAGATAACTCTCCTCCGCATGTTGCTATCGATGCTACTACGGTGTTTATCTTGCCTTCGAAATCGTGCAATCAAGAAAGCCGATTTTGCTCAGGGGCAAGATATTAATATGCTCATGAAGAAATCAAGAAAGATGAACAGCGATGGATACAACATCACATCTTTTAGCCGTCGTTTGTTGGATGCTAAGGCAAGGTATGGGTTTATTGTGCTCATAATTATAGTATGCCTATGCCATGTTAACACATTACTTGCAATCTTGCACATGTGTGTTTTGTTTATCAAAGTGATAGTATGCATGCATGTTGCAAATGCCAATTCTGAGTGGTGGAATTGACAAGTTGGCATATAATTTATTTAAAGTATGATTCGGCTCATTGATCTTTGATATTTATTAAAAGCCAAATCATACATGTTTTGATGAATCACCATAGAAAATACAGATTTCATAATTATTGCATCATGAGATATTGCTTCTTAGTAATCCGGCTAATGTCAATGGTCGATGTGATAATTTGTTCTAGAGTTGTTTTCTTTAGGAACATTGGCATTGTTATAATATTTTGCATACATGTTTAAGCCGATTGCTTACACTTGTAGTTTATTGGAATTCATGCATGTGAGACATATGACTTTGGTGATTCATTATTGATTATACTTCAAGTGGCTAAGTGTTTTTGATGCCTTGATGATTATTGTTTCAAAAGCCACTTGAATTAGTATTCATCTAGGCATATTAATTGCATGTTATAATTTTTATATGTCTAGAAGGAAGGAATTTTGGTACAATAATTTGATATACCAAGCATCTGGCTATAATATGAAAACAGGAGTATTTTTAATATTGGAAAAGCCGATGCTTGATTTTAATTTTTTGGGCAAAATTGGTGAAGTCACAGACTGCGAGCGGTCTGACCGGCGCATCACTGTCGGTCTGACCGCAGGTGGCTGGCGGTTTGACCGGCTTTGTGTGGCCGGTCTGACAAGTGAGAGGTAGAGATTTGACCGGCATTGCGTGGTCGGTCGGCCGGGTTTGAACAGAAGTCAGGGGCACGATACGCTTGATTCGAGGCCGAATTGATTGTAAGTTCGGACATTTGTGCCCAGGAGACAGAAGAAGACTAGAGAATTCCTTTGATTGAGTATTTGAAAAGATCATGGTCTTGGGGCCATTCCAATGTTGGGCTTTAGATTTCATAGGTCAAATTTATCCTTCGTCATCGAAAGGGCATCGATTCGTGTTAGTTACGATCGAGTACTTCACTAAGTGGGCCGAAGCCGTGCTACTCAAGAATATGGTACACATGGAGGAGCTTCTTTTATGTCCAAGGAGGATATCAAAACATGGTGCTGCCAAAGTTATTCCTTTTGAGTTGGTCTATGCACAAGAAGTTGTTTTGCCGGTAGAAGTGAATCTTGGCTCTCTTCGATATATAAAGCAAGATGATTTGTCGGTTGAAGACTACAAGACCATGATGAGAGACAATCTTGATGAGGAGATCGACAAGCGTTTGAAGGCTTTAGAAGAAATAGAGAAAGAGAAGAAGAGGATGGCTAAGGATTACAACAAAATGGTGGATCATTTCAAGAAGATACTTGAAGAAATACTTCCCGAGCGTTTGGCAAGATGCTTAGGAAGTTCTGTGGCTGGTAATTAGATTATCGCCCTAAGACAACATGTTCTATGCTTTTAGATTCATGATGTTCATCATAAAAGACATGGGACATGTGTTTACAACCAAAATTGGCACCTAGGGTTGAAATAGGGAGAATTGTCAATATTTAGAAAATCTGTCGGTTTCCTCCAGAGGGCCGGTCTGACCGCCATGTATGGGCCGGTCTGACCGGGCCTAAGGGTCGGTCAGACTGGCGGCATGTGGCCGGACTGACTGGTAGAGTCCGAGACCGAGTCGATTTTCATCGGTACTCGGGTTTCCTTGCTCCATAAGATATGTTTCGGGTTTCCTAAGGTGTCTACCCCGAATTGGACGTGCAGGAGGACTTGTAAAAGGCAAGACCAACCCCTATTTAAGAGCCAAGGCCGGTTCGATTGGAAGAGACAGAATCGATCCCCCAATCTCTACAATTGAATCATTCTTTTACTTTTACTTTTCAGCCATGTTTTCTACTTTACCCTAATTTAGTCCATCTTTGTCGATTTGCGCTGTAAATCGTCCACCACCGTTGCGAGAGTGCGACACCTCTTTGTAGGTTTATCCTGAAAATCTTCCGTTTGCCCACGAGACGGGTATTTATCCATCGTTCTACTCAAATCGACTTCGCTAGCCGGTTTAATCTACAAAACCCATCTTGGTTTAGCTTTTTGCTAGATTGAGGTGATTGGCGACTCCATATCACCGTAAGGCGTTTAGGTGTCCCGGTCGTGATTGTCTTCTTGCCAAAAAAGTTGATAACGAAATATTTCAAATATTTTAAAAGGAAAATGAATAGGTTTGTAAAAATGAAATAGAAATTTGGAAAGAGTTAAATGGGGTCAAACTATCTCTCTAGGGTTATTTGTCAAATTCTAAATTTTACAATTTGGGTTTATCTTAATATAAATGATTTACAAATATTAAAAGTTAAAGATATTTTAAAATGAAATAAATTTGAGGGAAATAAAAGAAAAATTGAAATTAGAAAGTTTGAAAGAAGCTATGGGTCAACTAGGGAATAAACTAATTTTCTAGAAATTATTTTTGAATTTCTTAATCTTTTCTTTCTCTTTTCCATTTCTCTCTTTCTTTTCTTTTTCTTTATTTCCTTTCTCCTTTTCTTTTCTCTGTCTCCCTTTCACTGATCTTCTTCTTTCTCTCTACTCTCTTCTACCTCTCACCGGCGCCCGACAGAGGGGAAAGCGCACGGCGTGTGGATGACCGAACCTTGGGGCCTAAAGGGTTCATGCCCATCTACGAGGTACGGAAACCCGTTTTTGGTCTTGGACGGGCCGGAGATGTGGTATAGTGGCCGCGACGGTGGGTTCATGGCGGCAACGGTGATGCTCGCCGGCATGGTGCTCCGGCAAAGGCACAGTTAGACTACGGGTCCAAGAGTATCTATGTTCTATGGGGAACTTAGCTATGGCCTTAGCTTCGTTGGGAATGCACTGAAATGGCTTGGCGATGAGGATGCGGCGGCGACCGAACAAAGTATGTCCGACGATCTCGTCGCCGAGGGTTTTCCGGCGGCTTTTGGCTTGAGCTGTTAGGGGAAAGAAAGTGTTAGCTAGAGGAATCACAATAGTACCTTTAATTCGAAGAAAGACCGAGTGGTTGTGGCAAATTTTGGAAAATCGCTCGATGCGGTCGGAACTAGGGTTCTTCGATGTTTTTCAAAATTTGGCCAGCATATAGTATAATTTTTGGGCAAACTTGGGAAGAAGTTAGAGAAAGAGATAAGGAACAAATTTCATATCAAAAATTTTAGCTGAGGTGCTCTATTTATAGCAGATTTAGTCGGTTCTTGCATATGAGATATTGTTAGTAATATCGGTTTGATGAGGCGACGACAATATGTCGGTTGGGCGATGACGACGGCACTCCATTCCAATGTTTCCACCTGCGCATGAGGATGGGGATGGCCAATGTGGATGCTAGGTCCCGGTGGGCAAGCGAGAAGCCACGACGGGTCTGGTTCGGCTTGAACGAGAGGAAGGAGAAGGAGGGAAGGAAAGAAGCAAGAAAAATAAGAAAAGAAAAGAAATAAAAGGGAAAAAGGGAAAATTAAGAGAAAATAAAATTTTGGGGATGAAGTAAAAGGAAATTGATTTAAGATTCAAATTTGATTTTCTTGGGATTTTTTCTCAAATTAAATGTCAAATTGAGATTTTTCAAAAATAGGAAATAAAGTTTTCAATAATATTTATTTTTAAATTAAGATTGGAGAAAATTTAAAAAAAGTTTAGTTTAGGGTTTTAAAATTATTTTAGATTAAATTTTTGGGAATTTCCTTAAATTAAAGATTAAGTTGAAACTTTTCAAAAATAAGAACAAGAATTTATAAATTTAGGATTTTAAAATTAAAATAAAAAGAATAAATAAAGAATGTAAATAAATTTAGAAGATTTTAAATGTTTTAAAGTAGAACACACAATAAAGTTTGCAAAATTTTCTACGTCAATTTATAGGTTTTTAAAAGTGCGTATTTTTGAGGTGTGACACTAGTGTATGGACTCACAATTATGGAGTACATAGTATGTAGATCACTGTAGCATATGTTTGGTTTAGGGATCAAATCATCCTATTTTTTTTGGATGAGATGGTCCCAGCTATGTGTTTGGCACAAGGATTGAAGTGGTCCTGTTTTGAGAGTTTGGAAGGTGTCCATCCACCTTTTGAAGGATAGAGTTGAGCCAGATCTAGAGATAATATTTTTTCGAATATCATCAAACTACTGGAGAAACCCACAATTGTCCCGGTTTGTAACCTCTTTTATCCCGGTTATCAAACCAGGACTACGAAATCGCGACAAAAGATCGGCATCTTTACTTCCGCTGAAATAACCGGGACTAAAGATCCATCTTTAGTCCCAATTCGTAACACCAACCGGTACTAAAGATGGTGGCGTCACGTGGCTCGCTCCGTCATCTTTAGTCCCGATTGGTGTTACCAACCGGGACTAAAGATTTATTTTCTTATTTTTAAATTTTTCTCCTCCTACTAGTTTGCTGCTTGTTAATTATGTGTTATGCATACATATTTTACACACATATATATGCAACATGCATATATATATAAATATATATTTTACACACATATAAATACACTTAATTAAGGAAATATATACATATATTACCAAAATATGTACACATATAAATATCCACATATATTACATTCTTTTACTGTTCTATATCGTATGTTACAAAAAATTCTCTACGTTGTGGATCCAAGGTCTATGTTGCTCACACTAAAGTAGAACTCTCCCACGGGATCAGTAATCTGCTCGTTGATAAATCCCATCAGTTCTTCTTGAGCAGCCTATATGAACTCGCGTGGGGGAGTTTGTCCCTTACTTGCATAAGTTGTCATTTGAATAAACGAGAAATAAATATATGAAATCGATAAGAAATCGAGACGTAACGTATGAATGGTTGTTATACGTACATCTAGATCCTCGGGTCTATGACTTGGGTAACTAGACGGTGAAAGTAGTCGCAGACGTAGTAGCCGCACAAGTTTGTCCCCTTCGTCTGTTTTGCACACTAAAGGAGAAACGACGACAAATTTAATACATATTTTTATTTTGGAATAAATTAATGATTGAATATAACTTTGGAGCATGTTACTCACTAGAAAATTCATCCTCACGAAAGCTTTTCTTTCCATGTCTCGCGAACCTTCTCATGGAGCCGTGCAGTTAAAAGCTACCGAGTAATTATCCGAGAACCGCATATATGCAATAGCAAGTAAGATGACATTACCTGTTTAACATTTCAAAAATCGTTTTGTACGTAGACTCTGGTTTATCCATTGAGTCAAAGACATGGATCCGCGAGCTCTCGGGGTCAATTACGAAAAGAGTCTAGTGGAATCTGCAAATTGCATGAGACAACATATATGAAACTGTATGTTTGCACGGGATTGTAATTGGTACGAAAGATAGTACAAACTCACGTTGTGTTGTATGACAGAAGTATAAATGTTTTGTAATGCAGCTGCACCAGCATATTATAGATGTACTCCTCTGTTTGCGCCGGATATTGTTCTACCATCGCGGTGTTAACTTTTCGGGGGTCCATGGATCCATATTTGGTACATTCTTGCTTGTTGCAATATTGGATAGCCATTCTACAACGGTTAATAAATTTAGTCAGCTAAATACAAGGAGCTAAGGAACGAAATAAATATAACTGAACAATACTTACAAAACCCGCGTGGCTATAAGAGAGACATCGAGGGCATCCAGCTGGTATAGGTCAAATATGTCCTCAAAGCGTATAAACAAGTAGTCACCTGCATCGAAGAAATAGTCCATTGAGTATTTTGCCACGACCATCTATGTACCTTTGCTTGCTTGTTGCATGTACCACTTATGGAAGCGGTACATTTGTAGGTAAAGTTTTAACCTGATCAGGCTTTACAAGAGGTTGCCCGAGTTGGAACTTGTACTTCAGCTCAGCCTTCCTGATAGTGTGCGTTCGGATACTTGGTCCATTGATATTACCACAGATTCCATAAATTTTCTTAACTCAGATCGAACAGTTGGAACCGTGCTGAACTCAAGGGGTTTTTGACGCTGCATCCCGAGCTGCGGTACATCTTTGCCATTTGTTGGCGTCTTCCTAGCAGCTTTCCTGATCGTCCTGTCATAGTTGGACTGTGGTTGTGGTTGTGGTTTAGGCTGTGGCGTTAGGTACGTCCTCTTAAAGAAGGCCTAGGTCTCCGAGGCGATTTCAAAAGGCTTCTCAGGAGACTTCTTCTTGAAGTGTGCCTTGACCTCAGCTTGGACGGCCTCGTGCAACTCCTCTAGAGTCATGTCGAATGTCATTTTCTTTGGGGATGGTGGGAGTGAGTCAATTCTTTGCAGCTTTCTTCTTGGTACACTAGCTGACATTGATTGCGCGGCTCGAGTTGTGCACTTAGGAGCCGATGGAGGCGGAGGATGAGAGGCTGACCATTTAGGTGTCGGTGCTCGTTGTGGCGATGGAGGAGGTGGAGAAGGCTGGGGAGTGGGAGACGACTGTTTAGGAGTCGGTGCTCGTTGAGGCGACGCAGGAGGCGGAGGAGGCGAAGGAGATGGTTGACGTGGCGATGGCGGAGGAACGAAAGGCGCCGCTTCTCTCCCAGGAAATACGATGAAGGGCTTGCTCCATAGAATTTATCCCGTGGACGTTTCTCCTAGCGTCATCTCCCGTCTCCTCCGGGGATATCCACCTCGAGATCTTCATAGTCGCGTTCCACCTGTTCAATTTTGACTTTTGAGTACCCAGGTGGAACGGGCCTGTAGTGGTAGGTCCCGTCTTGATCTACTGGTATTGCCATGCCTGACGCCACCTGTTCGAGAAGATAGCTTATCTTGATTAGTAATCAATCTTGATATTCAAGTTCTTAAACGGAATATATAACTACGAGCATACCTTGATTGACAGGTTCTTCAGTGAAATGTCTAGCTCGTACGGTGTTTGCTTCGTGATCGCATCAACAGGGCATGGCGGATATTTTGGAGCTTGTGGTTCATCTTCATTTCCTGTTGAAGCGCAGCTGCTGTGCTACTGCTGTAGTTGCGCTATTGTTGTTGGATCTTGCTATTGGCTAACATAGTAGCTCCGCTCCTCGGCCAACTTTTCGGCCACCTTTTGTGTCACTATCTGATCGATCTGCGAGAGTTTGATCTCCATTTTTGTGAACCTCGCATCCATATCTCACTTCGTCCTCATGCGGCTCCCGTAGGTGTCGACGTCCGCTTGAAACCCGTATTTCCGGGAACGACACTTTTCCTCGCGTTCCTCCCGGATGCTCGGGTTTTGGAGTGCGAGCGTTAGCTCATCCTTCTCTATGTCGGGCTTGAACGAGCCCAAGGCAGAGGCCTTAATGCGTCTTCCAATCTCCTGGCCGCTTCTTGGATTTCAGCACCGAATATTATTGATCCATCGGAAGGATTCAGTGATCCGCCGTGAGCATAGAACCAAGTGTTTTGATCGTTTTGGCCGTGGTGTGCCGGAACAATATTTTGCGCTTCGTGTCGGCTTCCATCTTCTCCCATTTTTGCACAGCCTTTTCATAGTCGCCCGACTCTAGCTTGTGATAATATTGCTTCTTGGATGCGTTGGCCTTGTTCTTTTCAATGAGGGCGTGCGTTTGCTCCCTTGTCTTGTATTGCACAAAGGCCTCTCAGTGATCTCTGAGCTTTGTGAACTTGTCAAAGTTTGGGTTCTGGCCCTTCAGGATGTATTTCTTGTGTAACTCCTTCTTATAGTTCTTGAAGAGCTCATCCATCTTCTTTAACGTCCATTCCTTGACCCTTGTCTTTTCTGACTCAGGAATGGTAAACGTCTGCAGCATTGTCATCCATAGCATCTCTTTCTCTGTGTCTGAGAGATAGCTCGGTCATCTCCTCCTGTCCTTGATCGCCTCCAGTTCACAACACCGATGGGTGCGTGATCCTCACCACCCATCGGTTGTGTGCCACAAACTTCCTTGTGACGTCGGCGGGGCACTTGGCCGACCGTCCGGTACCACTTCGTTATGACATAGCGACCCTCAATTCGCTTCGACACCGCATTGTCCGCGTGTCCTCTTCTCTCCACGGCTGGAGTGGTCTCATTATCCTCCTCGTTCCCCTCCTTGTTGAGGTATTGATTAGGATTCTCATTCCCCTCCTCAATGAAATATTGGTTGCTACCCTGTGCAATCTCGTCAAGGAGAAACTATTCGTCCTCACGATCAGCCATTTGATTGTTGTGAGTTCGAGGACTTGATCAAGTAATTCGACAAGAAAAAAATTATCCAGTTAACACATATATGATTCCCAATGCATAGATGTAGATCGAGTTAACACTAAATATATAACTTAGGAAAATATAGATAAAATATTGTCGAGCTACTAGTTAAATTAGTTTAATGTTATCGTACTATATATTGATATATATATATATATAATCAAATTATAGATGTGTATTGCATTATGTTTTTTTAATTGTAACTTGTATTTATAAGAAAAAGAACGAGTTTCGACGGCATTTTTTTTTCTTTGTCGAATCATTGACAGTTCCATTGGGACAGTTCTTTGTCTGACGATTCATTTCTTCCTCTTGTCGACTTAACGTAAATCCCTCATCTATTTCCGACCACTGCAGAATGCACTTGAAAATAGTACTCCATGTTACGGTGATGACGTGACGAAGATAAGGTGGAGAGGAGAGGAAGTGGAGAGGAGAGCAAAGAAAGAGACGAGGATGACATGAGGGAGATAAGGTCGAGAGGAGAGGAAGTGGAGAGGAGATGAGAGAAAAAGAGGAGGATGGCGAGGTTGATTTTATTTTTTCCCTACAAACTATAAACGACAACGTTTTCACGGGAGGGGCGGTCGGTCGGCCGAAACACGCACGACACCCACCTTTTCACGGGATGAGCGGTCGGTTGGCCGAAACATGCACGAGACCCATGTTATCACGGGACGGCGCTGGGTCGGCCGAAACACGCACGAGACCCACGCCACGGGACGGGCGATCGGTTGGCGAAACACACACGACCGAATGAACGAACGAACGACCGAACAAACGAATGACCAAACGTTCGACCGAACGAATAAACTCGTTCGGTCGTGAAAATCGTTGTATCGTTCTATCTTTCGTTCACGTCCGTTCTTTTTATCATTCTCGTTAGTTTGTAAATACAAAATTTTCATATTTGCATTCACATTCGATAAATACAAAATTCACATTCACATTTCATAAATACAAAATTCCCATTCGCATTCAAACAAATTCACATTCACAATCTATTCATGCATTCAAATTTAAGAAAAAGTCCATATATACATAAGTCCATTTACACAAGTATATCTATAAACACATTCACAATTCAAAATTCACATTCACAATCTATTCATGCATTCAAATTTAAATAAAAAGTCCATATATACATAAGTCCATTTACACAAGTATATAAACACATTCATAATTAAAAATTCACATTCATAATATATAATTCAGCCGGAATTCACAATATCTATTCAAACACATGCATATATACACATGTTGGCCGGAATGCAGTGGTGGCGGCGGCGGAGGTGGTGGAGGGCGGCAGTGGCGGCGACGGAGGCAGAGGGCGACAGCGACGGCGTCAACAGGGAGGCAGGGGGCAGCATCGACAGAAGACAGGCGGCGGCGGCGGCAGGGGACGGCGGTGGCGGCATCAACATGGGACGACAGCGACGGAGAAGGCGACGACAATGGCGACGACGATGGTGATGACGCTCGGCCGGGTTAGGGTTTTGCGTGCGGCACACAGAGGAAAAATGCACTTCGAACTAACCTAGTGGTGCTAGCGACGGCGACTCCCCGGCAACAACGGCGGCAGTGGCTAGAGAAGAAGACGGCGACGCGGCGGTGTTCTAGGGTTCGACGACAAAGACGAAGAGGCTTGGAGAAAAACGGCTAAGTGTTTTGGATCCACCACAGCCTCTGCTATATACACATATCGGGCTCTTTGGTCCCGGTTGGAGCCACCAACCGGGACTAAAGATATATTAGTCTCGGTTGGTGGATACAACCAGGACTAAAGATCCAATCTTTAATTCCGGTTGATGGCTTCAACCGGGTCTAAAGATGCCCGTAACCCTGGTAGGTGAGAATCTTTATTCCCGGTTGAAGCCGCCAACCGGGACTAAAGATGTTTTCCCGCTATTTCCAAATGTTTTTTATCCCGGTTGGTATTAAAAACCGAGATTAAATATTAAAATAGTGCCCTATTGAAAAGTATTTTAAATTGTAATAATCATATAGAATTAACATATTTCCTATTGAAAAGTATTTTAAATTCATATATAATCATATAGAATTAACTTACAGCCGACCTCGCCGACCCTGGGTCCAATCGCCCGACCCCGCCGACCCCGGTTAGTCTCGCTCGACCCCGCCAAACTCCACACGCGCAGCTCGACCGTCCGATGGCCCTAGGATTCGCCGATGCCGACGACTCCGTGTCGGTTTGCCGATGCCGACGACGCCGTGCCGATTCGCCCGGCCCTCTGACCTCCCAACCGCCCGACCCAACCGCCGAATTGGATTCGGCTAGTTGGATCTCGAGGATATTCAATGCCGCCAATTTACACCGCAACATAGCGATGTCTCTACCGGTATCCACGCATCCAGGGATGGAATCGTCGAACACCTTGTGTGCTAGCACTCGGCGCCTGGCTAGGGTTTCGCTCAGAAGTCGGCGACTTGAGTTTTCGTGGAAGATCTCAACTCGATGACTTGTAGTTGTGCTCGTCTTCTGTTGTGTATCATAATCTCCACCCCAAGCGCCTCTTTATATAGAGTTGGCCGACTGGGCCTTGTAGCCCATCGGGATTCTATATTCAATCGGATCTCTATCTGAATTGAGTCGTATCCGAGTCAAACTCAAATACACGTTCCATCCTGTTAAGTGTGCGACCCTCTAGGTTCAGGTATACTTGGTTCGACCCGAGTACAACTCGGTCGACCGTCAACAGCCGGCCCCTAGCGAACATATTGACACTAAAGTATACAAGAAGATCATATTGGCTGAACCGTAATGTGTGCACAAATCCCTTTGCCTCACGATATCAATTAAGCTATAGGCAAGACTCGTGCCATCCTATCAATAGCTTAGTCATTCACTCGATCTCGTATTGGATTATTTATCTGTTGATTAACTCCTCAATCAACTCGGCAGGGTCATGCACTTCCATAATCCATTACATCGAGGGGCCCATAGATATCTCTCTCATAGGAGGGGCAAATTCCATCTTGAGCATTAGCATCCCTCTACATGTTTCATAGCAAACCCGAAGACTACCTTTATAACTACCCAGTTACGGAATAGCGTTTGGCCATCCCTAAGTATGAAGGGTTACGCGGAAGCTACGCTAGCCGAAAACAAAAATTTCTACCGCGCAAACCAGGAACACTTGCAAGTAAGGGCCGATAGATCGTTACCGATTGGAGTGTGCAGGCGGAAATGACCAATCGTGGCTATCCGATCCGAACAAGGTAGCCGATTTTCGCAAGCCGACACCCGATACCCGGACTCGCGATTCGCCAATCAACCGATTCACGATGCCGTAGCCGATCCGGGCCAATCAACACGCGCAACGTGGCGAGCCTCTACCGGTATCCACACGTCCGGGGACAAAACGCCGTACACCCGTGTGCTAGCACGCGATGCAAGGCTAGGGTTTGGCTCGAAAGTGGGGAGGGTTTCCGTGGAGATTGATCTCGGCGACTTCTGTTGCACGCGATGCAATTGACATGCCGCAACTCTCCACCCCTCCCTCCTTTATATAGAGTTGGCCGACTGGGACTAGTGGCCGATTAGGACTCTATTTTGAATCGGATCTCATCCGTATCTCATAGAGTTGGCCGCCCACACGTCGTAAGCCCATAGGACTCTATCCGATCGGATCCCTATCCGATCGAGCCGTATCCGAGTCCAACTCGAATGCCTGTTCTTATCCCCTTAAGCGTGCGACCCTGTAGGTTCAGGTATACTCGGTTTCGGCTATAGTCTAACTTAGCCGATCGTCGGCTCGAGTCTAACTCAGCCGACCTGTCAACAGCGGCGCCTAGCAGCACATATTGACACCATAGTATACAAGAATAATATCGGCTCGAACCTGTAATGTGTACACAAATCCCTTTGCCTCACGATACCGCTTAAGCTATAGGCAAGATGTGTGCCATCCCTTCAATAGCTTAACCATTCACTCGAACCGTATTGGATTATCCGTCCGTTGATTGACTCCTCAATCAACTTAGCATGGCCATGCATTTCCATAATCCATTACCTCGAGGGGCCCAGAGATATCTCTCCAAAGGAGGGGCAAATTCCATCTTGATCACTCACATCCCACTCCATGTTTCATAGCAAACCCGAAAACTACCTTTATAACTACCCGTTACGGAATAGCGTTTGGTAGTCCCAAAGTAGGCTACTACACATGTTGGAATCCATGGTGATCTCGGTCTAAGGACTTTGTACCAACACTACCCGAGACCAACTAATGGCACATTAATTCTGTAGTGTCTCATGGTGGGTCTATCCAACAATGTGTTCTCTAACACATATGTCCATGTTTATTGATTTGGTATCTCCATACCCATGATCTATGAGACATGATCATCAATCAATAAACATGCCGATCTTAGAATCATATTTGTTCCAACAATATGACATATGATCGTGGATCGTTTAGAAATAGATTCATACATATCGAGTCTCATAAATAAGTCACGTACTTATTGATCAATACAAGATGTCTATTTCATGGAACCGAATAACACTTTATTCATTTATACATAAACATTGATGTGATATCCAACATCTCCATGTTGCCTCTAGGGCATATCACTAACAATCTCCCACTTGCACTAGAGTCAATCATGTAAGTATCTAATACCCATTGCTCTTGTGTGCGCCTCATGCTTCGGGAGGGAGAGGTTTTGTCGGCGGATCGGCTATGTTGAGATCCGTGTGCACTTTGCATATCTTGACATCACCTCTGTCCACAATCTCGCGGATGAGATGATATCGCCGAAGTATGTGTTTGGACTTCGATGTGACCTCGGCTCCTTGGCTTGCGCAATGGCTCCACTATTGTCACAATAGAGAGACATTTGACCAGTCGTACTAGTCATCACACCAAGCTCGAAACGAATTTCTTGATCCAACAGTCTCCTTTGCAGCTTCCAAGCAAGCAATGTACTCGGCCTCCGTTGTAGAATCAGCAACGGTATCCCGCTTGGAACTCTTCCAGTGATCGCGCCTCCGTTCGGTGGAACACGAACCCAGTTGCGATCTATAATCATCCTTGTCTGTTTGGAAGCTAGCATCGGTGTAACCACTTACAACGAGCTCTTCTTCACCTCCATAGACTAGGAACATATCCTTAGTTCTTCTCAAATACTTAAGGATATTCTTTACTGCAATCCAGTGACCTTCACCTGGATCCGACGGTATCTGCTCGTAGCACTCAAAGCGTACGAGACATCGGGCGTGTACAAAGCATGGCATACATGATGGATCCAATTGCCGAAGCATATGGAACCATACCCATCTTATTCCGCTCATCATGTGTCCGAGGGCACGATTCTTGCTAAGATTAATGCCATGTGACATGGGCAAGAAACCTTTCTTGGAATCATGCATGTTGAACCTTTTCAACACCTTGTCAATGTATGTACTTTGGCTTAATCCAATTAGCCTCTTGGATCTATCTCTATAGATCCGAATGCTAATATGTATGTTGCTTCCCTAAGTCTTTCATGGAAAAACTATTTTTCAATGAAGACTTGACGGATTCTAGCATAGGGATATCATTTCCAATCGGTAATATGTCATCCACATATAAGATTAGAAATACAATTGCGCTCCCATCGACCTTTTTGTAAACACAGGCCTCTTCTTCATTTTTGATGAAACCAAACCCTTTGATTACTTCATCAAAACGAATATTCCAACTCCGAGATGCTTGCTTCAATCCATAAATGGATTTCGTAGCTTGCATATCTTTCCGAGCGATTCTGGATCGACAAAACCCCGAGGTTGTATCATGTATACATCCTCGCTTAGGTTTCCATTTAGGAAAGCCGTTTTGACATCCATCCGCCATATCTCATAATCGAAATATGCAGCAATCGCTAGGATAATCCGAATAGATTTAAGCATTGCGACGGGCGAGAAGGTTTCATCATAATCAACTCCTTGAATCTTTTAAAACCTTTCGCCACCAATCGCGCCTTATAGATGTGAACATTTCCATCCATATCGGCCTTTTTCTTAAAAACCCATTTGCACTCAATGGTTTTGACACCATCGGTGGATCAACCAAGTTCCAAACTTGATTGTCGTACATGGATTCTATTTCGGATTTCATGGCTCCAAGCCACTTGTTGGAATCGGGTCCCACCATCGCTTCCTCATAGGTCTTAGGTTCATCGTTGTCCAACAACAATATGTCACGTTGTTCCGCACTGTACTGTCAGCGCACGACGTGATCTTTCGACCAGTGGGCGTGTATCTACAACCGGTGGCGCAACACTTTGTTCCTCCTGTTGTGGTTCTGTGGTCGCTGAAACGTTTTCTGGTGTTTCTTGAACTTCTTCAAGATGCACCCTGCTCCCACTAACCCTTCTTGAAAGAAACTCTTTCTCCAAGAAGACACCATGTCGGGCGACAAACACTTTGCCTTGTTCCCGATTATAAAAGTAATATCCCTTAGTTTCCTTAGGATATCCCACAAAGAAGCACTTGTCAGATTTGGGTGTGAGCTTGTCAGATTGTAAACGTTTTACATAAGCCTCACATCCCCAAATTTTGAGAAAAGACAAACTAGGGGGTTGCCCTGTCCATATCTCATATGGTGTCTTTTCAACCGACTTAGATGGAACTCTATTTAGTGTGAGCGCAGTGTTTCAAGAGCATATCCCGAAGGATAACGGAAGATCACTTTGGCTCATCATCGACCGCACCATGTCCAACAAGGTGCGATTTCTCCGTTCGGACACTCCGTTCCATTGTGGAGTTCTGGCGGAGTCAACGTGGAACAATTCCATAATCTTTCGGATGATTACCAAACTCTTGGCTCAAGTATTCCCTCCACGATCCGATCGTAGAAACTTGATTGTTTTCCCTAAATGATTCTCGTACTTCATTCTGAATTCTTTGAACTTTTCAAAGGATTCGGACTTATGCCTCATTAAGTAGATATAACCATATCTACTAAAGTCATCGGTAAAGGTAATGAAGTACGATAACCACCTCGGCCGTTGAGCTCATTGGTCCACATACATCGGTATGTATGAGTGCCAACAAGTCACTTGCTCTTTCACCGTGTCCCGTGAAAGGTGCCTTTGTCATCTTACCAAGTAAACAAGACTCACATGTCTCAAATGATTCAAAATCAAAAGAGTGAAGCAATCCATTCTTATGGAGCTTCTCCATGCGTTTCTTATTTATATGGCCTAAGCGACAATGCCGGATAAACGTGGGGTTTATATCATTAGAGAGTTGCCTTTCGTATTAATGTTATAGATGGGAGACGCTTCAAGATTCAAAACGTACAATCCATTCACCAATGGAGCATGAAAATAGAACATATCTCTAAGATATATTGAACAACCATTGTCCATTGATCTAAAATCATATCCTTCCGCTTGCAAACATGAAGCGGAAATAACGTTTTGACATAGTGTTGGAACACAATAACAATTATTCAATTCCAAAACTAATCTCGAAGGTAGATGAAGTGGTATCGTGCCGACAAGAAGCGTAGCAACGCTTGCTCCATTGCCGACGCGCAGTTCACCTCGCCCCTTCTCAATCCTCTACTTCTTCTCATTCCCCGCAACGATTTGCAAATATGAGCTACGATCCGGTATCAAATACCCAAGAGTCGGTAGGTGAAGTAGCAAGATTAATGTCTATAACATTAATACCGGCGTAAGTCGTACTTTGCTTCTTTTTGAGATCCTCCATGTACTTCTTGCGGTTCCTCTTCCAATGGCCTGTCTCCTTGCAATAGAAGCAAACGACATCGATGCCGCCGACCCTTCTTGCCCTTCTTTGCATTAGAGGCACTCGCGATCTCATCGGGAGTTAACTTCCTCTTGGTACAAAGTTTCTTGACAGTGGTTTGCGCTTTGCCTTCGCATCATCATCATATGATGACCGTTTTTCTGGATACTCTCCTCACTGTCTTTAGCATCCCATGCAATTCAGCCAAGGTCCTATCCATATTGTTCATGTGATAATTCAATATGAATGGCTCGAAGCTCGGAGGGAGCGACTGGAGAATCACATCAGTAGCCAACTCTTGGCTAAGGGGAAAACCTAGTTTTTCCAGACTCTCAATGTAGCCAATCATTTTTATCACATGCGGACTGACGGGATTCCCCTCAACAAGCCTGCACGCAAACAAGGACTTCGAGGTGTTGAACCTCTCGGCCCGAGCTTGGTTCTCAAACATGCCACGCAGTCCCGAATAATAGTGTGAGCATCACTGCTCTCATATTGCTTCTGAAGCTCAGGGGACATTGTAGCAAGCATGAGACAGCTTATGTCTAGGGCATCATTAGTGTGCTTCTCGTAAGCTCTCCGTGCAGTTGCAGTGGCATTATTTGGCAAATCCTCAGGATAGGGTACTTCAAGAACGTACTCCTTACGCTCTTGCTTGAGAATAATTCTCAAGTTGCGATACCAATCCATAAAGTTTGTTCCATTTAATTTTTCCTTTTCGAGAATAGATCGCAAATTAAAAGCACCGGGTGTAGTATTAGCCGCCATTTATTCTACAACGAAAAAGCAAAGTTTAGCACAATGTTTATGCTATGTCCATTGTTAAACAATTTAACATTAGACTCCCATTACGTATTTTCCACCTTCCCTCTAGGTTACGTATTGGGTCAAGATCCACATGTTAATTAATTTTCTAGTGAGCTTTGGCATCACTGCTAGAAGATTAATAACATCGGTAAGCAACACCTTGCTAATCACATCTCTATGTGACTCTTGTTGTTGGTGTGGCATCTCCATGCCCGGCCCCAACCTATGCCCCAAGGCCCAAAACTGTTTTGATAGCCTTGTTAAGTAAACCAAATGCTCTCGTATATGTCGACATATACCCCTCGTGTTATGATAGAGAATGGCACTGCTTTGGCGGACCCACCATTGACGAGCATAACGGTGACGGGTGCAACATTTGGAAGGGCATCATTACTACTTAATTTTGTGAGGGATGCTATCCTATCAAACAAACATATCACATATGAAAGCAAGTAGAATATCATGAAATAGTATGGCCCCCTTCACATGGTGATCTCCATCTCCATGCCGGTGTACAGGATCTCCATCTTCATCACCGTTCTTTCGAGTGCCGAATGCTTGATTTCTTCAAACTAAGCTACTACTATAGAAGCTCTAATTGAAGATTACATCGACTCGCAGTCGTGAAAGAATATTACAAGCATTGCACGTATGAAAGAATATTACAGGATTGCACATATGAAAGAATATTACATGCATCACATGCATCTCATACATCTCATACATACAATAGGGCCATACCATCTCAAAGCATTCTCTGCAAAACAAGTTAGGCGTAGAAACGTTTTCTACTTATCGCAGAGCTACGGCATCGAGACGACCTATAAGGGGGTACGCACACGGCGGTCATTCATAGATCCAATCTATGAAATCGCTTACGGAAACCATGTCGGCATAATCATATTATGCCGTCCCGATACACTATCAAGGGAGATGGTTTGCGCAGGCGCGAGGCAGCTAACAAGATCGGACTACGAGATAGCTTCGACATAATCACATTATACCGTTCCGATACACTATCAAGGAACGCTATCTCGAAGCCGACTCAAACCGAGTTATATGGAAATTGCTTCGACGTAATCACATTACGCCGTTCCGATACACTATCAAGGAACGCAATTACCATTAACTCTCCTCAACGATCCCGTAAAACCGATTGATCAAATCAACCCGTGCGCAAAACTTGTTCCAGATCCAATCTAAAACCCGAACTAAGCAAGATTAGCTCGATACCACCGAAGGGTTACGCGGAAGCTACGCTAGCCGAAAACAAAAATTTCTACCGCGCAAACCAGGAACACTTGCAAGTAAGGGCCGATAGATCGTTACCGATTGGAGTGTGCGCGGAAAAAGCCAAAAGGGGCTATCCGATCCGAAGCAGGTGTAGCCGATTTTCGCAAGCCGACGCCGATACCCGGGACTCGCCGATTCGCCAATCAACCGATTCACGATGCCGTAGCCGATCCGGCCAATCAACGCGCGCAACGTAGCAGCGCCTCTACCGGTATCCACACGTCCGGGACAAAACGCCATACACCCGTGTGCTAGCACGCGATGCAAGGCTAGGGTTTGGCTCGAAAGTGGGGAGGGTTTCCGTGGAGATTAATCTCGGCGACTTCGTTGCACGCGATGCAATTGACATGCCGCAACTCTCCACCCTCTCCTCCTTTATATAGAGTTGGCCGACGGGACTAGTGGCCGATTAGGACTCTATTTTGAATCGGATCTCATCCGTATCTCATAGAGTTGGCCGCCCACACGTCGTAAGCCCATAGGACTCTATCCGATCGGATCCCTATCCGATCGAGCCGTATCCGAGTCCAACTCGAATGCCTGTTCTTATCCCCTTAAGCGTGCGACCACGTAGGTTCAGGTATACTCGGTTTCGGCTATAGTCTAACTTAGCCGATCGTCGGCTCGAGTCTAACTCACCGACTGTCAACGCGGCGCCTAGCAGCACATATTGACACCATAGTATACAAGAATAATATCGGCTCGAACTTGTAATGTGTACACAAATCCCTTTGCCTCACGATACCGTTAAGCTATAGGCAAGATGTGTGCCATCCCTTCAATAGCTTAACCATTCACTCGAACCGTATTGGATTATCTCGTTGATTGACTCCTCAATCAACTTAGCATGGCCATGCATTTCCATAATCCATTACCTCGAGGGGCCAGAGATATCTCTCCAAAGGAGGGGCAAATTCCATCTTGATCACTCACATCCCACTCCATGTTTCATAGCAAACCCGAAAACTACCTTCATAACTACCCAGTTACGGAATAGCGTTTGGTAGTCCCAAAGTAGGCTACTACACATGTTGGAATCCATGGTGATCTCAGGTCTAAGGACTTTGTACCAACACTACCCGAGACCAACTAATGGCACATTAATTCTGTAGTGTCTCATGGTGGGTCTATCCAACAATGTGTTCTCTAACACATATGTCCATGTTTATTGATTTGGTATCTCCATACCCATGATCTATGAGACATGATCATCAATCAATAAACATGCCGATCTTAGAATCATATTTGTTCCAACAATATGACATATGATCAGGGATCGTTTAGAAATAGATTCATACATATCGAGTCTCATAAATAAGTCACGTACTTATTGATCAATACAAGATGTCTATTTCATGGAACTGAATAACACTTTATTCATTTATACATAAACATTGATGTGATATCCAACATCTCCATGTTGCCTCTAGGGCATATCACTAACAAAGTAAGCCATTACACATGTCGGAATCTATGATGATTTCAGGTCCAAGGACTTTGCACCAACACTACTTGAGATCAACTAATGACACATTACTTTCCTGTAGTGTCTCAAGGTGGGTCTATCCAACAATATGTTCTCTAACATATGCTCACGTTTATTGAGTTGTTATCTCCATACCATGATCTATGACATGATCATCGATCAATACACATGCTGATCTTAGAATCATATTTGTTCCATAAATATGATATATGATCAGGGATTATTTAGAATAGATTCATACATAAAGAGTCACATAAATAAGTCACATACTTATCAATATAAGTTGTTTATTTCATGTAATAGAGTAATACTTTAGTCATTGATACATAAACATTGACCATGATATCCAACATCTCCATGTTGCCTCTAGGGCATATCACTAACAATCTCCCTTGAGGCCAAGGCGTCTGCGCCACAAACCCTTGTTGTCGGTATGTCCTTTCGGCCTCCTCCCAACCGGCCAGTTCCGGTGGCTCTGGAGCCATTGGTAACCCAGCTCCTGCACCAACACGAGGTGGCGGCTACTCCAACAATCACGGTTGTGGTTGTGGTCACGGTCATGGGTGTGGGCATGGTCGCAGCAATCGGCAGCATCCCGGTGGCTCGACCTGGATACCCAAAGAATCCCTGTGGCAACACACCGCTTGGCCCACCTTCTTCAATCCGTATACTAGGATGTTCATGATGTGGCCCAGCGCAATCTGGGGGCCTTTTCTATAGCCTGAGGTGTTTATTGTTGAAGATATTGTTGATGATATCATCCTCACGGCTTCATCAACTAGTCTTCTCCATCGAGTTATCGTTGCTCTAACATTGGAATTCTCTATGAAGAATCTCGGCAGCTTGCACCATTTTTCTGGGTATGTCAGTCACTCGGTCCACTACCGGTCTATTTCTATCTCAGCGTCATTATATGCTGGAGATCCTCAAGCACGCCGATATGTCCGACTACAAATTGTATGCTACTCCGGTTGATACTAGCGCCAAGCTATCTGCATATGTCTGCCTGTTGAGGATGCTACCAGTTACCATGAGCTTGCTGGTGCTCTATAGTATCTCACATGGACTTGCCTCGACTTGGCTTATGCAGTTCTACAAATTTGTTTGCACATGCATGACCCCAAAGAACCACATCTCGTTCTTATTAAGCATGTCTTACACTATGTGTGTGACACACTTGATTATGGTCTTCAACTTTGCCAGTCTTCTAACAACATCTTCCACCAAGCATACTACTAGAAGAACGATGGCTTCAAGCAGACAAGCACATACCTCATACCTACAGGCTGCAAGTCTGCATTGTGACTAACATCATACCTTGGTCAATCCTGTTCGATTGGAGATCCCAATATCTGAGTAATCTAATTTAGGGCAAAATGTTCAGGAGGATCATTGTGGATCTTGGATTTGGATTGAAGCGGCGGGGTGGATCCCTGACTTTGTGTGAATGCTCCTCACGTGTGTGGGTGAGCCAGGGAAAGCATCAACATACGAGCTGGTGGCGGTGGCAGCAGGAGCGCGTGGGAAGTGGAGCCAACGATGGTGGCAGTGGAAGTTCGTGGGCAGAGAGACCGGAGATGAGGATCGGAGGGCATCGGCAGCCACGGCAGGACAGGCGGGGAGGAGCATTGCTACGAGATACAAAATAGAAGATGTGATGCCAGGCTCTATTAGATCAGCATTTATGGAAACCTTTTTTCTTAATTAACACGGATAGGCCAGTTAGAGCATCTCTAAAAGACTCTTCATATTCTTTTTAAATGCTAGGAAAAGAGATTTTAGTGAGAAACTACCCTCCAACAACTTTTCTAAATGGTCATCCAAATATAGCACGCTAGCCAAAAATAGAAGACAAGAATGACTCTCTAGAGTGCGCATGAGATATAGAAAACCTGTTGGGAGTCAAAAGTTATAGAAAGTGATTTTTATGCAAATGACTCTCCAAATTATGATTTAGATAGTGAAATTTAGAAAGGCTCTTGGAGATGCTCTTACGACGGTAGAAATTAGAAAATTGGTGACCGTCAAAAGCGATGGTTGTTGGCCTCACCTTCCATTCCCATTATTAACAAAATCCACTGGAAAAATATCATTAACAAGCATGAACATATCACGGTTGTTATTTACTGGTCATTAATATTGCTTACTCTAGTAGTGGTGGCAGGCACTAAGGAAGGGCATTGGGATCTCCATTATCCATAGATCTCCATCATCGAGATCTGGAGGTCACGCACTGGCACCGTCGACCTCAGCTCTGCCTGGTTGCCGGAGTGACCTCTAGCCAACGGTGGTGCTCAAAACTTGGTGTGGTCGTGCGAATGTCAAGCAGACTTCGAGAAGAGCTTGGTGTGGACGTTGGTCGAGCTTGGTGTGAACACCGAGCTGCTCCTTGCCAACGTCGCCAAGATCGGGATGGCTGCCGGAGTGACCTCCAGTCGACAGTGATACTTAAAACTTGATGCAAGCTAACGTAGAGCCCAGTGTGATTGCCAGTGAAGCTTGGTGTGAACACCGAGCTGCTCCTCACCAGCATTGCCAAGATCGGGTTGGCTGCCAGAGTGACCTCCAGCTGACAACGATGCTTAAAACTTGGTGTGGAGCTCACGTAGAGCTCGGTGTGATTGCTAGTGAAGCTTGGTGTGAACACCAAGCTGCTCCTCACTAGCGTTGCCAAGATCGGGTTGGCTGCCTGAGTGACCTCTAGCCAACAGTGACTCAAAAAATTTGGTGTGGTCGTGTAGATGCTGAGCAGAGCTCGGGCAGTGCTCGATGTGAACGCTGGACGACAACGACGATGCAATAGATTAGGGCGACGACAATCCTTGGTGAATGGTTGAATGGCTGGATAAGGGCATCAACGAAAAAGAGGAGTGAAGGAGTGAAGGTACCTTGGCCAGTGCCAAACGAAGGGGCGTAGCTCTCATGTTGGCGATACCATGCAAGTGTGTATGTGGGAGGTGAGCGAAAGAGATAATGAGGCTAGCTGGAAGAAGAGCATGGGAGAAAGAAAGAGGTGGGTCTCACTGTTTGGCCAGCCGGAATAGGCTAACTAGATTCTGCCACCGTGGCCGTTGGTTTAGCCACCCAAATGGCTTCGCCATCCAGATAAGTCTTTAAGAGGGTGTTTTTTCATGTATTTGTCAAGTTTGACATATATAGAGAGCCAAATAGCAAGTTTGTTGGAGTGCTGAAATTAGAACCATTGGACCTAGAGATGGCAACGGATATATACCCGATGGGTAGTGTCCACCCATACCCGTACCCGCTAAGGTAAATTTTACCGTCGGGTTACAGTACTTGCATGCGGGTAAGAAAGTACTTCCATACCCGTACCCGCGCGGGTAATTCTACCCGACGGGTTACCCGTACCCGTCAGCGCACCCGACAAAGTATGTACATGTAGGTCATCCCACACATAAAATCCTTCCATTTCAACCTTAAAATTCACAGCAAGGTAGCAAGACACACAAATTTGTTTCATTTCAACCTCTAAATTCACAGCAAGGTAGCAAGGTTAACAACATATTTATAGGCTAAATTTGCTGAGGGAGGGCAGCTAGACTTTTTGTACGGGTATTTCTTACCCGCGGGTAGACGGGTATGGGTAGTACACACCCGTACCCGTACCCGACATACCCGATGGGTATGTGTTCTTATTAAAAACGTACCCGCGGGTAGAAAATTCCTCCCATACCCGTTTCTTTATCGGGTAAAACCCGTCGGGTACTCGGGTTTCGGTACCCATTGCCATCTCTAATTGGACCAAATAGCTAGATGGAATTAGTCCAGTACAACTTATCTTCCAGTACAACTTATCTGCCAAAAATAGTACAGTCCTATTCCTTCATCCAAACACAGCCTAATACTAATTTTAGAGTAAATTACATGAACTTGCATGGTGGATGTAAACAAATACAACAACGTGTAAATTTCTCGTTTCGCTACAATATAACTTGGGTCGTTAGTGCGGACCCGGTCCAAAACAATCCATATAAACTAAATTAATCTACATGCACATGGCTCACCTTCAGTGGTGAATCTATGATGAAAATTGAGGGGGTGCTCCATGTAACTTGGCTTAAAAGGGCTCACAACACGAAAGTATGTGTACGAGGGTCATTTGCTAATCAAATTTATTTTTTAGGCAGCCCAATTTAAAATAATATATAAAAAAATGAAAGGAAAGTTGTGCTGCCCTAACCAAATTACAAATTCAAATCAGTTTTGCATCCATATAAATATGTCAAATCCATTAAAACTAAGGAAATACCAAAGTACCAATCATTTTATACTTATTAGAAATATTTGAGAAAGAAAAAACTAAATAAACTGCTATCTCTATCTTGACTAGTTGGCACATCATCACATAACTAATTGACATATCCTGTTTTGCTCATGGATTGAGCACTTCTATTAACAAGGCCATCAAAAGCAGCCTAGCCCACCATTCCACCAAGCCTCTTCTACTGCATTGGGTTGCCACAACCAACCAACAGATAATCGTCTTCCTCCTCCAGCTATTGCCCACAACTTTGCTCCACTGCCGTTGCCTCTCTGTATACCCAATCCATTGCTGAACTGTATAGGGGCCACTGTTGCTGATAAGGGGTACCTGGGAATCATCGGCTGGAGCTGGGGCTGAAGCTCCAACAAACCCCAACAGTAAATTCGTGCCCTGCTCACCCGGACAACACCTATACACGTGAGCAGTTGTTTTGGAAAAAAAAACACCAGCCTCTAGTGCTAAAGGATGCACCTTTTCCAGTGAGTTTCTAAAAAAGATTTGCAACATAATTGTTATTACTGGTTGGTATATGTTATGTAAAACTGAAATTAAGCTCGTGTACGCATGTAAAACTACGAGTGCACAAGTGTTCTCGGGGCTCACCACGTTATATCAATTTTACTCGTGGTGGATTATTTTGGCCTGTGTTACCGAAATAAGCATCTATTTACACCCATCACACAAATCATGTAAGTTTATGTATCATGAGTGTAATTTACTCCTAATTTTATAGAGACAGTTTCCTAAGCTACATGTTGCTAACAAACAAAAATTGGACAACTTTGTTTTTTTATCCTCGGCGTACCGTTGCCCACAATGACCTCGTTCTTATATATGGGAATTAATCCTGATCCCAGACATGTTTCATGTACAGAAAATTGATGAACTTCGATGGACATGTTTTATATAAGAAAGAAAATTCGATATTGCAATTTTCACAGTACTCCATCCCAGCTGAAAATTCAGTTTTGCGATTCTCTTTGCCAAACCTTTTCCCTAATTACAAACAACATTATCTGGTGGCAAACTGCAACAGATTAGTGAATCTTTTACGGCCATTTCACCCTGTTAGCTAGTTTGATCAACTCGGAAGTAGCAGTTTCTGACTTGTTACTAGTGGTTACTGCATCTTTTACTGCCATTTCAGCTGGGCATGGCGAGCGCCATGGACACCTTGTGCAGGCAAGCCTTCGGCGCGCGGCAGTACTACCTCCTCGGCGTCTACAAGCAGCGCGCCATGCTGCTGCTCACCGCCGTTAGCGTCCCGCTCGCCGTGGCCTGGTTCTACACGGGGGAGATCCTTGTCGTGTTCGGGCACGCCGACATCGCCGCGGAGGCCGGCGCCTACGCCCGGTGGATGATCCCGGCGCTGTTCGCCTACGGCCCGCTGCAGTGCCACGTCCGGTTCCTGCAGACGCAGAACGTCGTGGTCCCGGTCATGGCGGCCGCCGGCGTGGCGGCGCTGTGCCACCTGGCCGTGTGCTGGGCGTTGGTCTACGCCGCCGGGATGGGCAGCCGCGGCGCTGCCCTCGGCAACGCCGTGTCGTACTGGATCAACGTGACCATACTGACGGTGTACACTAGTACATAACCTTTCATCCGTAACGGCATGTAACATTTCCATCCGTAACGGCCTGTAACATGTTAGAATTAGTGGGTCGTCACAGATGAGTCATCTGTGACGGACAAAAAATCGTCCGATTAAGATATGGTCGTACAGACATGTTAGATGGACATAAAACTTAGGCCTGTCACGGATGACACCTATCAGTGACGGGCCGTTGTTTAGGTCCGATTGAGATGTGTAATATTATCTCAATCGGCACCAAGTTAGCGTCCTTCATGGATGACTCTCATCTCTGATGGGCCTAGATTATAGCCCGTCACGGGGCCTAGATGATAGCCCGTCACGGATGACTCTCATCTCATCTTTGACGGGTCTAGATTATAGCACGTCACGGATGACTGTCATCTCTGACGGGCTTAGAGTATAGTCTATCACAGATGACTTTTTAAAATATAACAACTTCAAACAATATTTTTAAATACTAAATGATTTCAAATGGAAAAATTATCAACAACAAAGTTATAACTTACGAAGATTTATAACTTTTATTTTGGTCATTTTTCTATATAACGTATTTTTTGAACAATTTGAATGTGAACTTGAAAATATGATAACTTCAAAACAACATTTTCAAATACTAAATGATTTCAACTGAAAAAGTCATCAACAACAAAGTTTATAACTTTATATATAATTTTTATTTTGGTCATTTTTCTATACAACTTTTTTAAACAGTTTGAATTTGAATTTAAAAATATGACAACTTCAAACAATATTTTGAAATACTAAATGATTTCAACTAAAAAGTTATCAACAACAAAGTTGTATAACTCATCAAGATCTATAACTTGTATGTTTGTCGTTTCTTCATCCGACAAAGTGTTAGTAACATTGTTCACAAAATTTACATATCTGTGTTATAGTTTATAAAACCGGATGAGAGATATGTGAATTTTATGAACAATGTTACTATCACTTTGCCGGATGAAGAAATGGTCAAAATAAAAGTTATAGATCTTGATGAATTATACATCTTTGTTGTTGATGACTTTTTCAGTTAAAATCATTTAGTATTTCAAAATATTATTTGAAGTTGTCATATTTTCAAATTCAAATTCAAACTCGTTAAAAATGTTGTACGAAAAATGAACAAAATAAAAGTTATAGATATTGATGAGTTATACAACTTTGTTGTTGATAACTTTTTCAGTTGAAATCATTTAGTATTTGAAAATATTATTTAAAGTTGTCATATTTTTAAATTCAAATTCAAATTGTTCAAAAAAATGTTATATAGCAAAAAGACCAAAGGTAAAAAGTTATAGATCTTGATTAGTTATACAACTTTGTTGTTGATAATTTTTCAATTTGAAATCATTTACTACCCGAAAAAATATTTGAATTTTTTATATTTTAAAATTCAAATTTTATATAGTTCAATATGTGATCAAAAGGGATATTATATGAATGTGGTTGTGTTAAATATATTGATGGTTGTGTATGTGAATGAATGTATCTGAATTGGGGATGTTAGGGTGTGACATTGTGGTCTACGGGTTAATAGGATTAATAGAATACTTATACCAACAAACTACAATTTCTTTCTTGGCAGCCAATCTTCAAAGAACTATGATTTCTTTCTTGGAAGCCAATCTCCAAAGAACTATGAGGTTAACTGTGCTGGCCCTTGTACAATTTCAGGATGGGTGACCTATCAAGAAGGCACACGAGTGAGGGCATTCAGGATGAGAGTCATCTGTGACGGACTGTAATCTAGGTCCGTCAGATATGAGAGTCATCCGTAACGGGCTGTAATATAGACCCATCAGAGATGAGAGTCATCCGTGACGAACGGATGCCCGATTGAGATATTTTCTGCCTGATAGAGATGGTGCTTTTAAGCCCATTAGAGATAACCGAACCTCTGTTCTAGTGATACGTGAGAGTGTCCAGCTCGTGCAAGAAGACGTGGACGGGCTTCTCCATGGAAGCCTTCCGTGACCCGCTCAGCTTCTTCCGCCTCGCGGTGCCGTCAGCTCTCATGGTCTGGTCAGTCATCGATCATCAGCGAGATTCAATCGATCTTACATTCTCTGAGCAAAATTAAGCTCATTTATGCTCTGAATAAGTAATGCAGTGATGATATATATTGGATTTGCAAATAAAATGCAGTTTGGAGTGGTGGTCATTTGAGCTCCTCGTGCTCCTATCAGGCCTTCTTCCGAACCCCAAGCTGGAAACATCGGTCCTATCCATCACGTAATGATCAGAGCACATCGATCAATACATTTTTCCCATGAATTTGCTTAGCTGAATAAGTATCTGTAACTAATGCATTGTCTTCTCTGACAGCCTCAACACTGCAAACTGCCTGTTCATGATCCCCTTCGGCCTGGGCGCTGCCATAAGGTGAAAACAAAAGCTCAAGCAAAACATCCAGTGCATAAGCCGGAAATACAGTTGTCTTGATCATATTTGATGTTGGATTGTGTTTGGTGTAGCACGCGCGTGTCGAACGAGCTCAGCGCGGGCCGTCCACGGGCCGCCCGTCTCGCCGTGCGCGTCGTCACGTTGTTGGCAAGCTTGGAAGGGTTGGCCATGGCGCTGGTGCTGGCCTGCGTGCGCTACGTCGACTGGGGCCACGCCTACAGCGACGAGGAGGAGGTCGTCGCGTACGTAGCCAACATGATGCTGCTCCTTGCTCTCCAACTTCCTGGACGGAATTCAGTGTGTTCTCTCAGGTACGTCACGTGTACGTTAATTACCATTCTAATCGTCGTGAACCCCCAGTCCAGGTTTGCATTTACGATCTGAAAATTTGGGAATGGAAAGTGTGTTCAAACAAGAACACTTGTGTGGATTAAATTAAATTACGAGGGACACGTACAGTCTGATATACTCCCTTACATGCTCCGCTTCCACACGATACAGAACTAAATTAAAGTCAGACTTTTATAACTTTAACCATCAATAATTTCAAAAATATATATCTATTATATTATTAATTATATTATTAAAACAGAAAATATCACATTCGTTGGGAAGGCTAGAAATTCCCATATTAATTAAAAACAAAATAAAAATTTGAGTTCGAGCAGGAATACAATTTTATTTAGAAATCTGAAATTTAAAAGTAAAAATAAAAAATATTAAAATAAAAGTTCATATATAACACAGCACAAGATTAACTAAAATTTAAAATAAAAATAAAATAAATCCCCAAATAAGTTTTCAATACGAATTGCAACTAATTCAAGTAGGAATACAATTTCGAAACTGCTGAAATTCAAATTTAAAAATAAAAAATATTAGATTAAAAATCCATCTAGAACCCAACACAAAATTAATTACAATTCAGAAAAAATTAAAATAAATTCTGAAATTATATTTTCAATACAAATTCCAAAAAACTTAAAAAGATAATTAAAGTTGGAAACAAAAATAAAGAAAAAATAAATAAATAAAGACTACTTAGCAGTTTATGAATTTCCAAGAGTAATTAAAATCCGAAATAAAATAAAATCTGAACTTGAATTTCAATATTAGTTCCAAATAAAATTTAAAAAATCAGGAAGCTTGGAATAAAATAATAATAATAATATATTTTAAAAATAATTGAAATTCAAAATAAAAAATATATTAGACACAAGATGTGCTGTTGCGATTGATATACGTGACTAAAAGAAAGCACCACTGTTCACTTTGGATATATAGAAATTACCACATTAACTGAAGAAAAAAAAGAAAAGGATACATCATATGGTGAAACTGACTAAGAAAAATAAATAAATAAAGAGTTCCATAAGAATTACAACTATATTTTTATATTTTGACAAAAAGTACATGTGTGTTCTATTTTGATTACCAAAAGGATAAAATCTTGGATTAAAGTTTAAAAAAGCACATCGGGTTTTAGAAAATTAGTCCTGCTAGAGCCATGGGAGGGCAAGTTGCTCAAGTGACAAATATTAGGAGTTGCGAGAGGGTGACCTGACGGGTGAAAAACAAAAGGCAGGGAATGCGCTGGCGGCAACCGCTGACGAGACTTTTAATGTAATCACGATGATGATAAGTTTTGACTTTGTTAGGCACCGACAGCAATGAAGAAGAGAGACAACATAGGCTGACAACTAGATAGGCGAGAAAGGAGCAGCAGAGGAGTAAAGTGGCGCGGCAGTGTCTAAAAACTATAAAAAAGGAACCCTCACAATGATACAGTTTGATTTTATAAGGTGCCAACTATAAAATAAAAACGAGAGGGCATGCAGACAAGTGGATAGGTGATAAAGGAGCAGAGAAACGACGGTTGCCAGGGAGAGCAGGCCGAGGGGGTAGCAAATGACGATAAAGAGGAGGGGGCAACGGGCGATCCATAAAGAAGTAGGATGGTGATGATTGATGGGAACTTAAAAAACATAAAAACATAACTCCCAGTGTTGATTACGAGGAGGAGGGTGAGCAGACTATAAAGGAGTAGGGTCGTGAGGTTAACGGGACTTCTGAAAGTAAAAAGAAAAAAAGAAACCCAATGATGATCCTTTCCAATTTTTAAAATTCGAATGACAAGTCTGGGGGCAGGCGTGATTTAAAAGAGTAGGGTACGCAACATTTAATGAAACTTAAAAAACCATAATAAACAGAACTCAATGAGATAATGAACTCTAAAATATATATTTATAAGGTCTGATATTTTAAAAGTTAAAGGCGGATGAATAGAGCCTATAGCGAGCCGAAAAGGGCGGTAAATTAGTGAGGTGTGATTACTGGTGTAGCTTTAAAGCTATAAAATTGAAAACTTGATAGAAGATTCGTTTTTCTAAAAAATCCTAAAATAATTAGATGAATATTTAGCAAATTTTAATAAAAATAGTGTGTAAAAAAGATAATTTTATAAAGGGGCTATCCGTGCAAGTGCACAGGCCCACTCCGCTAGTTTAGTTTAAAGGCAACTAGAATAATATATATATTTATAAAAATATATATATTTATTATATATATTATAATAGAAAAATATAATAAAAGATATATTTTGAAGATTATGTTATCGTTAGAAACATTAGACTATCATTAGCGATGTTTGCACGAGGGACATGGGGACGAGCACGGCTGTGTGACTTATACAGACACCACGCACGCCCTCACTATGAAACCACCCCCCACGCCACACGCACATTGTACATGCCCTGAACAGTGAAACAAATTAAGATTGGGAAATGTTCCTTTGGATGTGTAGGTGTGGCGAGAGGCTGCGGTGGCGCAGATCGGCGCGTTCTACATCGTTGGCGTCCCGGCAGCCTACTTCGCGGCCTTCGTCCTGCATGCCAGCGGGATGGTACATGCTGCAGCTGCCACTTCACTTCTCATATTTCAGAGCTTGTCTCCTTTGATCATGTGACCAACCAGCGGCGGAGCTAGGGTGGTCCCGGTGGTCCGGGACCACCCAAAAATACCCCATATATATATATATAATTTTATTATTTTGTTATATTTACAATATTTGTAAAAATATGTATGTTGGATCGGATTTTGAAAACCGTGAAAACCGTCATGTTTTTCGCTGCTCAGGTGGTGCGACACGACATTCTCGTGGTTTCGTTTAAATAATTTCGTGCGAATTCAGAAAATTTTAAAAAAATCCATTTTATCACAAAACATAAATTTCGCGTTTTCACGCGAAAACCGCGGTATGTGACGCGGTTTGAGCGAAAACCACGGCACGACACGGATTTGAATTTGATTCAAATTTAAATTGCGGTTTTCGCGGTTTTGACATGTTTTTCGTGCGGTTTAGACGAAAATTACGGTACGACAAAACGTCGCGAAAACAACTGTTTACTCTGTCATGGTTTTTTTGCAAAAACTACGCGTCGTGGAGGATAGCACGGTACACTACACGAAATCAGTAAACCTGTGTTGGATCACCCAAATCTAAAATCCTAGCTACGTCACTGTCTGTGACCAACTGTCGACAACATGGCATTCTTGAGCACACTTGATCAACAGGGGCTCTGGATGGGAATCATCTGCGGCGTCGCGGTGCAAGCCCTGCTGTTCGTGGCCCTTGCATCGTGCACAGACTGGCAAAAGGAGGTATAGCTATAGGCATGTGCAGGTTTCAGTTCTTCATTGTTCATTTGAAGTTTAGTTCGTTTCGCTTCCGTGTAATAATTTGGATATGTTCTACATATGTGTAGGCGAAAATGGCCAAGGACAGGGTGTTCCGCTCATCTCTTCCGACCGATCTCGCGACGTGAGAGGTTGTACTTCAGTCAGGAGTGTTGTCTGAAGGCAAACAAATGGACAGACTGACAGAGTGTAGTTTCAGACTTGAGCATTTGGGAGCGAAGAAGCGGAGGCCGGAAAAAGGTTGTGGGAGGAGGTGATTTTGGCAGCAGACGAGAGTAGCTGTGGACATAGATCGCTATATCGGCCATTTCAAAGGAGTTTATATTAACCAAAAATATGGCTCTTGAGTCTTGATTAGTCTGATTTTATTATCATGATCATAGTTTAAAGAGAAAAATCATTACATATCCTTTGAGTTGTCACTCAATTCTTTGTGTGCCTCTAAATTTTGTCTCATTACTTACATGTGCTAGATTTTTTTTACATTGATCCCTTCATATCCACTGGATTAGCTGACCGTCAAAGGGGATCATCATAAAAACACACGCAAGGAAGACCTAAGCAATTGAAGAAAATCCCAAAGGCACGTAAGGAATTTTCTCAACTTAATATTATAAAATAGAGTAATGAACTTAAATGGCTATAGGTTATATAGTAACTTCAAATTAAAAGGATTTTTACCGTTGACAGAACCATTAGAACAGTTGGGATGATAGTTATGTAATCCTACTAGATACTATGAGATAAAAATTCTACCTTCTCTAGCTAGTTTCACCCTAAGAAAATACTTCCTAACGGATAAATGTTTTTCTTGTCTGCCAGACAGATAATAATCTATGAAAGCTACCGAAGAGTGACTCTTTTATAAGATCCTAGAACTTAAACTCACATAAATAATTCAAGGACCAAACAAAGGGATGCCAGGGAGCGAGAGTTGCTTACTCGAGCAAGAGAGTGGCTTCTAGAACTTTCACGGCTCTTGCTTCTCCGTGTTCTTCTAGCCTGGCCAACTTCCTTATTTTACAATACTGCAGCATCACGGTATTGCCAGGGAGTCGTGCATCTTTTATTGATCGGAAATGTCCAAGCGATGCTTGAGAGCTTGGCTTATCTCTTGAGAATATATTCTTGTAGCATCGTACAAAGATCAAACAAACCTATCAGAAAGGGTGAATGGTAGAAAAATCAAAAACCAAATCTCTTACGAAATTAAAAGATTTACCTCTTACCGATGAAATCGATCTACAAAACGAAAACGAACGTAAGCCGTTGAAACCACCGCCGGTCACACCGCCTTACCTACGCCGATCGACGCCCTCCTAGCCGCCGGGCCGCCGCCTAGCCTCCGGTTTGGACCGCGTCGCAACCCGCCGCCGACCGCACGCTCACCTACTGGCCGACAGTCGGGATCTAGAAAACACCGGTAGATGAACTCTCGAAGAAGTAGATCAAACTATTTCAACTTTATTGCATCTAAAAGTGTTTACAAAGTGCAACAACAGACTTCTCACCAAAATCTTGACCTAACTCGAAACCCTAGCTATTCTCTCAAATTTCTCTCTTGAAATCGATATCTAGGAGGCACACCCTCCCTCTCTATTTATACATGTAGTAGGTCCACGAATTCTTCACCAAGTAGGACTCCTATTCCACATAGAAAACCCTCTCTTGCCAGCTACAAACTTATCTCTTTCTTTATCTCAATCAAACTTCCCGAATTCGGACTCCTTTCCAAATTCGACTCCACATACGATCTCTCTCATATGCCATATAGCTTCTCCACCTTACATGTGCATTATCCTCTAACCTTTTAGTATCCCGCGTACTGGACGTCTACTTCTCCCAAGTTGACTCCGATCCGACACCGGCAATACTATCTGAGGCCTCAAGCGATACCTGCACACATACGACAAAGAAACGATATACCGAGCACAAGTTTGTCCAAACTTGACTAACATTAGCTTGTCAACAGTAACCATACGCATAGGAATCATCTAGAAATCAAATCCACAAAGAAACAATCCAAAACTGAGAAATCAAACCGAAATCAGAGACGGCTGGTCAGACCGCGCCAGTCTGACCGACTAAGAGTCGGAGTCCGACCGCGAGTCGAAGTCGCTATGGCTGACTGTGAGTCGGACTCGCCCGGTCAGACCGCACACACACCTCCAGTCAGACCGTGCACATACACCGGTCTGACCGACGTTGTCTGGCCGGTCTAACCGCCACACAGAATATCACACATTCGATTCAAAGCACAAATCCAATGTTTCATCACATAAAATATAAATTAAGCTCATTTGATTCAACAATCTCTCCCTTGATGAAACCATTGGCAAATCCAACAAAAATCAATTGGTTTGTGATGTTTTGTGAAGCAACCCAAAAAGCATTTTGAATGCAAGAAATTTGAAAATTCTTATTTGGAAATTCATCTTTGAATATGAAAATGATGCACAATTTTGTTTCGTGTTCTTCCCTTTTGACAATGAGTTCATCAATTATCTAAGCATGGAAGAGCTTTGCATTATATCAAAAGTAACTCAAGTTCAAGTTTCGTAATAACAAGGTAGAAAAAGTGACTAGCTAATTAACAAGCATGCACTAGAATAAAAACATGAACCTAAAATATTACAACTAAGATCAATTCAACATTAATGATTCATGATTTCAATAATTTAAAATTCAACATATTGACAAGTGTAAAGACTGAAAGAAAAACTCAAGTATATATACTTATGACATTGATACTCTTTCTCAAATTAATTCCTTCTCCAAAAATAACTGAGAGAACTTTTAGCTCTTTCTTTTTGAACCTTTTTATATATACTTTTCTCTCAATTATTGCGGTACGTCCTTGTCATCAAGATGTTTCCAAGGATTCAGTACCTTTTTTATTATCTCACCACGAATATGTCCTTGTCGTCAAGACTGTTTTCAAGGATTCGGTATTCATTTTTTCTCTCATATAGATAAGCATTTTATGCACTCGTGCGGTGATTGGAACAAAAGGATTAATATGAGGAATAATAACTCATAAAGCATATAGAAAAGCATTAATCATTCAACCTAAGCACTTGCTTCAATATTGTATATTTCATTAATTCAAGTAAAAGAATTATGTGTCATGTATCATATCTCTTAAAAGCAATATAAAAGCTCAAGTAATTACTAAAATGCACACAAGCTAATATAGTAATCAAATTATCTAACAAGCATTGCTAGCAAACACTATAATATACTAGAGATATAAGACATAGCTCATCCACCTTTTATTTTCTTTTCCTTTTTCTCCTTTTTTTGTTTTTATCACACCATGCATGAACTAAAAACATGAATGCAAAAGATGAAAGAAAAGATGCATATAACAAAGAGCCAACAACTCTCCCCCTCAATTGATGCCAAAAGGATGAATAATATCTAATTCTCTCCTAAGAAAAGCAAAGCGAGAAAAATCCAAAGGTTTGGTAAAAATATATGCAAGTTGCAACTTTGTATCCATAAATTTCAATTCAATGTCCCCCCTTTTCAACATGATCCCTCAGAAAACGAAAGCGAATGTCAATGTGCTTGGTGCGTGAGTGTTGTACAGGATTCTTAGCAATATTTATAGCACTAGTATTATCACAAAATAGAGAAACTTTATCAAAAGTAAGACTATAATCTCTCAAGGTTAAAATAAGCCAAAGAATCTGAGAACAACAACTAGCATCAACAACATATTCAGACTCAGCAGTTGATTGAGCAACATTTGATTGTTTTCGAGAAGACCATGAAATCAAGGAAGTAACAAGAAAAAGACATTTTCCACTAGTACTCTTTCTATCAATTCTACAATCTCCAAAATCCGCATCAGAATAACCACTGAAGCATATAGAAGAAGAGGTAGAATACCAAATTCCAAATTCAAGAGTATGTTTCAAATACCTCATGATGTGTTTTGACAAATTGACGATGCGAGGCCCTTGGAGAAGCTTGAAATTGAGCACACAAACACACAAAAATTGTATGTCCGGCCTCGAAGCGGTGAGGTAGAGTAACGATCTTATCATGCTCCCGTATTCCTTTTGGTTCACCTTCACCATCTTCATTGGGATCCAAAATAGTAGTTGTCCCTGCGGTGTAGTCAATGGCTTGCAATCATCTATTTTGAAGCGTCGTAGAAGATTCTTGGTGTACTTTGTCGATGAACAAACGTACCTTGAGAAGTTTGCTTAATTTGCAATCCCAAAAAGTAAGTCAATTCACCCATCATGATCATCTTAAATTCCTCGCGCATTGTCTCAAAGAAACTCCACAACCAAAGCGTGAGATGAACAACCAAAGATGATATCATCCACATAAATACGAACAAACAAAGATCATCACCATGCTTGAGAACAAAGAGAGTTTTATCAATTTTTCCCATTGTAAAGCCTTTTGCAAGCAAAAAAATTTTAAGTCTATCATACCATGCTCTAGGTGCTTGTTTCAAATCATACAAGGCTTTTGATAAACGAAAAACATGGTTGAAAAAGTCGATTTTCAAAACCTGGTGGTTGTTTTACATAAACTTCCTCCGTATGTAACCATTAAGAAAAACACTTTTAACATCCATTTGAAACAACTTAAAACCTTTTGTAGTAGCAAAAGCCAACAAAAGTCTAATTGCTTCAATCCTAGCAACAGGAGCAAAAGCTTTATCATAATCCAACCCTTCTATTTGAGTAAAACCACGAGCAACAAGCCTAGCTTTGTTTCTAACAATTAAACCATTCTTATTCGTTTTATTTATGAAAACCCATTTAGTTCCAATAATATTATGATCAATAGGAGGTTCAACTAAAAACCGACTTTGTTTCTTTCAAAATTCTCAAGTTCTTCATGCATAGTGTTAATCCACGATTCATCGGTTAGTGCATGAGTCACATCTTTGGGTTCAAAATTAGAGATAAAAGCAGAATTTGCATGAAAATAATGATTTGTTACCTTAGATCTTGTAGTACGTTCACCCAAATTACCTATTATCTGTTCCGGAGGATGTCGTCATTGAATATGAAGTGGAGCACTTACATCCGAAGTTTGTTCATCTTCGTAGCTTATTATGATGAAGTTGAAGCTTTTGGAGGTCTATTAGGATCATTACCCGAAGCTCCCGAAGAACCGGTTGGCTCGGCCTCGCCGCCTCCGCTCGCGGTCCTCGACCGCCGATGTGCCTCCGGTCGACCGGTGTCATGCCCGTGCTCGACGGCCGACGCGCCTCGTCGTCTTCGTCATCGCTTTCCACAAAAATATCCTCCCCGAACTCCGTGATAGGGTACTGAAATTTCGGTCTAGTCCACTGGACTAGCCTCATCAAAAGTGACTTGGCAAGTCTCAACAATTTTATTAATTTCCAAAATAAGTATGTGGTAACCTCGTGAATGCGCAGTATCACAACATAAGTCCATCAACGAGCGAGATTCAAATTTATCCAAATTTCTAGATTTGAGCACAAAATATTTACATCCAAAAACATGCAAATGAGAAATCTTCGGTGAGTGTCCAGGCGAAGCTCATAAGAAGTTTTTCCAAGTTTAGATCTCAAGAAAACACGATTGAAAATGTAACAAGCGGTGTTAATAACTTCATCAAAATTTTCTAGGAGTAGAGTATTCATCAAGCATAGTCCTAGCCATTTCAACCAAAGAACGATTTTTTCTTTCAACAACACCGTTTTGTTGAGGAATCCGAGGAGACGAAAATTGATGTTCAAGATCCTTTTCATCACAAAACCTTTCAAAAGAAGCATTTTTAAACTCACCATCATTATCACTTCGAATAGTTCTCAAGGATTTTGGAAACTCAAGAGCCAAATGAAGATACAAACTTTTAAAGTGTTCGAAAGCTTCATCCTTAGTTTCCATAAAGTAAACCCAAGAATATCGAGAAAATCATCAACAATGACCAAAACATACCACTTTCATCCAACGGATTTCACTCTAGCTGGACCAACAGTGTCCATGTGTAACAGCTATCCTGGTGCATCCGTCATCACAGAAAATATAAGAGTATGAGAAGAAGCAACCATCTTAGCATGACGACATGGTGAACAAACCAATTCAAGATCTTTCTTAAGTTTAGGCAAATCTCGAACAAGATCCGAACCACTAATCCTAGTGAGATGATCAAAGCCAACATGTCCAAGTCTACGATGCCAAAACATCACATCTTTTTAAAATTTTGCAACAAGACAAGAAACTTCAGAAGAAATGCTATTTTCAAAATCTGCTTTAAAAACTCTTCCGTATCGAGAAACATTGAGCACAACATCACCAGATGAATCAAAAACTTTACTTCCACTTTTCTTAAAAAGCACATCAAAGTCTTCATCCATAATATGAGAAACGAAAAGCAAATAGTACTTCAAATTTTCAACCAAAGCGACATTATTCAATGTAAACTTGTCACTTACCTTGACAGATCTAGTTGCAATGATCGTGCTAGTAGAAGCATCGCCGAAGATGATTGAATCCTTCCTTGATGCCTTTACGAAGGAGGAGAACCAACTTTTATCACCGGTCATATGTCGCGAAACAATCGGAATCAACGATCCACACGTTCTCCTTCCTCACCAAAAAGAGCCTACACACAAGTAGATGTCGAAGTTTCAGTACTTGGGTTAGATAATAAAAATTTGGGAATCCAGTATTGAGACACACGACCGTAACCAACAGAATATAACTAGTAGAAAATTCAACACATTTCCCGTTAGAAAAGTTAGCCCAAGGCCGGTCGATCGCCGTACTGTGATCGGCCCGACCGAGGCTTCACACCGGTCTGACCAGAGGTATAGCGCCGGTCTGACCGGGTATAGCTCCGGTCTGACCGACGGTCCATATGCGGTCTGACGGCCTGCCTCGAGAGAAAAGTCGATTTTTGCCATTTTAGTTTTGCAAAAGCTACCTCCCGTTCCTTTTTCTGTTTTCTAGCAAGTCTAAAACAGAAACCAACAAGATGTCCATGTTTACCACAGAAAGAACAAACATATTTTTCATGATGAGTTGAAGAACAAGTTGAGACAGTAGGCTTAGCATTAACATTGTTTTTAGTACTAACAGCAGATTTAGCAACAAACACAGGTTTAGTACTAACAACAGGCTTGGTAGAACATGATGCATTCAAAGAAGTCATAATGCCAGTAGATTTGAAAACAATGGGTTTAGGATCTGGTTTAGTCAAAATTTCACCTCTCTCAGTTATACCCAAAACAGCAGGAGGATGCTTAGAAAAGTGAATATAGGGGTCAAATCCTAAACCACGGTTGTCTGTGCTAACCTTTGATTGATCCAAAATCATGTTGAGATTCTTTTTACCATCAGAAAAATGTTACAAGGAACTTTTTAAGTAAGAAATCTCTTGAGTCAAAGTAGCACAATTTTTGCAAGTATCCAAAAGACCTTTCTGTTTTCTACAAGTTTGACAAGAAAGCACTTCATCTTACTTAACTGTTTCTTCCATATGACTAACACGACCTAAGGCATCTTTTAATCTCAAATCATAAGCAAGACAAGATGAGCAGGGTTTTGCACTAGATTGTTTCAACTTTTTAGTGTTAATTGCATTAAATATAGAGCTAGCAAACAAAGCAATTTGATATTTCTTTAAAGCTCCTTTTGTTAAAAACAACTCATCAATCAATTTAGTGTTCATGGCGAGCTAAGTGCAAGACAAGATTCAAGCTTTCTAGATTTTTAGATTTAGCATCAAGCTTTTTGCAAGTAGTTAAATTGACTTCTCTAACAAAATTAATCTCAAAATAAAACTTCACATGATTTGCAATCATCATCGAAGCAAGAGATTTTAGTGTATTATTTTCAATTTTAAGAGAATCAATAATCGCTTCATGTTGATTAATCTTCTTTTCAAATTTAGAAATATTGTAACCAAGTCTAGCAATCACATCTTGAAGATATTCAACACTATGAGCATTTATTACCTCATTTTCTTCATCGTAATCTTCGATACTCTTTGCCATGAGACAAACTCCAGCGATGCTCTTCCCTTTGTCTTCCTCATCATCATCTGAGTACTCAACATCGCTGGATCCCTGCACGACTACAAAAGCTTCATCCAAGGCCTTCGGTAGTACTTCCTCATCTTCATGTTCTTGGCCTCGCTTCTTGCTCGCTTAGCTTCCTTAGATCCATCTTGAGCTTTTTCCTTCGTGTACCTTTTCCACCTTGGGACATTGGGAGCGGATGTGTCCTGGTTGACCACCCAAAACACCGGATTGGTCCTCCTCTTCTCCTGGACTCCGACATTATTCACAATCGAGAAATTCGATTAGCAAGAGATACCAAGTCCTCCTCACCGATTTCTTCCAGTTGATCATCGGACATGGCAGAGAAAGAAGCAAACATTGACTGTGAAGAAGAATCGAAGATGCGTAGACACCAAGGCGTAAGATTTAGAATTAGTCCTTTTAGAAAGAATGTTCATCTCATAGGTTTTCAATTTAGTATAAAGAACATCCAAAGTCAAGGTGTTTATATCAACGATTTCGAATTGAGGCAACCTTAACTTCCCAAACCTTCATATCAAGACCATTCATAAAATAACGAGCAACCTCGGATTGAGAATAATTATCATTATAAGAAGAATCAACGATCTAAGATTACTCAAAATTTTGTTAAAATGGCCTAGATAGTCATCCAATGACTCCGTGTGTCATCTCAAATTTGATGTACTCCTTTTTGAAAACATCTTTTCGTAACTCTTTAATGTTTGAAGATCTAGTATAAAAATCATTCAAAGCTTTCCAAATTTCATTAGCGGTTGCAAGATGCAAAACACGATCAAAATAGTAGCGAGAAATTGCATTAAGAATAATATTTCGAGCTTTACAATTATTTTCAATGTCCAATTTGAGTGTAGGAGTATCAATGCGATCGGGGATGTCATAAGATTTTGAAACTTTTAGCCAAATGTCATAACCTTGAGATTTTATGTAAGATTCCATCTTTTCTTCCAATAGTCAAAATCGGTTCCATTGAAGACATGAGGTTTGTTTGAAAACTTTTCACCATGGCAAAAGATCGAAAAGCAAATCAAGAACGAGGCTCGATACCACTTATAGGATTGAACAAGACCAAACAAACCTACCAGGTGGGTGAATGGTAGGGAAAACCAAAAACTAAATTTTTTGCGAAATTAAAAGATTTACCTCTCACCGATGAAACCGATCTACAAAGCAAAAACGAACAGAAGCTGTTGAAGTCACCGCCGGTCACACCGCCTTACCTGCGCCGGTCAGACCGCCCCTCCTGGCCGGTCAGACCGCTGCCTAGCCTCCGGTTGGATCGCCGTCGCAACCCGCCGGTCAGACCACGCGCTCACCTACGGTCAGACCGTCGGGATCTAGAAAACACCGTTAGATGAACTCTCAAAGAAGTAGATCAAACTATTTCAAATTCTTCACCAAGTAGGACTCCTAATCCACATAGGAAACCCTCTCTTGCCAGCTACAAACTTATCTCTTTCCTTATCTCAATCAAACTTCCTGATTTCGGACTCCTTTCCAAATTCGACTCCACATACGATCCCTCTCGTATGCCATATAGCTTCTCCACCTTACATGTGCATTATCCTCTAGCCTTTTAGTATCCCGCGTGCTGGACATCTACTTCTCCCAAGTTGACTCCGATCCGACACCAGCAATACTATCCGAGGCCTCAAGCGATACCTGCACACATACGACAAAGAAACGATATACCGAGCATAAGTTTGTCCAAACTTGACTCAGATTAGCTTGTCAACAGTAACCATACGCATAGAAATCATCTAGAAATCAAATCCACAAAGAAACAATCCAAAACCGAGAAATCAATCTGAAATCAGAGACAACCGGCCAGACCGCGCTGGTCTGACCAACTTAGAGTCGGAGTCCGTACCGCGAGTTGAAGTCGGTCCGACCGACCGTGAGTCGGACTCGCCCTGGCCGACCGCACACACCTCCTGGGCCGACCGTGCACATACACTCGGTCCGACCAACGTTGTCCGGCCGGCCTAACCGCCACACAAAATATCACACATTCGATTCAAAGCATAAATCCAATGTTTCATCACATGAAATATAAATCAAACTCATTTGATTCAACAATTCTTTCACAAAGATTTGTTATTCAAGACAAGTAATTTTTAATTTATTTTGGAAATTATCAAATTTTTCGATGCACTAGAAATATTCTATTAATTTCTTCAATTTCTTAGTGATCTTGGAATATTCTACCGTGGGAAATGCTAGATTCCAGGTGACTAAGATTTCCCCCAAATCTTAGTCATTGCTGCCTGGCCGTTGGATTTCAATCCAACTATTAGAAGTCATTGAAACCTCCACCATGGAAAGAGAGGAGGCAAGAAGGGGGATGGCAAGTAGCGAGGCGACGGGACCGCTCTCGAAGCCGCGGGGATGGAAACCGGTGGTGGACGAGGTTGGCAGCGGGGCAAGAAAGGTCGTTGGGGGTAGGAGGTGGCGGTCGGTGGTAGCGAATCCGGTGGCACCAATACCATGAGACAGGGAAGAGGAAGATTAGGGTGGAAGAGAGGGGGAAGCGGTCGGCTGTGGGCCTCGACGGTCGTTGTTGGCTTTCGGCTAGCGGCGAGGCCGAGGACGTCAAGGTTAGGAGGAAGGATAAGGACATGAGATCGTCCTCGGCTTTGTTGTGTGTCCCATGGAAAATGAGTTAGGCGACAGGTGATAACAAGCCTATCCGTCCTTTGTATCCCTCCACGTTCTTATACATCATAGAGCTACAAGCGAACTTAGCATGGCAGACCAGGGGGAGAGCCGGTGTCTGAAGCAATTGATAGAGTTTTACCTTAAGTCTAGTTAATTAATCCATAGGAATTCTCTCTAGCGTAAGTCTACCATTTGTTGTTATCCTTGGTTGAATTCTGTTCTTAGAATATGCACACACGTTTCCTGTGATTCCATATCATTAGAATACTCTAAGGTGAAGTACTATAGCGGTATCCGTGCGCTTGCGGATTTATCTGTGATCGTATCAAATACCAACACACATCATTCTTGAGACTTGGAACCAAATCGTGAAACTAGAATCCCCCATGGCCACCAGTCGGTCGCTGCTGCTCCCCACCTCCATCGATGTTCGTGCCTGAGCAAATCCCGAGGAAGCTCCCCTCACTACTGCCCTCCTCCCTATCCGTTGTCCCCATGCTACATCTCTGTTGTACCTTGCGTGGAGGTCACCTCGAGGACGACGGCTTCCATGGCTTCGTCGTCGCTGAACCCTTCATCCCACTCACATTAGGGAACTACCGGGAGGGAGGCCGACTGCTGCTGCCCCTCGTCGAGCCCTTCGCCACACCACCATGGGAGGGAGATCGACTATTGTTGCCAAGCTTGCAAGGGGGAAGAGGGCTACCACCAGCAGCTTGACCCTTCGGACTAGACGATAGCTGCAGCTTGAGTAGAGATTCCGATTGTAAATCAATATGGATCGTGGTTGTAAATTGATGTGAATTGAGATTGTGACTCAATGCTGAATGTTTTGATTGAATTCTTTGTTAATTTGAGAATGATTATTGTGTCAATTTGAGAATGTGAAGACTGTAAATCAATTGTTTTGATGTAAATTTAGTGTGGAAAAACATAAAACAGAAATGGTTGGAACATATGCTTGAAATGTCACTTGTGTTTGTGCAGATTGAGACTGATTTTTTATGGTTGAAAGACCACTTGTGTTGGTACATATTTGGTCCCAAAATGTTGCTTACAACATGGCAAAAGAAAGTAAAAAAATTCTGTCAACTTGAGAGCAGGATTGAACATGCATAATGCATAGACTTGGCATATACTGATATATACAGACTTGTATACTGCTTGCAAATGTAGGCCGAGTTTAGTTCATGTCTCTTATGTCTTTCAATTATCAAAACCAATGAAACCAAATCCCTTGGTGGTTTTAATGACGGTCTTGTCCTATGTAGTGGCCACGTGACATGTTGACTAAGTCTTTACATCTACATGACACTTACAATAAAAAAAGAAAGGTAGAACCCACGTGAGGCCCATATGTCAGGGGAGGGGGATAGACTACCGTCTTCTACCTCCACCATCCCCTCTCTCCTCTCTTCCCCCTTCACCGTCGCTCACAGGGTGGTTTTGGCGGTGCGACCTTGTCGTCGGCCGGTGCTGACAAGGGTAACTGATGGTCCAACCTTACAAACATCGGAGGAAGAGAGAGGGGAGAGGTGAAGAGGGATGGGCAAAAGAGAATAGAGTGGACGGTAGATGACCTAGCCTTTGACATGTGACCTGATGTGGATCTTATTTTTTTCTTGATCGTAAGTGTCACGTAAGACGAAACCACCGAGAAACTTGTTTCTCGATTTACATCAGGGATTTTATAGTTGAGGGTTGTTTTTTCCCGATTGTGTGAATGATTGAAGTGAATGTTTTCCAACACTCACGGTGGTGATGGGTAGTCCCGAGGCTCTGTTCGTAGTCTAATATTGTTCCGTGGGCCGAGCTAGAGCCTCGTTCGGTCGGTTCGCTTCGTTCAGTTCGTCCGATGCGGAACAGAATGAGCGGACGAGCTACTCCCGACGTCCCTCTGACGTAGACGACCTGGAATCCTGTATCCGTCACCGAATTTTTGCTTTTTGGCCCTTTTTTGTAAAGATTCTCACAAATAGGCCCCTGGCAGTTTTATTTTTAGGAATGGACCCCAAGTTCGACGTCAATAGTGATGGCGCCGAGCTTACATTACTCAGCACCAATACAATTAGCGTCGAGATATCTGCGCCACATCGGCGCCGAGGCTTACTTGGCGCTGACGTGGCAACCTTGGCGCTACTGTAGATGGCGTCGAGCTTGGCGTCGTGGATCTTGGCGCCGAGCTCGGCGCCGCTTATCATGGCGCCAAGCCCGGCTTACAGGCAGGTCCCGTCTTCCTCATCTACCCCATCTTGTTTGTCTCTCTCTCTTCGTTTGCGAGCTCGCACCCATCCTTTCACCGTCACCGCCGCAAGACTTCCCGGCCCGCCCGTGTGTCCTCACCTCGCGCCGCCGCTCCACGACCCCCGGGCCCGCCCGTTGTTCTGTCCCGCGTCGCCGCGTCACGCCCCTCCGGCCCGTGCCACGCCTCGCCCGTCCCCTCGTGCCGCCGCAGAGCCGCCGCCGCCGCACCAGGGCCGTCCGCGCAGCGTTGCCGCGCCCGAGCCGCCGCCTCGTCTGGCGCAACGACATCCCCTTCCTCGACCGTCTCCTTAATTGAGTTAAAATTAAAAATTTAATTTGTTGAATATGTAATTTTGAATATGCAATGTAGGTAAAATTAAAATATGCAATATAGGTAAATTTAGAATGTGCAATATAGGTAAAATTTAAAGATGCAATGCATGTGAGTTTAGAAAATGCAATGTAGGTAAAAAATTATATGAACAATTTATGTAATTTATTTTAGAATATGCAATGTGAGTAAAATTTAAATATGCAATGTATGTATTTTTAGAATATGCAATGTAGGTAAAATTTAAATATGCAATGTACATGTATTTTGAATAGGTGAAATGTAAATTGTTGAACATGTAATTTTTAAATTTTCACATCGTTTTTGTTGAATAATTGGTAAGTTTTAATCTTAGTGCAATTTTGATTAGTTTACTAGTTGATTTAGTTAGGTCAACATAAATTAGCACATCCTTCGATGAAGCGTAAGACGTAGGTCGAAGCTAGTTCTCATAAAGAAATCTCGGATTGAATAATTTCGTACGGGCCAGAGTTTCCTTTAGAAAACTTTAGGCTTTTAAAAACTTTAGTGGCTTCGAGAAATTTAGTACTATATAGCAATTATTTTGTACTGAACGAACTGTATTTCTAATTTTGTTGAACTACTAGATGGAATACTTAGTGATCATATATCATGGAGGCACCGTGGCAAGAGATCCCTATGGATATGTCGAGTTTGTTGACATGCAAAACGAGCCTGTTCTATTCAATGAGAAGCCAACATTTAGTGAGTTGCTTGGTAGGGCTTGGGAGGAGCTACATTGCCCTGGAGATGATTCCATCGTAGTTGAGGATGTACTTTATGTAGTATCCTCTTCCAACATCTTAAGGAGGATGATCCTAATTGTGCGTGCAGATCAATGGGAGAACTATGTGAGATCGGTTATGAAGAGTCAATTCCAAATTTTGGAGATAGTTGTGCGTCGGGTGGTGGTTGATCCCATTCCTCATGAGTTTTCCCCACCGATGGCTGATCAGGCATACTTTGTCATAGATGTCCCGGAACCTCTTTGGAATGGAAGGTAGATCCGCTGGGACTACCCACATGGCGGAAACGTCCTGAATGTCATTATGGTCTCCGTTGTCAGGTGATAAGGTCCGTTAGACATAGAACTCGAGGACAAAGATGTTTCGTGTGTTCTGAGAATGTCGACGACGATTTTGTCGTTCCGATACCACTAATCACCTGTTTCATTTACTAACCTCTTCTGGCACAAATGTACAAACAAAAGGATGTAAGGCAGTGTCAATTCGAAAAGTGGATCGATACGGTGATACCTACTTTCATCGGTCCAACGGTAACGCAGCCTGAGCCGACCGAATAATTCATCCAGGCATGGATGGAGTACGTACGTCGGACAGAAATCGCAAGCTTAGATTAAAGGAACAATCCATTAGGTTACCCTGAATGGTTGGAGCGTCCCAGTGTGGTTGTAGGGATCGCTGCCAGATGGCTACCTTCTTTGCAGAAGAAACATATGGCAGGAGATATTTCGTTTTCCCCAACATAGACGACGACTTCGTTGTACGTCTTACGTATTTCCAATTCCGGCAGCGTGTGCATGATATTGGTACCATAACTGACTAACTACGTTTATTTCTCAAGGCAATCCAAGGAGGTGCGATTTTACTTTGTGGATCGACAATGTCAGTCCAACATATATTGGACAAAAGATAACCGAGTGTGAAACACAAGCGGATTATAAACGATTGAAGGCCTACGAAAATGCAAGACACGTTGCACGCCGTAGAAGGGTCCGCGAAAAAGCTCGGGCTCAACTCGTTGGGTCCGACTAATTTGTATCGTGTATCCATGGTTGAATTCCGAGAAGAAAATGTTATGAAACATATGTCATGTTCGTAGCATCAATAAAATCTGAATTATGCTTGTATTATTGGACATGTTATGTACTGTGTGAACTGCTGAACTTCTGGAGATCAAACTCATGCTTGAATAAGGTGAGATTATGAACACAGGTAATATAGCCAACATAACTACGATAGGTCCAATAATAGGGTCAATTAAACAACACAATAACAATTTAACTACATTACGACATACTAAATAACATTTTAAGTGTATTATGTCGCGACATAGTGCGAAGTTCTAATCTAGACAACAAATTTCATGGATAAACCATAGAACTACCAACTCGTGCTGACTACTGATACCATAGAACTACCAAATTTCATGGATAAACCATAGACACGAGGCCACTTTTCCTTCCTCTGGGCATCGGGATTCTCCTCCATCGCTGCCTTCACTCGGCGTGCACGCTCAAGCTTCTGCTCCCGCTCCTCCCTGTAAGCAGCAACACACCTCATTTCTTGCTCTTCCTTGTGCTCCTTTTCTGTGGCCTCCTCTTTGCGTTTCTTCTCCATCTTCTCCTTGTGCGCTCTGCATTCCACCGCGCCATGTATTCCAACCACTCCTTGTCTTCCGGCTTAATCTAGGTGTCGATCCACCGCTCAAAATCACATAGTGGTGGAGGGGTTTGCAACAAATACAGTAACTACAAAACAAAAAAATCGTGTAGGACTTATTAATACACTAAATAATTATTACAAAACATCAATTTCTCACCATCCTGTTAATGTGGCGCTACTGAGGTGTAGGCTCAAACGCAAAATTGGCACACATCCAGTATCTCTGCATATACGTGTCCTCTTCATCGGACTCGGCTACCTCGCAAGGATCACCGCACTAGACATGGGCACTGGAACACCACTAGGCAAAGGCAATGGGTCGAATGCATTTTCTGGTCTTTCGGTGATAACTACAAGTTCTACAACTCACCGAGATAGCAAGCACATTAAACCGTGAACCTAGGGTTTCTCATTTGATGCACAACAAATAATGGATAGTATCGCAAGAACCGTTTATGTTACCTTGAATTGCTAGCTTTTCCACGCCTTGGCATCCTACGGTTTCAAACAAGAACAACTATCAAACAATACATAAAATCCTAAGTAAAGCTTCATTTTATGTTCAAAAATACGACTTATACATACCAAATTGATGCGAAAAACTAGAAGGAGAAGAGGATACCTTGCTCTAACAAATCTACATATCAGATTCAAGTTTTCACGGTTCAATATGTCGATTCCCGAGGAAGGCCGAAGGAAGAGAAGTTACTACGGAGAGAGGGAAGAGAAAGAATGGGAGAATGAGGAGGGCCCTTGAGCTCGGCGCCGGCCTTATTGGCGTCGACCGGGCACCACATTAATGGCACCAAACTAGGCGCCACACTAATTGGCGCCGAGCTCTGCCACGTCAGCCTCGACGCCGATGTGACGCAAAGATTTCGACGCTAATATAATTAACGCCGAGTAGTGTAAGCTCGGTGTCAATAGTAATCTACGCCGAAGTTTGAGCTCCATTTTTAAAATTAAAACTGTCATAGGTCTATTTGTAAAAATTTTCAAAAAAGAGCTAAAAAGAAAAAAAAGGGACCCGTCGTCCGTCCAAACCCGTGTAGTCTAGAACTTGAAGGGGTGGTTTGATGAAATTTGGTCGAAATTTTACCGGCATCTTGAGTTCTCCATCCAAAGTCGAAGAGGGCAAGTGAAGCCCTAGCATCCCCCAAACCCGAGCCCTCTCCTCCTCCTCCGCCGCCGCGTCCCCATCCTTCTTCCCGGAGACGGCCTGTGCGGCCGAGCGAGCGGCCCCGACGCGACCGGGCGGAGAGAAGTCGGCCGGCCGCCGCTGGAGCTCGGCCCTGGCGAGACGACCTGCTGCTCCATCCTCGCCGGTGAGCACCCGTAAGCGCATCCTGTCTCTCATCGCTCACTAGTCACTACCCACACCCCTTCTCCTTAGCTTTTCTTCTAGATCTGGAAGCTGCTTTCCTCTTTGCCCTTAAGAGTAACTAATAACAGTTTATCATTGAACTGAAACCCCATACCGTTGGCCGCGTTCGTTGCAGCAGATTGAGAGAAAAAAAATTCCTCGTTCTCCACGCGCACGTTTCCGAACTGCTAAACTATGCATTTTTTGCAAAAGAAATATTCTATAGGAAAGTTGCTTTAAGAAGTTATATTAATCCTTTTTTCAAGTTCAAAATAATTAGTACTCAATTTCATTTCGTTTTGCGTTCTTCTCGATCTTCTCTTTTCCCCTTCTCTCGAACACATTCTGTTCTTCCATGATTTTACCTCGTGTTTATGCTAGTGCTTGCTGATTCTGTCAACTAATGGTTCAACACGTTCTGATGTTTGATTAATCCATGTCAAGAGTACATTGCTACTATAAATTAATCGGCAACCTGCCTGATTTTGGCCATGTGCGTATACCCCTTCATTAGTGGTCTATGATTCTGGCTCATGGTTTGCTTGATTTCATCATACTTTTGTACACTGTTGCAATATGAACACAGCAAAAGTTTCTGCATTACTAAAAGGATATTCGCTCATCCATATCTGAACATATTTGAGCATTAGCTATACTTGTAGTGCAATTTTGAGCCTAATATGGTTTGAACATATTCAAGTATGCCCTGTTTGGTATATTTGATGTTTATATGCAAATTTGGACATGCAGTTCTGGTTCGTTTATGCATGTAGTAGATCAGTGTATCAATTTTGGATGATCTTGCCATTAATCAATGTTTATTTTCTTCATTCAATGGTGTTGAGTTTCTTGCATATACGAAATGAGGCAACAGACATGAACATAGAATCTTTGTTATGTTGGGTTTCAGCCTACTCGGGCATTTTCAATCTTGGATGATTTGTGTCATGATATGTATATTTTGGAAAAATATCAAGAATCTTATGTTATGCACATGGAGAAAAAAAGGTTTGCATACAATAGGTCAAACCGTATTGCATCATTATTTGTGACATTGTCTGAACCCAAAAAGTATACAAGGAGGAAAAACACAAGATACCCTTTAGGATTTAAATTTTACTTGAAAAATTAGTAACAGTAAATTTTAACTTTTTACTTGTAAAGCCTTAGAATCTTAGGGTTGGAGCCAACCTTCTTGCCTAACCTCTCCAATCAGCTCCAACTTCAATGTGGAGAGATGCCAACCATGAAGCTGGTGTTGGAACTGCATATTATGATGTGGTAGCCGTCAAACAGAGCCGTATTGGTCTCTCTTGGTCAACATTGTTTGACATTCTCCAAGTAGCAAAATCACTTTACATGTCACCAACTAAAATCTGTAAAACAGTAGTGTAAACCAAAAGTGTTTTGCAACTGGCAACAATTTTTAGAATTGCAATGTGTTGTGTGTACCCAAGATGGTATTGCTTTATCTGTAGGTTCCAGTAGGAAACTGATTGTTGGAATTTCCCATATTCCAGTGGAAGTGTTGGTTGCTGACTATTTGATAATGGGAGTTGGGACCACATGGAGCCACACTACAACACCACACCTGCGTGTGTGGCCATTACCGTTAGCTGGTGGAATCAAGCTATGAAGCCTATTCCAAGAACTTTCATAACCCTAATCTAGTCTGGTAGAATCATCCAGTGAGATACAACTAGGATACGCTACTGAACGAAATCTATTGTCAATGCATGTGAATAAGACATTCATGGATTTACCACTACACTCTGCAGCAAAAGAACTTTATAGTTGGATGTTGTATTTTGAATAATTAGGCTTATGCTGCTCTGCTGTTCAAAATGGTGTTTTTTGTCACTTTAATTTGAGAATTCAAAATTTAACTGAGTTGTTGAAAGTTAAGATCTGGTTGAGTTTTTTTAAGGTCCATCTGAAGCTCCAAAATATTGAACTAAAGTTTTCATATCGTTCAGGTTTGAAAGTTTTTACTGTCCAGTAGAGTACCCTGTGTTTGACAAACTGTAAAAACTTTCCAAGTAATCACGTGCATTGCATGTAAAAACTGTAAAAGTATATTCAAATACAAAATTACAACATAGCTGCTGTTGTTCTGATAGTACACCGTGGCTGATGTGGAACCAAAGATGAAAAATAGAAAAGGAGGGAAGAAAACAACACGAGTAGGCTCTCCTTGCTAGGTCTGGCCGCAAGAAGGAACTTGCCTCCCCTGCCAGAGCTCCACTGGGTGGACATTAGGGGTATACGGGAATTCCATCCAGGCTGATTCTTCTTTCGGTATGGAATCCTAAGTTGGCTTTTGGTCTTGGATTGTTTCAAGTTCCAACTGTGTTTTGATTTGGTTACTCCCAGATATACTTCAATCCATTCAGTTAGATGAGGATTTAATGTGATTTTCCCCCTCACAATAGCTTGTTTTCTCTGGATTTCCTGGTTTGCTCATTATATGTTCTGTGGCATAGCTTAGTAGGAAGTTGAAGTTGACGCCTTTTACTTTTCTAGCTGTTCTTCTTTGACCTGGTTTTGTAGGATGTTTTGGTTTCAGAGGCTTGATTGTTCTTCTTGGCAGATTGTGATATCATTATTGAAGGAAAGGGATGTGTCTGTTGATGCCTGGGTGTGATATTTGAATGCCTAGTGTAACTGTTTCTAGAAACGATGGCATCGGAAGAATTCATCAGTCTTGGGGAACCTTGTGAGGCTGATACAAAAGATGAAGAGACCAGCCTTCAGACTATGCCCCCCAATTTGAATGAAGTCAACCCATTGGCATCCGAAGGGGAGTCTGTTCCTGTGGATAACACCAAGGCTTTGGATGGGATCATAGATCTTGAAGGACAAGATCAGGTGGATGGAGAACCTACTACTATGGATAGTACCAAGGTTCCTGATGTAATTATAGATCTTGAAGAAGGTCAAGTGGAAGACATGGATCTTTCAGATGATGATGTGGTTGTCGTAAAAGATGAGCATTTCGATGCTTCTATCCAGTCTAGGACTAGTGTAGCAGCTGTACAGACTCTAGATGGTGTTTCAGTTGAACTAGATAAAGGTAATGGGCTTGAGAATGACAGTCGTGCATCGAAAAGTATCCTTATCGAAGAAAGCGGTTTCCTCTTATATGAATTCTTTGTCTCATTTCTATCTTCTAATGTACTCCCTCAAGCAAGTTTGTGTCATCCGGAAGTAAATTCTTCCATGAATCTTCTGAACTGTACTCACATCAGAAGAGCTGAGTAGTCCTGTTACTGCCAAGACAAAAACATTGCTGCTACCAATCAGGTTGTTTCGCTTCTGTTTGTTCCTTGACATGGTGTGTTTAGCCATCGAGGAGTTAAAAGAGCCCGAGTAGAATCAACTGAGCCTTCAGTTCGTGTGGTTTACAACAACTTGACAAGGTTAAACACAAACTGATTTTTTATTCTCAATAATTTGTATGATTGCATTGTATTTTGTAGCAGCCATTTTTTATCCTTATGAAAACTTTTTGCAATTGCATAGCTACTTTAACTTTTGTTAGGGGCTATTTTAACTGTTAATGTGTATTTTCTCAATATTCTAGGGAAAGCAAAAGAAAGCTCGTGGAATTGATGCAACAATGGTCTGAGTGGCAAACCAGAAAGCAAAATACACTGACGGTACTATTCACAATTATGACTTCCTGATGAATGGTTGCTTCCTATTAATTTTGTTTGTATGCCAGCATATCTGCCAATGCTACCGAAAATTGAGAGCGCTGCTATACCATGGGCAGGGAACTAGAGATTAACAAAAAAAAAGAAGGAATGTAAAACACAATTAGTTCAATTCCAAAATATATTTTCATCCTTCTTGTTCTATCAACAGAGAACTCTTCTGCTTGATGTTTCTTTTGCTTTTCTTAATGCTTTATTATGTGGCAATATAATTTTCTCATGATAACGAATGGAAAGAGATTATGACTTATGGAACATAGATTTCAATGGCACCTAGTATAGATTAAGGGGCAGACATAACTGAAAATAATTAAGCTAAAAGTAGTCTTTTCTTTATATTTATCTTTTAGTTTTCTCTTGGAAATACAGAAAGGTGGGGAAGAGGTTTTGGAATGTGGCGAAGAGACTTATTATCCAGCATTACATGTTGGTTCAGAGAAATCTTGTGCTGTGGTAAGTGTTAAGTGTGCCATTTTTACAAGTTAAACTAAACTCACCAGTGCATAGGTATCATTAGTACATTCATTTTGAAAATTTACATCAGTGATTTAGTTTCTGTTGTTGTCTTCCTTTTTGTCACTCTCACTGCAAAAATAGATGTTTTTGCATATTTTCAGTCTTTTACATCTTATAACTATGATTCAATTTAACAAAATTCCTGGTTTTCGTGCATCATCCTTAATGCAAAACCCGAGGTTTTGCAATTTGTTGCAATGAACCCCATCTTCTGGGGCAAAACTTTTAAAAACCCAGATACAAGCATATATCATCCATTTGGCTAATATATTTATGCTTAAATTCATATAAAAATAGTAAAAGATTTTTCAGTACATTTATGCATATTCAGCAGGCATTGGTTGTTAGTAGTATGGACTTCCTTGCTTATATGTAATAACCAATAGACAAGTCATTGTTAGTGGGTTTTTGCATTGCGTTTTTATAGTCGTAGTATCGTACAATGGGAGAAGAAGCTCGGGTCATTTTAGATCTACATAAGTTATGGAACAACAATCTTGGTTCCAGTATGGTTTTGTCCTTTTGTTTTTGAAAGGGAAAAATTCTATATTTGGTCCCTCAACTCTTCATGTGGTGTAATTTTCATCCCTCAACTTCAATATCAGGCAGAGTGGTATTTCTGCATATTACTTTGGGCTTAGATGGTCTTCCATTGTTTTAGTACTGAGATAATCTTTGTTGAACATTTGACATGGATAGATAATGGATTGTATGATTTACATATATTTTTATGCCATAGTGTTGCTTAAGTGAAATTGAAAATTCAATATATTTGCTTTGTTTCCCTTCTTGTGAGAAGTCATTTTGGGTAGATAACCAAGCAAAAGAAGGTGTTGTTCTGGATGATGATTCAGTCCCGCTATATGATCGAGAGTTCACATTGGGCTCAACTCCTTTGGGTGATCCATCAAACTCTGAAAGGTAGAAGTTATTAACTGTTTTATCTATATCTTTGTTAGCCTATGCCTGGAACCACTTATTTATTTCAACAATTGTTAAGTTCATTTAGTTGAAAGAATCCCTTTGGAGTTGTAACGGCAACATAGTACTACAATTATAAATATTCCCCTGACCAGAATCCAAAATGAACTACAGAATTACCGGAAAGTTTTAAGGATATATTTGATCCTGATAGCACTAACAATTGTGAGGGGGTTGTTTAGATGTACCACCAATGTTCAGGGCTATTATGGACTTCTAGGCAAAATAAATTATTCATGCTCCACCATCTGAAAAATGAAATGACTTTGGAGCTGAGATCTGCTCTTCCTTTTTTTTATCATTTATTTTTATCCTTTGCTGTATTAGCCCTTTTACTTCACTGCACTCTTTATCAGGACATGAACTCCGTCCACCTTTATTTTTGCTTGTGAACGTGTTGCTCATGGATACTTTACATTTGACATTCGTCTTGGGATGATCTACTTGATGTCTCAATTATACCTTGACATGAATCATCAACTTGAGCTACCTTTTTTAACAGCAGAGCAGATAAAGATGATTCTCGCTGTTTCAACTGCAGTTCTTATAGTCATGCTCTGAAGGAATGCCCTAAGCCTCGTGATAATGCTGCAATAAACAATGCACGCAAGCAACACAATATGAAAAGGAACCTATCTAATGCTAATCGTGGACAAAATCGATACTACCAGAAAACGCCAGGCAAATTTGATGATCTGAAACCAGGAGTTCTTGGACCTGAGACAAGGGAATGCTTGGGGATCGGGGTAATTGATGATTTCTTATGCCGGTTAATGCTTGCACTGTATTGGTTTTGGTTAGTCTTTTAGTTTCTATATTTGTTTACAGGCATATATCAGCCTAATGGCTTTACACTTGTTGACTTAATGATATAATACTCCAAAGGCTATTCATGAACTGAAAATCATTAGTCCATTAAAATAGCAACTTGTATCAATCCAAGTTTCATATTATGTTCAAGAATTTTTTATCATTCTTCAAAGTTAATTCTTTTTTAGGAATTTCCATATTCAACGCGATTATTCTGTTATCATTCTTGAACTGCAAGTTGTTCTGTAATAAGCTGTAGGGAAAAGTGGTATAATTTTACTCTTGAACTGCCTTTGATTGTACCTGTGGTGCAACAACATTTTACTTTCTGAGGGTTGTGATTATATATTAGACAAACTGTTTCATTAGAATTCGTTCTGTTAGCCTGTTGTTGCTTTAGCTCCCTGAAACAAATGACACCACTGCTAGTTTTATTTAGCTCCCTGAAGTTTTCCCTGAGTTTTATAAACCTTGCAGGAAAACGATCCACCTCCGTGGCTGCACAGAATGCGTGAACTGGGTTATCCTCCAGGTTACCTTGGTAAGCTAACCTTCCAATTTGTTACCCGATCATTCCAGCAGAGAATTCATGTTTACAGTTTTTCTTTTCATGTGTGTCTGTTTAAGAAACTTCAAGCTGTGTATACATGGTTTTCTCTGCCTCTTTGCCCCTTTAATATCATGGTTTTCTAAGTCTTTTTCTGTTATTGCAATTGTTAGATGTGGTTGACGATGAAGACAAACCTTCTGGTATCATCATATTTGGAGATGAGGACCCAAAAGAAGAATATGAGGAGGGAGAACTTCCAGATCAAGGTGAACCATCCTCGCCTCGGAAAAAGAAGATGGTAGAATTCCCTGGAATAAATGGCCCCATTCCAGAAAATGGTGACCGCTGGCTCTGGGACAGCATTCCGCCTCAGTACTCAGAGCGCTATCATTCCTTGGATTCAAGAGAACAATGTGATAGAGGCCCTCCTGGTGCTGATCGTTATTCATCAAGATATCACTCCTATGACTACGGATCAGCAAGCCCTAGTCATGGAAGGTCTCACCCAGACAGAGGACGGAGAAGCTCTTCAGGCTATGAAAATTTGCCAGCCGATGATGTTGCTTGGACACCGCATGCTTACTCAAGCCGACAGTACTCAAGCCAATACAGCACGAGCTCGGAGACGTCATCGCGTCATTCTAGAGACAGGCATGATAGGCACTACCACCACAGGAGGTGAACAAAAACATGTAGCTGATTTATACCATATCAACTGCCAAAGAATCTGATATCGGCTAGCTGCTTGGAAGCTGCCGCGTTATGGCTTCAGATGAGCTTCCGTGTGCTGTGTAGCCCCTTATTGGTGAAACTGTAGCATGCAAAAATTTTAACTCCATGCTAAATCATGGGATTTTTCTGAGACAGATTTATCACGCCATTTATGCATAACAAATGTGTAATGTGTAAAACTATTATTTTCAAAAAGAGCTATAAAAGTAAAGGTGTGACTCAAGAGTCTAGAGAGACAGACAGGAAGATGGTGACTGCTCTCTAGATCTCCTTTACCTTTGGCTCAAAATGCAAGCTGTCAATATGGAAGGCACAAAGCAAGCATGCATGGTACTACATGGCAAATTATGTTGAGCCAAAACCTGCCAACAGTTTGCCTTTTGCTTGATGTCTGCTGCTTTCCTTGGATCAGGCATGTTTATGTCCTGTCTAGTCTATAGGCTAATATGCATGCTGCTGCTACACTGATGCTATAAGGCTTTTATTCTGCTTCTTTTCCTCTGTTTTGCTCTGCTTTTTTTAACCTTTGCTTCTTTTGCAGACCATGCATACATGATGATGGCAGGACAGACAGACTGTAAAACCTGCGGCGTATGGCCGGAATTTGTCTTTTGATGCGAGATCGTGTTATCTCCAGTGGCACATTCTACATAGGAAGTTGGCACTGATACAGTAGCTCGCGTTGTTTTGAGCTATGGCTTCAAAGTGATCTACACGAAATGGTGGTTAATTGAGTGAACAAAAACTGAACTCTACTTATATAAAAATATGTGCAACTGTTTTTCGGAATATATCCTGTTACAACTACACAAAACCACTGCAGAAAACCTACGGCAGTCCATGAAATCGGCACAAAAGTACAAAACAACTACAAGTAAAAACTGTTGAGAATTCGGGATGCTTTGATCCTCCTCATCTTTGCACCACTATAAGTAGAAACCGCGGAGAATTTGAGATGCTTTGATCATCTTCCTTACTAAAACAGAAACGATGCAGAATTCGAAATGATTACTTTACAAATCAAATCAATGAAGAAGGTAAACTCACCTATGGTGTGATCTTTATTTTTACTTCATTACCACAGAATTATGGCAAGGAACTATATATACACCCAAAGTTCCAAATTCTTTGGTTTTTCTTGACTCGAGGCAACCATGACTTTATTGCTAAAATACACACTAGGGCCACATTCTTGTGATCTTTGGCAACCTAGAGCGAAAGATACTTCTAGTATAGTGTGTTACGATTGGAATCAACCATTAAAGTAGCGATTTTTCTTTGTCCTGCTAAGCTTGCGTCATGGATTTGACCCAGAAATGATATAAAATGTTGCAACTTGGGATGAACTTCGAGTTTGTTTCGCTGACCAATTATTTGTCTGAAATCAAAATGAAGCATATCAATTTGTATATATTTTAGAGTCATTATTCATTGTCTTCCAGTAATCTTAATTAGGTACATATACTGGCAGCTTAGTTGCAACTGATATCTAATTCTGCATTCAAGATTATGATAGTAAATCATTATTGTAAAAGGTATATTAATTGGAGTATCCATAATTATTTTCATATAACATTATAACTAGTGGTATAAGATCATTCTTTGGAGTGCATGCATGGTGTTGTACTTCTTTAATTAGTAACTATCCTTTGCATGTGCTAATTTAATTTGATTGATACAGCTATAAAGCAAAGTTTCATACGGCCGGCTGGTTCTGCAATGTGACTATGCAAGATGTGGCTTTATTAAAAAAAGGAACAAAAATAAAATAAAATAAAATAAAATAAATGATGCTGATAAAGAGCAATCAATGTGTACTTTTCATGCATGATGAGACAATGATTATTGATCCATATATACGCATACATGCCTGCTGCTGGCTAATAAATATAATATAACGCCCTTAGTGATTAATCATGATTAGTTCTCTCTTAATTTTATATACATGCAGCATCCCTCATACATTAGGTGGAATCCATAGCCATCTGTGCTAATCTCATCTGTGTACGTATGACCTCAAAACATCTCAGTAATCGATCCACAATCCATTGGCGCCACACTATTGACAACATAAAAATAAACGGAGCATCATATTCCACACAGCATGCATCTTCTGGGACACGGCATTGACGAAACCGTCTTATTGTTATGATAACTCATCACTTTCAGCATACAGCAGCATCGATCCATTTTTCGTTGCGATGGGATGTTCATGTGGTTAGTTAATTTACATGTCCACAATTCAGAGGATATAACACTGATCAATCGAGTAGTTTTGCTTCGGCAAGGTATACATGTACTCTCTATAAATAGAGCTTGCTTGGAAGTCAGCTTTAGACTGTTTTTTTTTGAACTTTTTAGTTTTTCTCGAAAGCTAGTTTTTTGAAAAGCCTGATGATTAGCTTTTATAATAAATTTTTATCTTTTCAGTATATCAAAAGTCAGCAGAACCTCATTTCGTTAGCTTTTTAGCTTTTCATTCATTTCCTCCAAAATTAACTTCTAGCTTTCTAAAAACCAGCTTAAAAATTATCTGTTTGCTTCAACTTTTTAGCTTTTGAAAAACGAAAATGAAAAGCTACACGAAAGTTGAAATAAATAGGACTTTAGACTGACTTATAATTAACTAGAGAACATGTGACTGATAGAACAAAAATTAATTTTAAGATAACAATTTTATGTTTCCTACTCAAACGATGCAAAACCAGGGTTTGCCCTTTTGGTAGTCAGCGAAATTTATGAAATTTCGGTCGTTGCCAATATTTTGAAAATTTCATGAATTTTGGTTTTTACCAAGTTATTTGAAAATTCTAACATATTTTGACTGTATTTGAACAAATTATGACCAAATTTATAAATATTAAAAGAATTGAAAATTTTGGAGGAAATTTATGCTTGCCAGTGGGGTCCGAAATTTCAAACTATGTGCAAAACTAGTCATTAGGGTTTAGTGGACACGAACGCATGTACATGCACATGAGCTTTAAATAAGATTTTAAATAAGATTTTAGTGAGATTAAAGATTGCTATTGGTCTTCGTCGTCTGTAAAAATGTGTTAGGGAGACGCGTAAGGTGTGGTGTGTGTAGCCGTATATGTGTCCGAGAAAGAAAAAAAGTCAAGGCTAAGTAATAAAAACCGATGAAAAATCCTTATAGTAAGATTAAGTTGTGAGACACTGAGATTTATAATCAAGAGTTAAATACTCTTTATCACAAGCAAAGATGATGGGGGCAGCGGCTCTGGGCAGGGTGGTAACTGCCACGTAGGGTATATAGTTAGGGCTAAAGCCCTATATATGCTTAGCTTAGTCTCGTTACAATTGTAAAAAACGCTATACAATTTGTGAAAAAAGTAAGTTTTTATTATCTCTAGGTACGAAAGTTTTGTGGCCTCGCCACTGGCTCCGCGTAGAGCCCACACACGTACGTACGTCATGCTTGGTGTGCATGGGCGGATTCAGAGGCCCCGACATACCGGTATCCACGTATAAAAGATATAATATATATTTATATGTTAAAAAATTAAAAATATGTTAAAAAAATTAAAAATTTAAAATATGTGGACAATTAAGTTGTATAAAAAAGTTCTCAAATAATAATTTGCTTAAATTTGAATTGTAGCTGCATAATTATATTGATGACATGACATATGACGATAGTTTTAAAGGTTTAAAAAATATTGTTGATCTCTCAATTAAGCTTGTTGAAAAAAACAAAAATTATATGATATGGTCTATGAGCTTCTTAAATTGGTATTGCTTCTATCTGTTGCAACGGTAAGTATTGAAAGAGTATTTTTGTAATGGTTGGAAGATAGTCTTTTGGATGATTTTTTAATTAATTTTATTGAACGAGATATTTTCTTTCAAGTTGATAAAAATGATATAATTGAGACATTAATGTTCCTTCGAAAACGTCGAATAAATTAGTCGAAAAATAATATTGTAATTCTCGAAACTCTTATATATATATATTTCAATTATTAATATAATCTTTGAACTATTTACATTATATTTAATTTAGTGAATCATTTTTATTTAATCTAATAAGTGTATTTAATTTAGTGAATCATTTTTATTTAATCTAATAACTAAAGCTTTATCGTGTTACTTATTTTATATATACTTAATCATCTGTTAATTTTATAATTATTACCAAAATTTTGTGTTAAATTTTTTTACCGTTTGTGTGACAGTAATAGCCCCTGTCACTCACACGTTCCTCCTCCCAATGCCCCGTCTCTTCCTCTTCCTCCTAAGAAAAACAGTTAGAAAACAATACAAACAGGATCATTCGAGAGGAAAACCAACGGTTTCTCTAGTCAACACCCCGTTGCCCTTTGCTTGCACACAGCCCAGCCCCCATCTAGTGAATGCAATTATTCACTGATTTGGTCATTTGGTAGGTGTTGGTCTGCCTGCCCCGCCCACCACCATCCATCATCTCTGCTTTGTGCATGTCCTCGGCCAGGTATTTATGCAGAGGCCTCCTGCCTGCCTGCCAAAAGCACTTCACGCCCTAAAGCTATCTGAAGAATAATTAAGAGCTCACCCGATCGTAAGCTTTTTTTTAACAGTTTAGATTTTTTTGGAGAGTTTAAGAAGTATAGTTATAAAATGTTACAAATAAAATTAGAAGTCACAAGTTGCGTACGTGTTTTTTGCTTCTTTCTTAAAAACTAGTTATCAACTGGCTGCTTCTTCCTAAACCGGGCCTTAAACCCAGATTCTTGTGCCAAAAGTTGCTACCAACCTAGCTAAGCTAAGCTCCCTCCGCTTCTTCATATATTGTGGTTGGTTTTGCCAACCCATGCATGCATCTTACCGCGTAAACTATCACACTAGTGTGACCCATGCACACATGAGCGTCATGGCAAGGGCCCTCTCCCCGCGCGCCTCGCCGCTCCCCTCCTCCGCCAAGAGCCCCGCCGTCGCCTCGCGCGGCGGCGGAGGTGGTGGCCTCCAGTGGCTGTTCGGGAAGCGCGCCAGGAGGGACAGGGCGCGGCAGCCGCTGGCGGTGCAGCTGGGACCCGACGACGGTGAGGAGATGGAGGACGAGGAGGACTTCTTCTTCGTGTCCACGCCCTACCTGTCCACGCCATCGTCGGCCACCGGGCCGTCGCCGAGGAAGAGGGGAGAGGCTCTGGCGCGGCTGCGGGCGGCGGTGCTGTCCATGCTGGCGCGCGCGCGGCGCCGCGGGGGAGGGAGAGGAGAAACCGGGTCGTCGTCGGCGCGGGTGCTCACCGGCACCGTCTTCGGCCGGCTCCGGGGCCGCGTGCACCTCGCGCTGCAGACCCACCCGCGCGCCGCGCCGGCGATGATGCTCGAGCTCGCCGGCTACTCCACCGGCTCGCTCGTCAGGAGATGGCCTCCGGTCTCGTCCGCCTCGCGCTCGAGTGCGAGAAGGCGCCGCCGCCCAACCCAGGTGATCACTCTATCTGTCTTTTGTTTCTTCAGATCCAGTCCGTGTACTTTTGCCTCGTGTTCCTCGCGTCCTCTCCTCTCCCACTCACCCATGGCGATGGCGGTCGGCAGGGGAGAAGCGGCGGGCGGTGCTGATGGAGGAGACGACGTGGCGGGCCTACTGCAACGGGCGCAAGTGCGGGTACGCGGTGCGCCGGGAGTGCGGCGCAGAGGAGTGGCGCGTGCTGCGCGCCGTCGAGCCGGTCTCCGTCGGCGCGGGCGTGCTCCCGGACGAAGGCGGCGGCGGCGGCGGCGAGGGGGACATGATGTACATGAGAGCCAGGTTCGAGAGGGTGGTGGGGTCGAGGGACTCGGAGGCGTTCTACATGGTCAGCCCCGACGGCAACGCCGGCCCAGAGCTCAGCATCTACCTCCTCAGAGTTTGACACATCCATTCATTCATGGCGCCTAGGGCTAGGGCACGAGGATCGATGACGAAAGTGTCAAGTGTGTGATGTCAGCACGTTGGTACGTAGCTAGTAGAGCCATACCTGTAGGAATCTGTGTTGCTATATATGTTACGCACGGTTTCATATATATATATATATATATATATATATATATATATATATATATATATATATATATATATATATATATATATATATATAATGCAATCATCGGTGCTACATGGTGGACATGACACTATGTGATAAAAATAGAGTTGGCTGCAATAAAAAGAAAGTTGGCTGCAATCGACAAACAAACAAATAGAAAAGTCCAAGAAATAAAAATATCATTCAATCCTAGACAAACAAGACTTGATTTTACAGAGTACTAGGTTGATTGTACAAAGTACTAGGCACCGCATAGCAGAATTGCTCCATGCAGTTTTGCCTATATGTGGCTGTATGTCTATCTGTACCTAAATAAAGCGGTGAAGGACTCCTCAGCGCAGCTATAAAAGGACACTGCCTCTACATACTGGGAGACACAGCAAGAAGCACTCTAGCAGGAGTTCCCACAGCCCTCTCTCACTCTTTTAGTACTACTAGCAAAAACCACCTGTAATATAGCATCTGTAAATAAATCCGCCTCTGTTCTCGCTTGAAGGTAATACTTCAGCACTCTTTGTAAATCTCGGGGTTCCCAAAAAGGAAAACCATATGTAAACTTGTTCCAGTTTTATGAAGTAATTTCTTTATACACCTAAGAGTATTTGTTCAGCTGAGTGTTTATGCAAGGGACCCTATAAGAGAAAACTCTGCGGTAGTTCTCATCTTTAGCCTTCATCTTGCTTAGGCATCCGGAGAACCGTTGTCCGTAGAGAAGTGTTCCTTCGGGTGGAACCGCCTGCGGGGAGACGATAAGCGTTCAGCTAGAACGAATATTCTAGGTGATATCAAGAGAAGTTGCTTCCAAAACGCGAATAAGTTACGCATATGGTGAGTACCGAGTAGGATTTTACAAACAATTGTCTACAACAAGCCGGCTGATCCCTTAGGTCTCGCCAACCGTAACGATCATGTAAAATTAACACAAACAATCAATCCATAAGTATGTGCAAATATAGATTAATTTAATTTATTCGTACAGTGTTAAAGTACGAGTGCGTGTGTGTGTTTGAATATTTTCGTTTGAATATTTTTGGTATCGAGCCCTGGACAAAATTGAACGGTTAAAATATTTAGATTTAGAAGTAAACATCGGAAAGTTAATTAGTACTAAAGAAAATATCAATATAAGTCGGTTAAATCCTCCGAATCACACAAGCCTGGACAAAATTGAACGGTTAAAATATTTAGATTTAGAAGTAAACATCGGAAAGTTAATTAGTACTAAAGATAATATCAATATAAGGTGTCGGTTAAATCCTCGAATCACACAATTGGCATACGTCTCATAGCCACTCAATACACTAGTAGACCTTATATACAATTTCTATATAACTTGGGGAAAAAGACGGGACGAATTAGAACAAAAATTTGAAAATTAAATAAAGTTCACTAATCTAGTAGAACAATACTTAGTCATAAACAATAAAATTAACCTAGCCCTACAATTTATTGACGAAATTAAGACCTTCTATTGCGAAATCTCTAAAAACAACGATTATATTAAAGAAGAAATTTTTCTATCAAGTAAAAAGTTAGATCGTATTTTTAACAAAATAGCTGCAGGTGGATCAGAATGGTTCATAACATCCAAAAAGAATTAGGTACTATTAAAAGTTATTTAGAGGAAGTAAAAACTTTGGTTCGTTCTTAAGGTATATGTCCGAATATAATCAGCCCTAAAAGAAACGAAAAGTATTTGCAAACTTGTTGGGTTTTCTAATTACGACTCACCTAAAGAAGATTCTAAAATATTAATCAGGGCAAAATAATACAATTTTGCGGTTGTTAGTACAAATATTAGACAAGATTAATAGTGCGGAAGGTAACAAGGACATAATATTAGCTTCATCAAGAATTGTGTCATCACTAGAACTATAAATTCGAAAAATGGATTTATTTAAAAGCTCCAGCAGAAGAGACAAATCCATCCAATTAGTACGACAAGATTCAAAGCCATTATCTTTGATGAATAAGATGAAGTGTAAGCATGTGGAGATTATGGCAATCGGGTATCCACATGGCAAGTTTATCCGACCGGAGATAGGGATAGATTGCGCCTACCAAATATGTAAACCAAATATGACTTGGGTGTTACGTTGCCGATTGAGATAAGGCAACGGCCTATAGTCACGGTTTGGTAAGATTGAGAAACCGACTTAGAGTAAGATAGGGTTTCCGATCCGTAAGCCCACCTCCCAAGACTATATAAGGGGGTAAGGGAGTCCCTTGAGTATATGAGTTTTCTAAGTTACGATCTTGAGATCAATATACACTCGGCGGATCGAATCCCAAACAGAGTAGGGTATTACCTCACGAGAGGGCCCAAACCCGTCTAAATCCTTGCTTGTCACCTAACCCATTGTGCTTGGCGATCTTGATCGCACCCCAATTTTCTATTGCCGAAACCGAGTTTCGACGGTTGGCGCGCGGTAGGGGCCCGCTTCAAGACTTCTTCGACAATCTCATCGACAAGCGCGATGGGATCTTCTTCAGATTCGGCGACTTCGCCGCCAACGACTTTGACAAATTCTCCTCCTTCGACTCGGATTTGGACCGGTCGGAAGGAAACACACTCGCGCCGTTCGGGCTCCCGAACAACGCCAAGATCTACAACGAAATCTTGGATTCCAAGATGCAGTCCATCCACCCCGACAAAGGAACTCACTCGGCGCCGTTCGGGTTACCGAACGCCGCCGAGATCTCAGCGGTCTTCTCATCTCTCCGTTAGAACCAATCTACTCGAGAGAAAACCTCTCGGCGTCGTTTGGGTTACCAAACGCCGCGAGATCTCACTGCAAGCTCCTCTCGCCCGAATAGGGATCGATCCACTGGAGGGATCCATGTCCTCAAGCTCCGACTCCGGGCCGGAACGATCCGATCCGAACCACCCGGCTCAAGGGAGATCGCCATCATCCTCCAACCATTCGGGTCGTGCTCATCCTCAGAACTCAACGAATATCTCAGCTCTTCAGGCTTTGACGACCTTTATGGCATCCCCTGACGAAGCCGACAACTCCGATGCGACAAGGACTACGAGCCAAAGTGCTTTGACGTCCTCATGGCCGAGGTGGCCGAGACCGACTCACCATGGCCCGCAGGCTTGCGGAAGAAGAACGAGCGAGACTGAGCAAGAGCACAAACCGGCAAGAGGAGAAGAAACGCAAAGAGGAATCCGACAGAAGGAAGCAGGGTCTAAGGGCAGCCGGATGATCCGCTCAAGAGGCTATACTTCAAACGCGGGTCCGCAACACCAATATCTTCCGGACGCCACAAAGAAACGCCGTTGCTGCCCTTACACTCCGGACACCGTCATCGAGACGTCTCCCCCCGACGTAACTCCAATCTTGGACAAAATCAAGACCATCGTCGCGGCTATGGCCAACGGTCATCCCTCCACCTCAGCACGAAGACCGACTGAGTTCATGGCTGAAACGCCCGACAGAAGCCGACTCCCGCCGCCGAGGTCAAGGGATTAAAAGAGGCCCGAGCCGACCGGTCGGCAACCAGTCAAGAGGTCCACGCCACGAGTCCACGAACAAACATCGGAGCAAACGGCCGACTCCGCGAGAAGCAACATGGACGTCCACCGTCCACCACCGCGTCATACGCAACAACGCCTCCGGCTACCGAAGCGCTCTTGAAGACCCCCACCGAGTGATCTGCGGGAAGTCCTCGATCGTCGCTACCAAGAACAGGATCAACGCACCCGGGAAGATCGAAGGGGATCACCCGATAGTAATGATGACGGAGTACCGCTTTCACTCGGGAGCTTCGCCGAGTGCATTGGCCCAACGGGTTCAAGCCGACCGGAATCGAGAAGTACTACGGCAAGACCGACCCAGTCGTGGCCGGCCGTGTACACTCGCCATCCGTGCGGCATGAGGCGACAACAAGGCCATGGCCAACTACTTGCCCGTGGCCCTCGCCAACTCAGCCAGGAACTGGCTAACGAGCCTGCCAAGAGGCTCGATCGGCTCGTGGAGCAAGCTAAGGGACCACTTCATCGCCAACTTCCAGGGGACCTTCGAGAGTCCTGGGACCCACTTCGACCGCTGACAACGTCATCCGAAGCTGGACAAACCTCGAAGGACTACATCCGACGCTTCTCCGAAAAGCGCAACAAAATCCCCAACATCACCGATGACATCATCATCGCCACCTTCAAGAAGGGAGTCCGTGATGAGCCGTTGATCGGGAAGTTTGGGCGCAAACCACCAAAGACGGTGAAGCGGATGTTTGAGATGGCATATTCCTACGCCAAATCCAACGACGCCATCAAACGCCAAGACCGGCCCGACAGGGAGGGACGACAAACAAGCGGGAGGAAGCCGAATCCTAAGAAGGATAACGGCAACAACAACCAGGGCCGGAAGGATCGCAAACGCTGACCCGAAGATCTAGTCGCCGCAACGTCCAACTCCCAACTTCGCCCCAGTCGCGGCCTACGACGCCATCATGAACGCTCGGGCACGCATCACCCCAATCACAAGCACGCGGCTAAGGACTGTTTTATCTATAAACAGTTTGCCGAGCAATATGGGGCACAGCTCAAGAAGAAGCCGACTGATGAGGCCGGTCCATCGGGCACCAAGAAGAACAACACGGCTGAGAATGCCGAGACTTTTCAAGACCCCGTGGGCGAGCTGAATCACATCTTCGGGGCCCTAGCCTATGAATCCAAGAGAAAACGAAGCTAACCGACCGAGAGGTCAACGCGGTGCAACCCGAGGTCCCACAGTACCTACGATGGTCGGAGGTGGCCATCACTTTTGACCGCTCGGATCATCCCGACCGAGTGGTTCACCCGGGACGCTATCCACTCGTCTTGGACCCGGTGGTCCGCAACATCAAGCTCAAGCGCGTTCTCATCGATGGGCGCAGCGCCCTCAATATTTTGTTTGCCAAGACCTTGGACGAGATGCAGATCCCGAGGGATGAACTGAAGGCAAGCTCAGCCCCCTTCCATGGAGTTATTCCGGGGCTGTCATCTACACCACTTGGGTACATCGCCCTTCCGGTCAGGTGGCCGACTTCGAAACGGCCGACCACGCCATCATCGGAAGGCTGCACTTGCCAAGTTCATGGCGATACCCCATTACACCTACCTCTCGCATGAAGATGCCGGTCCCAACGGCGTCATCACTCTTCGCAGGTGACGTGAAGCAAGCCTTCACCTGCGACAAGGAGAGCTACGACATGACCCAATCTCGCGAGAGATCACGTGGCCGCAACAAATCCGATTGGCCGCGTCGACATCGGCAGGGGTGAAATCCCCGCGAAGAAGATAGCCAAATCGGGAACCGGCGACGCCAAGACCAAGAAGATCTCCCTTGATCCATCTGGATCCCTCGAAAACTACCGTAATCGGTGCTGAACTAGATCCTAAATAGGAAAGCGCGCTCGTCACCTTCCTCCAAAATAATAAAGATGTTTTTGCTTGGAAACCATCCGATATGCCCGGAATTCCTAGGGAGGTGATCGAGCACCCTTTACACGTCAAAGATGACGCAAAGCCAATCAAACAACAATTACGCAGTTCACGCAGGATCGAAAAGACGCCATCAAAGAAGAACTCACAAAGCTCTTAGCCGCTGGCTTTATCAAGAAAGTTACGCACCCCGACCGGTTGGCCAACTCGGTTCTCGGTCCGTAAAAAGACGGGGCAATGGCGCATGTGCGTCGACTACATCGATCTTAACAAAGCTCGCCCCAAAGATCCATTTGGGCTGCCTCGCATCGACCAAGTCGTAGATTCAACAGTAATTTGCCAACTTCGAGCTTTTGGACTACTTACTCGGGCTATCACCAAATCGCTTGAAGGAATCCGACCGCTCGAAGACATCGTTCATCACGCCGTTTGGAGCCTCTTGCTATATCACAATGCCTTTACCTCGAAGAACGCGGGGCCACATACCGCGCATGATAAAGAGGTGTTTTCGACGCGATCGTGAAGAACATGGAAGCTTATGTCAACGATGTCGTCATTAAGACCAAGCGTAAAGAAGACTTGATTGCCGACCTAGAAGAAACCTTCGCAAATATTTGGGCCTTCGAATGAAGTTGAACCCGGAGAAGTGCACTTCTGGCGTTCCATCGTGCAAACCGCTCGGCTTCATGGTGTCACATCGCGACATTGAAGCCAATCCGTAAAAGATCAACGCTATCTTGAACATGAAGCCCCGAGTAACCGAAGGATGTCCGTAAGCTCACTGCGCATGGCGGCGCTAAGCCGATTCATCTCTCGACTCGGCGAACGAGGCATGCCCTTCTTCCGATTGCTAAAGAAAACGGACGACTTTCAATGGACCACGAAGCCCACATGGCCTTTGAAGATTTCAAAGAATTCCTTAGACGCCGCCCGTCCTAGCCTCACCTCAGCCCGGGAGCCCTTGCTACGTATGTTTCAGCCATCGACCAAGTGGTTAGTACGGTCCTCGTGGTCGAGTGCGAAGAAGAAGGGCGGGTCCGGAAGATTCGGAGGCCGATCTACTTCGTTAGCGAAGTGCCGGCAGAGCCAAAATTCGCTACCCGCAGTACAAAAATTGCTATATGGTGTTCGATAACCGCGAAGAAATTGACACACTATTTTCAGGCTCACTGGTCACCGTCGTCACTTCCTTTCCACTCGGCGTTGTCATCCACAACCGGGAGGCAACTCGGCGCATCGCAAAGTGGGCCCTGGAGCTGATGCCGCTGGACTTAACTTTTAAGGCAAGGACGTCTCAGTAAAGTCACAAGCCCCGGCGGACTTCTTGGCCGAGTGGACCGAACAGCAAGAAGACGTACTCGGGAAGACCTCCAATATTGGACCATGCACTTCGACGGATCCAAGAGGATCACCGGCTTGGGAGCAGGAGTTGTGCCGATCTCCCGACTAGGGAAAGGCTAAGATACGTCCTCCACCTCCACTTCTCCGCCTCACATGACGTCGCGAGTACGACGCCCGCTACATGGATGCGGCTCGCAGCTTTCACTCGGATACGTCGGCTCGTCGTGAAAGGGATTCCCACTGGTCATCAACCAAGTAATGAAAGACTAGTCCTGTCTAAACGACACCATGGAGGCCTACCGAGAGGAGGTCTCGCAAACTTGAAGACAAGTTTGACGGACTCAAGCTATCACACGTCCTAAGACACAACAACGAAGCAATGACGAGTTGGCGCAGCCGGGTCCAAGCGAGAAGCCGCCCCAACGACGTTTTTGTCGAGCACCTTTATGAGCCAACTGTTGTGGCAAAACTAACTCCCAACGAACAAGCTGCAAACGAAGTCGCCATGATTGACGCCGACCGAAGGATACCACTCATCAAATTTTTAACACAACAAGAGCCGCTAAGACCGGGATGAGACGAACGTGTCCGACGTCGTTGCCAAGCTTACGTCATGGTTGATCAGTCACGCCCGAAATTCACACCGAATTTCTCAGCCTAATTTGTGCATTACATCCTCGTCCGGAATCACCGAGGTACACAAATCGACGTTATTGATAACACGTAATCCTCGTCTTAGAAACAATATGAAAGAGTTACATAAATGCAGCGGAAAAGAAAAAACCGACTTAAGCTAAACTTTGACACGAGCGAAGCGGAACACCAACTCCACGGCTAAACCTTGACGAGAACAAGCCTACACCTCCTCGGAGACCTCGCTCTCAACCTCGCACCGAAGGGGAAAAAGAAGCAAGACGAGTACAACCACCGTACTCAACAAGTCACACCGGAAAAAGGGGTACATGATGCGAGATAAATAACAAGGAATGGTCAAGAGGCTCAATTTGCATAAACAAGATTTGCGAATACAATAATAATATTTGAAGACAAGAAAACAGAGTAACATTTAAGCGATTAAATAAACACTGTCCAACGCTCAAACCATGTTGCAACAGGCCCATCCATCCACCTGCACTAGTCATAATCCAACATTTCATTCGAATAAAGTAAATGAGACTAATCAAGGTGAATCGGTCGATCGCCCGTAACCGTGGGCACGGCTATTCGAATAGTTTTTACTCGATCGAGGTGTACAATCAGACCCACAAGACACAATCCCACAACACATTACCGTGCGCCGGTGCACCACCACGGTGCCCGAAAGGAATTGTGACAGACCCTTCACCTAACCCCCTCTAGTCAATCGTACCACACCAAGGTTTCGCCCCATTCCCATCGGCAATGGGCAGCCCCCTCTAGTGCCGCTGAATCCGAAGCTGATCAACCCTTAAACCGGGCCGACCCAACTCCATCACGCTCACCCTCTCGGGATACGTTAACTAGAGACGCCTATGCTACGGGCCCACCATTACCCATGTCGGCTTGTGGTATGCACGGCATTTCTTCCGGGGTTTCCCGAGAACCGGTCCTTAATCGTCATGAGCACGCTAACCAAAGTCCAACCATGTGCTCACGACCCACCTTTCTTATAATTCAATATTATTAAGAACAAGATCATATCTTAATATCACCGGAGGTCAACTTTAGCATTAAACTTAGTGTGATTCCCTTAAGTGAGCTAGTTGCGCTAAGCATGACTAAGCAACCCTAAACTATCATCTAGTCACATTGGATCCCAAGTTATCAATGGTATAAGATAAACAATCCTATGGTTGAGTACAATAGGTATAAACATCCCATAAAATGACATTCTAAAACATATGCGGTATTTGAAAGAAAAAGAGATATTTACATAAAATAGGTACAATATGGTCAATGTAAGATATGACTTGCCTTGCTCGGGGCGAGGAACCTCGGCGACTACTTCAAGAGAACGGGCTCGCCGGAAAACTCGGGATCTACACGACAAACAAAGCACTCAACAAACACCCTAAAAAGTCTACTGAAACAGCACTGAAAAGTATTTTTAATGGATTCTTGACATTTTTCTGGATTTAATGAAATTTGAATGGGCTAAAACGGAGCTCGGATTCAAAAGATATGAATTTTAGAAGTTTAATTGCGATTTTTAAACTAAACGAGAAAAGATTAAATTATTTATGGCGCAATTAAGTCCTCACAGTGACGCTGCCCTGCGCGTGGCCAGGTCAAGGCCAAGATGACGTCGGGGCTGGGTCGGCGCGCCCCTAGGGTTGACGTCGCGCACAGCCAGCCGCCGCGCGGAGAAGCGTGGCGCGGCGGCCTGGATTGCCGCCACGTGGCGCAATCCGAGCGGCCGGATTATGGCGACGCGACGCGATTCGCTACGGATGGCGCGACTCCACGGCGCAGATCCGTCGCGATCGGACGGCATCCGTCCGATCCGCAAGATCGGGACGGCACGCAGGCGGCACTAGGTTTGGGGTTGGGGTTACACGGGTGGCGCGCGGCGGCGGATGCTTAAGGAGCGACCAGCATCCGAGCGGCGGCGGGCGGGCGGCACCTGACAGCGGCGGCGGACCGGGCCGGGCGATTTGACTCGGCGAGCCACGGGCGTGCGGCGAGTGAAAAAGGAAGCAAACTGAAAACCAAAAGGAACCCGGGGACGGCGGCGAGCTCACCGGATGAACGACGGAGAACGGCGGCGACACGGGCTAGAAACCACGGCGAACAAAGGGAAACGAGGCGGAGCTCGAGGGGTTTTAAAGGGGAGAGAGGAGGCCGAAACGGGCACGGAAACGGCGGGGATAAGGTCGCCAAGCGTTCTCGGACTCGGAGAGAGAGAGAGAGGATATACGGCGCCGTTTCGGGCGGCGGCGGCTGTTGCGGCGCGCGGGAAGTGCGGGCACGGGTGCGGCGGCACGGGCGGAGCCCTGGCGTGGGACCCACGCGGCGCGAGGCGCGCGGAAACGGCCGGGTAAGAGGCGAGGCGGCGCGGCTATGGCGCGCGGCGCTTAGGCGCCGGGGCGCGGGGAGAGCGGCTCCAGACAGTGGGGCCCACCTGCGGTGGCTCATGGCGCGAGGAGGAGCGCCGGACTTGCGCGGCGCGGGGGACCAGTGGGCTTCGGCCACGACCAAGGAAGGGTGGCGCGCGCGGGAGACGGGCCGACGGCCCGTTACGGCGTCGGGCGGGAAGGGCAGGACCGTACGGGCGTACGGAAAAAGGAAAGAAAAAAAAAAAAAAAGAAAAAGGGAAAAGGGACTTAATTAAATTCTGTTTTCTTATTTAATTGATTAAAAATACTTAGAGTGCTCTAAAAATTCCAAGAAAAATCACATTAGCGTATTTTGACATGAAGAATTCAAGAAAAATCCTATCATGTCATTTCCATTTATTAATTGTATTTTAAAATTATAGGTTGACTCCGAGTTAATTTCAAAAATTCGATTATTTCGTGGTAAATTATTTAAATGAATTAGGGAAAAACCCGTGATGTGACAACCTACCCTTTAAACGGAATCTCGACCACCGAGATTCGGAGGTACTGGCGAAGAGGTGCGGGTGTGCGGCCTTTAGCTCATCTTCTCGTTCCCAAGTAGCTTCTTCCTCGGAGTGATGAGTCCATTGAACCTTGCAAAACCCGATAACTTTGTTCCGAGTCCTTCTCTCACCGACCTCAAGAATACGTGCTGGTCTCTCCACATAGGTTAAGTCCTCTTGGATTTCAATGCGGTCCGGACTCGCTTTGCTCTTCCGGCACCCTTAAACACTTTTTCAACTGGGACACATGAAACACGTCGTGAATACCGGTCATGTTGGAGGAAGCTCCAGGTGATAGGCCACTTCTCCTCGACGTTCCCGAATCCTGTATGGTCCCACGAAACGTGGTGCCAACTTACCTTTGGTGCGGAAACGGTGTACTCCACCGGGTGGTGTAACGCGAAGATACACAAAATCCCCCGCTTCAAAAGCGAGATCTCTTCGACGATTATACGCATAGCTCTTACGCCGGGACTGCGCAACCTTCAACCTTTCCCGAATCACTCGGACCTTTTCCTCTCGCTTCGCTTATTACTTCCGTGCCAAACAATTGGCGCTCACCCGTCTGTCCCGAACGGGGGTGTGCGGCATTTCCGTCCATACGATGCTTCATACGGTGCCATTTGAATGCTTGCTCCGTAACTTTGTTGTAAGAGAATTCCGCATAGGGCAAGCTTTTGTCCCACGCTTTTCCAAAATCGAGCGCGCATGCTCTTAGCATATCTTCCAAAATCTGATTCACTCTCTCGGTTTGGCCGTCTGTTTGCGGGTGATAGGCCGTGCTTGAAATTCAAACGGTACCGAGTTCTTCTTGCAACTTCTTCCAGAATTTGGAAGTAAACTGACTTCCCCTATCGGACACGATCTTCTTAGGCACGCCATGCAAACACACGATCCTTGCGAGATAAAGCTCGCCAACTTCTTCCCTGAGTAGGTAGTATGTACCGGCATGAAATGGGCCACCTTGGTGAGTTGGTCCACCACGACCCAAATCGAGTCATATCCTGGCGTTGTGCGGGGTAAACCCGTGATGAAATCCATTCCAATTTCTTCCCATTTCCACTCGGAATCAAGTGGTTGCAATAGTCCGACGGGCCATTGATGTTACGCCTTCACTCGCCGACAAACATCACAAAGTGCAACAAACTCGGCTATCTCCCTCCTCATGCTGACCCACCAAAACTTTTCTTTAAGATCTTGATACATCTTTGTCTTGCCCGGGTGAATTGAGTATTGAGTTTGGTGAACTTCCGTAAGGATCGTATTTTTCAAATCCTTGTCTTCCGGCACACACAATCTCTTTCCCATCCAGTTGTGCCATGTTCGTCTTCCGAAAAACCACGAGCTTTTCCGACTCTCATGTTCTTCTTGAGTTCGGCCATTTCGGGATCGACGCCTGAGCAGCCCGAATTTGATCAATGAGAGTGGGTTGGGCTTCCGGGCAGCCACAAAACCAAAATCCACCACTCGTAGATTTAGATTCTCGAATTCTGCTGCAACTGGTCACACATGCCTTCGACACGAGGGTGGTGCGGTAACTCTTTCGGCTTAGTGCATCCGCAACCACATTAGCTTTGCTTAGGGATGGTAATGTATCCCTAAGTCATAATCTTTGATCAGTTCCAACCATCTTCTCTGTGGAGGTTTAAATCCGGTTGGGTGAAAATGTACTTAAGACTTTTGTGATCCGTATACACTTCACAACGATTACCAATTAGGTAGTGTCGCGGATCTTCAATGCATGAACCACTGCGGATAACTCCAGATCATGAGTGGGGTAGTTGTTTTCATGTGGGCGCAATTGACGAGATGCATATGCGACCACTTTGCCTTCTTGCATCAACACACATCCCAACCCTTGGCGAGATGCGTCACAATAAACTTGGAAGTCCTTTCTTTGGGTCGGGCGGTATCAACACGGTGCGAGACACCAACTTCCTCTTGAGCTCTTCAAAACTCCTATTGCATTCTCGCCGACCACTTAAACTTCTCATCTGTCTTCAACGGTTGAGTCATTGGCTTGGCGATTTCGGAGAAGTTCTCAATGAAGCGGCGGTAGTAACCCGCAAGTCCAAGGAAACTTCGGATCTGCGTGGCTGTTTTAGGCGGGGTCCACTTAGTAACTGATTCCACATTTGCTGGATCCACGGCTACTCCTTGGGCATTCACAATGTGGCCGAGGCCGTACCTCCTTTAACCGGAAAGCACACTTGCTAAACTTGGCGTAGAGTTGATGGTCTCTCAACTTTTCGAGTACTTGTCCGAAGATGTTGCCGATGATCCTCCTCCGACTTAGAGTAGACTAAAATGTCGTCAATGAACACCACCACGAATTTATCCAAGAACTCCATAAACACCTTGTTCATCGATTCATAAAGAAAGCCGGTGCATTGGTTAAACCAAAAGACATGACCGTACACTCGTGCCCATACCTAGTGGTGAAGGCGGTCTTGGGAATGTCCTCTTCCCGAATCCTTAGCGATGATAGCCCTATCGCAGATCTATCTTGGAAAATACCTTGGCCCCTTTGAGTTGATCGAATAAGTCATCAATCCGTGGTAGGGATACTTGTTCTTGATAGTAACCTCATTGAGGGCTCGATAATCCACACACATTCTCTTGGTCTTGTCTTTCTTTTCCACAAAAATCACCGGAGCACCCCAAGGCGACGTGCTCGGGCGAATATACCCTTTTTGTAACTGTTCATCCACTTGCTTCTTTACTTGACCAACTCGTTGGCTCCCATCCTATATGGCCTCTTGTGTATTGGGGCGGTCCCGGTACTAGGTCAATCCGGAATTCAATTTCCCTTTTTGGCGGCATCTGAGTTAAATCCTCGGGGAAAACTTCAGGATATTCTCTGACGATGGGGATATCCTCTAACTTCACAGGGGTCTTGGCCGCCATTTCGGACGATTCCCAGGTGGAAACATGATTCAAACTTGCTACGGGCTTGACTTGCATGGGAGAGCGAAAAACAATTCTTTCTCCATTCATGTTGACTAAAGTAATGGTGCGACTAGCGCAATCAATTACTCCCTTATGTCTGGACAACCAATCCATCCCAAGAATGACATCTATGCCTTTGGGTGAAGGAGGATAAGGTTGGCTAGAAACATAGATCCTTGGATTTCTATGGCCACCGAGGGACAATGCGAGTGGTCTCCAAGTGGTTTCCGGGGTTTGAACCCGCATAGGTATCTTAAGTCCCACTCACCGACAACCCATGTGCCCCAACAAATTGCTTTGAGATAAAAGAATGCGTGGCGCCGAGAATCAAATAACACTGTGGCGGGGAGTATAGTTTACAGAAACATACCCGTATAACCCGGGGAGCGGTGCATGCTTCCTCGGCGGACGCATGATTGACTCGAGCTGGATGAACCTTGGCCCGCCGCGTCTTGGCTTCGGACACTTGTCACGCAAAATGCCACAGGTCACCACGGTTGAAACAGGACTCTCGGCTTTCCTCCCGAGTCCTTCCTTGGAGGTGGTGGCTGTGGATTGTGCGGGGATGGTCTTTGTTGGAGGGCGCGGGGAGTGGGCTGTTGTTGACCACTTGCCACTCTTGCCGGTTTGGAAATTCCACAGGTGATAAGGTCGATGCTTGACGAACAATCATGGTGGTAGGTCCACTCGACTTCCAGGCATGAAACGCGGCCTCTGCTGATTTCCCCTGTCATTTGAGGAGGTCGTGTCCGGAATGCTTTTCTCTTCTTGATCATCTTGTTGCGCCGATCTTCCCGTCGAATGGCCTTGTCGACCAGCTTCTCAAAGTTAGCATACTCTCCGGAGATAAGCTTGTCCGTGAGTTCATCATCCAAACCAGCCAAAAACTTTCCTGCCTTTCGCATCGTGCGCACATCTTCCGGGGCATAACGGGCAAGGCGATTGAACTCGTGCAGGATACTCGAATGGCGATACATTACCCCGCTCAAGAGAACGGAACTCACGCTTTTACGTGCAACTATTCCCGCAGGAATATGTGCGGTCCCAGAACTGCGACGGAACTCTTCCCGAGGTAACTTGGCTGCTCCCCGGCGAGTAACAAATAGTTGTCCCACCAAGGCAGAGCGGGACCACATAACGATGAGTGGCAAAGAGACTTTCTCTTGATCCGTGCACTGCAGCGAGATCCAACTTCTTCTCTATGGCATGAAGCCAATCATTAGCCTCCATGGGATTGGTGGTGCTCTTGGAGAAGGTCGGCGGTCGGACACGAAGGAACTCGCGGCTTGGGTGGGGTGGTGGGGCAAGCTGATTATTCTGCTGCTTTATTCTTTGCATTTGCTGCGATGCTTCGCTGTTGCATCCAGTGGTCTTTGTTGTTGCATTTGCTTTGCATCATTGCGGCCATCATCTGTCTGTGAAGCGAGCACTTGAGCAATGGTGGGATTCTCGGGTGGCGGTGGAGGAGCATTGCCATTGGCGTCGTGAGCCTCGTGGTTGTCGGCACTTGACCGCCCATTGTTCTTTGTTTCGCCCCTGGGTCCTGGTGTTCACCATCGAAGGAGACGACCGACCCGAGAGAGAAAAGAAGAAAAACAGAGCAGACTTAGCACTAATCTTTATTATTTGAATTCAAATGCATTGTTCGATCTTGACTAGAAACAAGGAAAAGCACCAAACATCCTTAATTGGTCAGTCATATCACACTTGATATCGACCGCCGCACTATCCACACACAATGACCTAACACACAAGCAACTACCAAGAAGACAAACTAAGATAAACGGTAAAACTAAGGAGGGCAACTAGAACGATCCACGAGACGAGGAGTCGAAACTGCTTCCTTCGGTAGATCCCCATTCTTCCGAACGGCTCCGGAGTCTCGGCGTCACCTCGAGACTTGGACTCTTCTCGAATCGGTTGCCGTAGCCCAACCGATCTCCGCCTCTTCCCTCAGGAATCTTGAGCCTCTTCGGAGTCCATGTCTTCAGCCGAATTCTCGAGCTTGAGTCACTTGGAGACGGAGATCCAACCATTACGCCACCTCCGCTTTGGATTTGCCGAAGCCGGAGCAAAGGTGAGGGCGGGACCTGCAGCGAGGGAAGCTGGAACCGTGGCCGGCCCTGGAGCGGGTGGAGCTGAAGAAGGCGGTGGAATCCGAGGTGCCGGTTTGGATACGGACGGGCGCGGTGGTGGTCTTCCGAGGCGTAGTGCGGAGTCTAACCCCAACCGGTGGCGGGAGTCCCTTCAACTCGGCTACCTCCTTCTTGAGGACGAACCACTTCGTCTTGCGCCGCACGATCCTCGGCATCTTCTTGTCGTTCGCTCCTTGGTCGCCTTGTGTAGGTCGAGTGCATCCGATCCAGTCCTTTGAGCACGGTGCACATGTGACCGAAGGTAGTGTCATTCTCTCTCGCCGTAGACTTGAATGCACCGACCTCGAGGAACTACCTCGACGGGGATGGTAGCGGTAGGAGGAGGTGCGAAGGTCGGCATCATGCAGCTCCCTCATCCGGCCAACATCGGGTAGGCGGCTTCTTGACAAGCGTGATCGACATGCCTCCGGAAGCCGTGACCTCCATGTTAGGAAGACACGTTCCCACAAACCCGTGAACCTCCAACCGAACACGATAGGGCAACTCGCCACCGAGAGGCGCAAGCCGTCGTATACTCCGTGCTTCGGGATATCCAAGCGCAAGGGCCATACGCGCCGCTCTGCAACGGCTTGTCATCCCTTTTCCGCAGCGTGCGTCGGTAGGGAACCTGCCATCTATAGAAACAAAGGAGTGGGAAAATCAAAACATGCTCAAAACCCACGACCACATCCCATTTCGCAATTCCTAAACCCTAGACCCGACTCCACTTTTCAAAACACCCCTTTTTCTTTCAAAACATATGCACATGAAAAGAATTAGAGGGCTCTTAAGGTTTCCGGTTGGCTTGTCCTACGAGTCATAGGAAGGCTCGATACCAACTTGTCACGCCCGGAAATTCACACGAATTTTTGCGGCTAATTTGTGCATTACATCCTCGTCCGGGAATCGGCCGAGGTACACAAATCGACGTTATTGATAACACGAGAATCCTCGTCTTAGAAACAATATAAAAAGAGTTACATAAATGCAGCGGAAAAGAAAAAAAAGCTGACTTAAGCTAAACTTTGACACGAGCGAGCGGAACACCAACTCCACGGCTAAACCTTGGCGAGAACAAGCCTACACCTCCTCGGAGACCTCGCTCTCAACCTCGCACTGAAGGGGAAAAAGAAGCAAGACTGAGTACAACCACCGTACTCAACAAGTCACAGGAAAAAGGGGTACATGATGCGAGATAAATAACAAGGAATGGTCAAGAGGCTCAATTTGCATAAACAGCATTTGCGAATACAATAATAATATTTGAAGACGGTAAAACGCAGTAGTAACATTTAAGCGGTATTAAATAAACACTTTGTCCAACGCTCAAACCATGTTGCAACAGGCCCATCCATCCACACTTGCACTAGTCATAATCCAACATTTCATTCGAATAAAGTAAATGAGACTAATCAAGGTGAATGCGGTCGATCGCCTGTAACCGTGGGCACGGCTATTCGAATAGTTTTTACTCGATCGAGGTGTACAAGCGTACCCACAAGACACAATCCCACAACACATTACCAGTGCGCCGGTGCACCACCACGGTGCCCGGAAAGGAATTGTGACAGACCCTTCACCTAACCCCTCTAGTCAATCGTACCACACCAAGGTTTCGCCCCCATTCCCATCGGGCAATGGGCAGCCCCCTCTAGTGCCGCGGTGAATCCGGAAGCTGATCAACCCTTAAAACCGGGGCCGACCCAACTCCATCACGCTCACCCTCTGCGGGATACGTTAACTAGAGACGGCTATGCTACGGGCTGCCATTACCCATCCATGCCGGCTTGTGGTATGCACGGCATTTCTTCCAGGTTTCCGAGAACCGGTCCTTAATCGTCATGAGCACGCTAACCAAAGTCCAACCATGTGCTCACGACCCACCTTTCTTATAATTCAATATTATTAAGAACAAGATCATATCTTAATATCACCGGGAGGTCAACTTTAGCATTAAACTTAGTGTGATTCCCTTAAGTGAGCTAGTTGCGCTAAGCATGACTAAGCAACCCTAAACTATCATCTAGTCACATTGGATCCCAGGTTATCAATGGTATAAGATAAACAATCCTATGGTTGAGTACAATAGGTATAAACATCCCATAAAATGACATTCTAAAACATATGCAGTATTTGAAAGAAAAAGAGATATTTACATAAAATAGGTACAATATGGTCAATGTAAGATATGACTTGCCTTGCTCTGGGGACTGAGGAACCTCGGCGACTACTTCGAAGAGAACGGGCTCGCCGGAAAACTCGGGATCTACACGACAAACAAAGCACTCAACAAACACCCTAAAAAGTCTACTGAAACAGCACTGAAAAGTATTTTTAATGGATTCTTGACATTTTTCTGGATTTAATGAAATTTGAATGGGCTAAAACGGAGCTCGGATTCAAAAGATATGAATTTTAGAAGTTTAATTGCGATTTTTAAACTAAACGAAAAGATTAAATTATTTATGCGCAATTAAGTCCTGGTGACGTCACCCTTGCGCGGCACGGGTGCATGGCGTCGGCATGACGTCGGCGGTGCGTCGGCCCTAGGGGGCGTCCAAGCGCCTGGCAGCTGCGCGGGAACGAGGCGCGGCGGCGGATTGCCGCCACGTGGCGCAATCCGAAGGCCGGATATGCGACGCGGCACGCTTGATCTGGCGCTCGGATGGCGGCAATGACGGACGGCGCGAATCCGTCGCGATCGGACGGCGTGATCCGTCCGATCCAAGAATCGGACGTGCAAGAGAGGGGCGGCGCTAGGGTTGAGGTTAGGGTTACACGGTGGCGGCGGCGGCGGGCGATCGGCGACGACCATCCAGGCAAGCGGGCGGCGGCGACGACCCGACGAGCGGCGGACCGGCGCGACGACTCGACAGCGGCGGCGTGCGCGCGAAAGGAAAAGGAAGCAAACGAAAACCAAAGGAACCGGGGACGGCGGCGAGCTCACCGCGGATGAACGACGGAGAACGCGCGACACGGCTAAACCCACAACAGCAGTGGGCGCCGCCCGCTCGAGGTTTTAAAGGGGGAGAGGAGGCTCAAACGGCACTCCGGAACCAAGGCGGATAAGGTCGCCGCTAGGCGTTTGGACTGGAGAGAGAGAGGGATACGGCGGCCGTTTCCGCGGCGCATTGGCTGCGGCGCTTGCAGGAAGTGCGGAGCACGGGTGCATAAGCACGGGCGGAGCCCGGCATAGGGCCCACGCGCGCGAGGCGCGCGAAACCGGCCGGGTAAGAGGCGGGCGGCGCGGCTATGGCGGCGGCGGTTGCGCCGCCGGGCGCGGGGAGGCGGCTCGGAGCAGGTGGGGGCCCACTGCGGTGGCCCGCTTGCGCGAGGCGAGCGCCCAGGACTTGCGCGCGGCGGACCGTGGGCTTCGGCCTGGACCAGGAAAGCGTGGCGCGCGGCGGAGACGGGCCGACGGCCCGTTACGGCCTCGGGAGGGAAAGGACACCGTACGGGCGTACGGAAAAAGGAAAGAAAAGAAAAAAGAAAAAGAAAAAGGAAAGGACTTAATTAAATTCCTGTTTTCTTATTTAATTGATTAAAAATACTTAGAGTGCTCTAAAAATTCCAGTAAAAATCACATTTAGCGTATTTTGACATGAAGAATTCAAGAAAAATCCTATCATGTCATTTCCATTTATTAATTGCATTTTAAAATTATAGGTTGACTCCGAGTTAATTTCAAAAATTCCGATTATTTCGGGGTAAATTATTTAAAAGAATTAGGGAAAAACCCGGGATGTGACAACCTACCCCCTTAAACGGAATCTCGACCCCGAGATTCGGAGGTACTCGGCGAAGAGGTGCGGGTGTGCGGCCTTTAGCTCATCTTCTCGTTCCCAAGTAGCTTCTTCCTCGGAGTGATGAGTCCATTGAACCTTGCAAAACCCGATAACTTTGTTCCAGTCCTTCTCTCACCGACCTCAAGAATACGTCTTTGGTCTCTCCACATAGGTTAAGTCCTCTTGGATTTCAATCGTGCGGACTCGCTTTGCTCTTCCGGCACCCTTAAACACTTTTTCAAGCTGGGACACATGAAACACGTCGTGAATACCGGTCATGTTGGAGGAAGCTCCAAGGTGATAGGCCACTTCTCCTCGACGTTCCCAGAATCCTGTATGGTCCCACGAAACGTGGTGCCAACTTACCTTTGGTCTGGAAACGGTGTACTCCCGGAGTGGTGTAACGCGAAGATACACAAAATCCCACGCTTCAAAAGCGAGATCTCTTCGACGATTATACGCATAGCTCTTACGTCGGACTCGCGCAACCTTCAACCTTTCTGAATCACTCGGACCTTTTCCTCTTCGCTTATTACTTCCGTGCCAAACAATTGGCGCTCACCCGTCCGGTCCCAGGCGGGGGTGTGCGGCATTTCCGTCCATACGAGTGCTTCATACGGTGCCATTTGAATGCTGGCTGTAACTTTGTTGTAAGAGAATTCCGCATAGGGCAAGCTTTTGTCCCACGCTTTTCAAAATCGAGCGCGCATGCTCTTAGCATATCTTCCAAAATTTGATTCACTCTCTCGGTTTGGCCGTCTGTTTGCGGGTGATAGGCCGTGCTGAAATTCAAGCGCAGTGCGAGTTCTTCTTGCAACTTCTTCCAATTTGGAAATGTAACCGACTTCCCCTATCGGACACGATCTTCTTAGGCACGCCATGCAAACACACGATCCTTGCGAGATAAAGCTCACCAACTTCTTCCCGAGTAGGTAGTATGTGCGGCATGAAATGGGCCACCTTGGTGAGTCGGTCCACCACGACCCAAATCGAGTCATATCCGACGTTGTGCGGGTAAACCCGTGATGAAATCCATTCCAATTTCTTCCCATTTCCACTCGGGAATCAAGTGGTTGCAATAGTCCGGCGGGCCGTAGATGTTCCGCCTTCACTCGCGACAAACATCACAAAGTGCAACAAACTCGGCTATCTCCCTCCTCATGCCGACCCACCAAAACTTTTCTTTAAGATCTTGATACATCTTTGTACTTGCCCGGTGAATTGAGTATTGAGTTTGGTGAACTTCCGTAAGGATCGTCTTTTCAAATCCTTGTCTTCCGGCACACAATCTCTTTCCCATCCAGTTGTGCCATGTTCGTCTTCCGAAAAACCACGAGCTTTTCCGACTCTCATGTTCTTCTTGAGTTCGGCCATTTCGGGATCTGACGCTGAGCAGCCCGAATTTGATCAATGAGAGGGTTGGGCTTCCAGAGCAGCCACAAAACCAAAATCCACCACTCGTAGATTTAGATTCTCGAATTCCTGCTGCAATTTGGTCACACATGCCTTCGACACTAAGGGTGGTGCGGTAACTCTTTCGGCTTAGTGCATCCGCAACCACATTAGCTTTGCCGGGATGGTAATGTATCCTAAGTCATAATCTTTGATCGGTTCCAACCATCTTCTCTTGGAGGTTTAAATCCGGTTGGGTGAAAATGTACTTAAGACTTTTGTGATCCGTATACACTTCACAACGATTACCAATTAGGTAGTGTCGCCGGATCTTCAATGCATGAACCACTTGCGGATAACTCCAGGATCATGAGTGGGGTAGTTGTTTTCATGTGGGCGCAATTGACGAGATGCATATGCGACCACTTTGCCTTCTTGCATCAACACACATCCCAACCCTTGGCGAGATGCGTCACAATAAACTTGGAAGTCCTTTGCTTGGAGTCGGGCGGTATCAACACCGGTGCGAGACACCAACTTCCTCTTGAGCTCTTCAAAACTCCTATTGCATTACGTCGACCACTTAAACTTCTCATCTTTCTTCAACAGTTTGAGTCATTGGCTTGGCGATTTTGGAGAAGTTCTCAATGAAGCGGCGGTAGTAACCCGCAAGTCCAAGAAACTTCGGATCGCATGACCATTTAGGCGGGGTCCACTTAGTAACGATTCCACATTTGCTTTGGATCCACGGCTACTCCTTGGGCATTCACAATGTGGCCGAGGAACCCGTATGCACACTTTAACCGAGAAAGCACACTTGCTAAACTTGGCGTAGAGTTGATGGTCTCTCAACTTTTCGAGTCTTGTCCGAAGATGTTGCTTGATGATCCTCCTCGACTTAGAGTAGACTAAATGTCATCAATGAACACCACCACGAATTTATCCAAGAACTCCATAAACACCTTGTTCATCGATTCATAAAGAAAGCCGGTGCATTGGTTAAACCAAAAGACATGACCGTACACTCGTACAGTCCATACACAGTGGTGAAGGCGGTCTTGGGAATGTCCTCTTCCCGAATCCTTAAGCGATGATAGCCCGATCGCAGATCTATCTTGGAAAATACCTTGGCCCCTTTGAGTTGATCGAATAAGTCATCAATCCGTGGTAGGGGATACTTGTTCTTGATAGTAACCTCATTGAGGGCTCGATAATCCACACACATTCTCTTGGTCTTGTCTTTCTTTTCCACAAAAATCACCGAGCACCCCAAGGCGACGTGCTCGGGCGAATATACCCTTTTTGTAACTGTTCATCCACTTGCTTCTTTACTTGGCCAACTCGTTGGCTCCCATCCTATATGGCCTCTTGTGTATTGGGCGGTCCGGGTACTAGGTCAATCCGAATTCAATTTCCCTTTTGGCGGCATCCGAGTTAAATCCTCGGGGAAAACTTCGGGATATTCTCGACGATGGGGATATCCTCTAACTTCACAGGGGTCTTGGCCGCCATTTGGACGATTCCCGGTGGAAACATGATTCAAACTTGCTACGGGCTTGACTTGCATGGGAGAGCGAAAAACAATTCTTTCTCCATTCATGTTGACTAAAGTAATGGTGCGACTAGCGCAGTCAATTACTCCCTTATGTCTGGACAACCAATCCATCCCAAGAATGACATCTATGCCTTTGGACTGAAGGAGGATAAGGTTGGCTAGAAACATAGATCCTTGGATTTCTATGGCCACTTGAGGGGACAATGCGAGTGGTCTCCAAGTGGTTTCCGGGGTTTGAACCCGCATAGGTATCTTAAGTCCCACTACCGACAACCCATGTGCCCCAACAAATTGCTTTGAGATAAAAGAATGCGTGGCGCGAATCAAATAACTTCTTGTGGCGGGAGTATAGTTTACGGGAAACATACCCGTATAACCCGGGAGCGGTGCATGCTTCCTCGGCGGACGCATGATTGACTCGAGCCAGGATGAACCTTGGCCCAGCGTCTTGGCCGGACACTTGTGCAAAATGCCACCGGGTCACCACGGTTAAACAGACTCGGCTTTCCTCCCAGAGTCCTTCCTTGGAGGTGGTGGCTGTGGATCTGTGCGGGATGGTGCTGTTGGAGGGCGCGGGCCTGGAGTACTGTTGTTGACCACTTTGCCACTCTTGCCGGTTTGGAAATTCCACAGGTGATAAGGTCGATGCTGACGAACAATCATGGTGGTAGGTCCACTCGACTTCCAGGCATGAAACGCGGCCTCTGCTGATTTCCCTCTTTGTTGAGGAGGTCGTGTATGCGGAATGCTTTTCTCTTCTTGATCATCTTGTTGCGCGATCTTCTGTCGAATGGCCTTGTCGACCAGCTTCTCAAAGTTAGCATACTCTCAGGAGATAAGCTTGTCCGTGAGTTCATCATCCAAACTAGCCAAAAACTTTCCCCGCCTTTCGCATCGGTGCACATCTTCTGGGGCATAACGGGCAAGACGATTGAACTCGTGCGGATACTCATGCAACTGATCTGATACCCTGCTCAAGAGAACGGAACTCACGCTTTTCGTGCAACTATTCCCGCAGAATATGTGCGGTCCTGAAACTGCGACGGAACTCTTCCAGTGTAACTTGCTCTCGCCAGCAAGAGTAACCAAATAGTTGTCCCACCAAGTCAAAGCGGGACCACATGGATGGTGGCAAAAGAGACTTTCTCTTGATCCGTGCACTGCGCAGCGAGATCCAACTTCTTCTCTATGGCATGAAGCCAATCATTAGCCTCCATGGGATTGGTGGTCTTTGGAGAAGGTCGGCGGTCGGACACGAAGGAACTCCGGCGGCTTGGGTTGGGGTGGTGGGGCGGCAAAGCGGTTATTCTGCTGCTTTGTTGCTGCATTTGCTGCGATAGCTCGCTGTTTGCATCTCAGTGGTGCTTGTTGTTGCATTTGTTGCATCATTGCAGCCATCATCTGTAATACGTGAAGCGAGCACTTGAGCAATGGTGGGATTCTCGGGTGGCGGTGGAGGAGCATTGCCATTGGCGTCGTGAGCCTCGTGGTTGTCGGCACCTGACTGCCCATTGTTGCTGTTCGCCCCGCTGGTCCTGGTGTTCACCATCGAAGGAGACGACCACCCGAGAGAGAGAAAAGAAGAAAAGCAGAGCATGACTTAGCACTAATCTTTATTATTTGAATTCAAATGCATTGTTACGATCTTGACTAGAAACAAGGAAAAGCACCAAACATCCTTAATTGGTCGGTCATATCACACTTGATATCGACTGCCAGCTATCCCACACACAGCAGCCTAACACACAAAGAACTACCAAGAAGACAAACTAAGATAAACGGTAAAACTAAGGAGGGCAACTAGAACGATCCACGAGACGAGGAGTGAAACCGCTTCCTTCGTGAGATCTCCATTCTTCCGAACGGCTCCTGGAGTCCTCGGCGTCACCTCGAGACTTGGACTCTTACGAATCGGTTGCCGTAGCCCAACCGATCCCGCCTCTTCCCTCCGAGGAATCTTGAGCCTCTTCGGAGTCCATGTCTTCACCAAATTCTCTGAGCTTGAGTCACTTGGAGACGGAGATCCAACCATTACGCCACCTCCGCCTTGGATTTCTTTGAAGCTGGAGCAAAGGTGAGGCGGGACACCTGCAGCAGGAGGAACTGGAACCGGCGGGCCCGGAGCGGGTGGAGGCTGAAGAAGGCGGTGGAATCCGAGGTGCCGGCTGGATACGGACGAGGCGCGGTGGTGGTCTTCCGAGGCGTAGTGCGGAGTCTAACCCCAACGGTGGCGGGAGTCCCTTCAACTCGCTACCTCCTTCTTCGGACGAACCACTTCGTCTTGCGCCGCGCGATCCTCGGCATCTTCTTGTCGTTCAGCTCCTTGGTCGCCTTGTGTAGGTCGAGTGCATCGATCCAGTCCTTTGAGCACGGTGCACATGTGGACCGAAGGTAGTGTCATTCTCCTCTGCGCGGTAGACTTGAATGCACCGACCTCGAGGAACTACCTCGACGGGGATGGTAGCGGTAGGAGGAGGTGCGAAGGTCGGCATCATGCGGCTCCCTCATCTGGCCAACATCGGGTAGGCGGCTTCTTGACAAGCGTGATCTCGACATGCCTCCGAAGCTGTGACCTCCATGTTAGGAAGACACGTTCCCACAAACCCGTGAACCTCCAACCGAACACGGTAGGGCAACTCGCCACCGAGAGGCGCAAGCGTCGTATACTCCGGTGCTTCGGGATATCCAGCTCGCAAGGGCCATACGCGCCGCTCTGCAACGAAGCTCCGTCATCCCTTTTCCGCAGTGCGTGTTGGGGAACTGCCATCTATAGAAACAAAGGAGTGGGAAAATCAAAACATGCTCAAAACCCACGACCACATCCCATTTTCGCAATTCCTAAACCCTAGACTGACTCCACTTTTCAAAACACCCCTTTTTCTTTCAAAACATATGCACATGAAAAGAATTAGAGGGCTCTTAAGGTTTCCAGTTGGCTTGTCCTACGAGTCATGGAAGGCTCGATACCAACTTGTCACGCCCGAAATTCACACCAGAATTTGCTAGCTAATTTGTGCATTACATCCTCGTCCAGAATCAGTAGAGGTACACAAATCGACGTTATTGATAACACGAGAATCCTCGTCTTAGAAACAATATAAAAGAGTTACATAAATGCAGCGGAAAGAAAAAAAAAAAAGCGGCTTAAGCTAAACTTTGACACGAGCGAAGCGGAACACCAACTCCACGGCTAAACCTTGACGAGAACAAGCCTACACCTCCTCGGAGACCTCGCTCTCAACCTCCGGCACTTGAAGGGGAAAAAGAAGCAAGGCCCAGTACAACCACCGTACTCAACAAGTCACACCGGAAAAAGGGGTACATGATGCGAGATAAATAACAAGGAATGGTCAAGAGGCTCAATTTGCATAAACGGCATTTGCGAGAATACAATAATAATATTTGAAGACAAAGTAAACAGTAGTAACATTTAAGCAAGTATTAAATAAACACTGTCCAACGCTCAAACCATGTTGCAACAGGCCCATCCATCCACCTGCACTAGTCATAATCCAACATTTCATTCGAATAAAGTAAATGAGACTAATCAAGGTGAATCTGTCGATCGCCCGTAACCGTGGGCACGGCTATTCGAATAGTTTTTACTCGATCGAGAGGTGTACAATCTGTACCCACAAGACACAATCCCACAACACATTACCGTGCGCCGGTGCACCACCACGGTGCCCCGGAAAGGAATTGTGACGGGGACCCTTCACCTAACCCCTCTAGTCAATCGTACCACACCAAGGTTTCGCCCCCATTCCCATCGGGCAATGGGCAGCCCCTCTAGTGCCGCGGTGAATCCGGAAGCTGATCAACCCTTAAAACCGGGCCGACCCAACTCCATCACGCTCACCCTCTGCAGGATACGTTAACTAGAGACAGCTATGCTACGGGCCCAGCCATTACCCATGCTGGCTTGTGGTATGCACGGCATTTCTTCCAGGGTTTCCCGAGAACCGGTCCTTAATCGTCATGAGCACGCTAACCAAAGTCCAACCATGTGCTCACGACCCACCTTTCTTATAATTCAATATTATTAAGAACAAGATCATATCTTAATATCAAGGAGGTCAACTTTAGCATTAAACTTAGTGTGATTCCCTTAAGTGAGCTAGTTGCGCTAAGCATGACTAAGCAACCCTAAACTATCATCTAGTCACATTGGATCCCAGGTTATCAATGGTATAAGATAAACAATCCTATGGTTGAGTACAATAGGTATAAACATCCCATAAAATGACATTCTAAAACATATGCGGTATTTGAAAGAAAAAGAGATATTTACATAAAATAGGTACAATATGGTCAATGTAAGATATGACTTGCCTTGCTCACGGGAGGCGAGGAACCTCGGCGACTACTTGAAGAGAACGGGCTCGCCGGAAAACTCGGGATCTACACGACAAACAAAGCACTCAACAAACACCCTAAAAAGTCTACTGAAACAGCACTGAAAAGTATTTTTAATGGATTCTTGACATTTTTCTGGATTTAATGAAATTTGAATGGGCTAAAACGGAGCTCTTGGATTCAAAAGATATGAATTTTAGAAGTTTAATTGCGATTTTTAAACTAAACAAAAGATTAAATTATTTATGGCGCAATTAAGTCCCCGGTGACGTCACCCTTGCGCGGCACGGGGCTGGCGTCGGCATGACGTCGGCTGGCGTGCGCCACTCTAGGCGACGCCGCACGGCCGCAGCCGCCGGAGACGGGCGCGGCGGCCGATTGCCGCCACGTGGCGCAATCCGAGCGCCGGATGCTGGCGGCGACGTCGTGATCTCTGGGCTATGACAAGAGCTGACGGAGGCGCAGATCCGCCGCGATCGACGGCGCAGATCCGTCCGATCCGCAAGATCGACGGCATGCAGAGTGGCGCGGCGCTAGGGTTAGGGTTAGGTTACACGGTGGCGGCGGCGCGGCGGACGCGGCGACGACCATCCGAGCGGCGGCGGCGGCGGCGACGACCCGGGCAGCGGCGGCGATCGGGCGGCGACGACTGACGAGCGGGCGTGCGCGTGAAAGGAAAAAGGAAGCAAACGAAACCAAAAGGAACCCGGACGGCGGCGAGCTCACCGGCGGATGAACGACGGAGAACGGCGGCGACAC
>JAIFGZ020000588.1:0-132518 GCA_019925245.2 Oryza australiensis | reverse complement strand
ATTGAAGGGTCACGCGGAAGCTACGCTGGCCGAAAACAAAAATTTCTACCGCGCAAACCGGGAACACTTGCAAGTAAGGGCCGATAGATCGTTTACCGATTAGAGTAGAGTGCGGCGGAATAGCCAATCGGGGCAATCCGATCCGGAACAGTGTAGCCTATTCCCGGAGACAGGCCGATTCGCCAATCGGCCGTCGAGTCGTCCGGCCGCGTTCTCACGCCTCGCTCCGATGCGCAGAGCCGCGGCCGATCAAGAGCGCGCAACGTAGCGCGCCTCTACCGGTATCCACACGTCAGGGGACAGAACGCCGTACACCCGTGTGCTAGCACGCGATGCAAGGCTAGGGTTTGGCTTGAAAGTGGGGAGGTTTCCGTGGAGATTGATCTCGGCGACTTACATTGCCGCGCGATGCAATTAACGTCTCACGCTCTCCACCCTCCCTCCTTTATATAGAGTTGGCCGGCGGGACTAGTGACCGATTAGGACTCTATTTTGAATCGGATCTCATCCGTATCTCATAGAGTTGGCCGCCCCACACGTCGTAAGCCCATAGGACTCTATCCGATCGGATCCCTATCCGATCGAGCCGTATCCGAGTCCAACTCGAATATCTATTCTATCCCCTTAAGCGTGCGACCACAGCAGGTTCAGGTATACTCGGTTTCGGCTATAGTCTAACTTAGCCGATCGTCGGCTCGAGTCCAACTCAGCCGACTGTCAATAGCGGCGCCTAGCGGCACATATTGACACCATAGTATACAAGAATATAATATCGGCTCACGAACCTGTAATGTGTACACAAATCCCTTTGCCTCACGATACCGGTTAAGCTATAGGCAAGATGTGTGCCATCCCTTCAATAGCTTAACCATTCACTCGAACCGTATTGGATTATCGCATGCATTGATTGACTCCTCAATCAACTTAGCATGGCCATGCATTTCCATAATCCATTACCTCGAGGGGCCCAGAGATATCTCTCCAAAGGAGGGGCAAATTCCATCTTGATCACTCACATCCCACTCCATGTTTCATAGCAAACCCGAAAACTACCTTTATAACTATCCGATTACGGAATAGCGTTTGGTAGTCCCAAAGTAGGCTACTACACATGTTGGAATCCATGGTGATCTCAGGTCTAAGGACTTTGTACCAACACTACACGAGACCAACTAATGGCACATTAATTCTGTAGTGTCTCATGGTGGGTCTATCCAACAATGTGTTCTCTAACACATATGTCCATGTTTATTGATTTGGTATCTCCATACCCATGATCTACGAGACATGATCATCAATCAATAAACATGCCGATCTTAGAATCATATTTGTTCCAACAATATGACATATGATCGAGGATCGTTTAGAAATAGATTCATACATATCGAGTCTCATAAATAAGTCACGTACTTATTGATCAATACAAGATGTCTATTTCATGGGCCCGAATAACACTTTATTCATTTATACATAAACATTGACGTGATATCCAACATCTCCATGTTGCCTCTAGTGCATATCACTAACAATCTCCCACTTGCACTAGAGTCAATCATGTAAGTATCTAATACCCATTGCTCTTGTGTGCGCCTCATGCTTCGGTGAGGAGAGGTTTTGTCGGCGGATCGGCTATGTTGAGATCCGTGTGCACTTTGCATATCTTGACATCACCTCTGTCCACAATCTCGCGGATGAGATGATATCGCCGAAGTATGTGTTTGGACTTCGATGTGACCTCGGCTCCTTGGCTTGCGCAATGGCTCCACTATTGTCACAATAGAGAGACATTGGACCAGTCGTACTAGTCATCACACCAAGCTCGAAACGAATTTCTTGATCCAAACGGCCTCCTTTGCGGCTTAGAAGCGGCAATGTACTCGGCCTCCGTTGTAGAATCGCAACGGTATCACCGTTGGAACTCTTCCAGTGATGCGCGCTCCGTTCGGGCGAACACGAACCCGATTGCGATCTATAATCATCCTTGTCCGTTTGGAAGCTAGCATCGGTGTAACCACTTACAACGAGCTCTTCTTCACCTCCATAGACTAGGAACATATCCTTAGTTCTTCTCAAGTACTTAAGGATATTCTTTCTGGCGATCCGTGACCTTCACTGGATCGGACGGTATCTGCTCGTAGCACTCAAAGCGTACGAGACATGCAGGCGTGTACAAAGCATGGCATACATGATGGATCCAATTGCCGAAGCATATGGAACCATACCCATCTTATTCCGCTCATCATGTGTCGAGGACACGATTCTTGCTAAGATTGATGCCATGTGACATAGGCAAGAAACCTTTCTTGGAATCATGCATGTTGAACCTTTTCAACACCTTGTCAATGTATGTACTTTGGCTTAATCCAATTAGCCTCTTGGATCTATCTCTATAGATCCGAATGCCCAATATATATCTTTGCCTCCCCTAAGTCTTTCATGGAAAAACTATTTTTCAATGAAGACTTGACGGATTCAAGCATAGGGATATCATTTCCAATCAGTAATATGTCATCCACATATAAGATTAGAAATACAATTGCGCTCCCACTGACCTTTTTGTAAACACAGGCCTCTTCTTCATTTTTGATGAAACCAAACCCTTTGATTACTTCATCAAAACGAATATTCCAACTCCGAGATGCTTGCTTCAATCCATAAATGGATTTCGTAGCTTGCATATCTTTCCAGCGATTCGGATCGACAAAACCCGAGGTTGTATCATGTATACATCCTCGCTTAGGTTTCCATTCAGGAAAGCCGTTTTGACATCCATCTGCCATATCTCATAATCGAAATATGCAGCAATCGCTAGCATAATCCGAATAGATTTAAGCATTGCGACGGGCGAGAAGGTTTCATCATAATCAACTCCTTGAATCTGTTTAAAACCTTTCGCCACCAATCGCGCCTTATAGATGTGAACATTTCCATCCATATCGGCCTTTTTCTTAAAAACCCATTTACACTCAATGGTTTTGACACCATCGGTGGATCAACCAAGTTCCAAACTTGATTGTCGTACATGGATTCTATTTCGGATTTCATGGCTCCAAGCCACTTGTTAGAATCGGGTCCCACCATCGCTTCCTCATAGGTCTTAGGTTCATTGTTGTCCAACAACAATATATCACGTTGTTCCGCACTTTGTGTGCACTGTCGGTGCACGACGTGATCTTTCGGACCTCCGTGGGGCTGGTGTATCTACAACGGTGGCGCAACACTTTGCACCTTACATTGTGGTTACGTGGTCATTTGAAACATTTTCTGGTGTTTCTTGAACTTCTTCAAGATGCACCTGCTCCCACTAACCCTTCTTGAAAGAAACTCTTTCTCTAAGAAGACACCGTGTCGGGCGACAAACACTTTGCCTTGTTCCCGATTATAAAAGTAATATCCCTTAGTTTCCTTAGGATATCCCACAAAGAAGCACTTGTCGATTTGGGTGTGAGCTTGTCGGGCAGAAACGTTTTACATAAGCTTCGCATCCCCATATTTTGAGAAAAGACAAACTAGGGGTTGCCTGTCCATATCTCATATGGTGTCTTTTCAAGCGACTTAGATGGAACTCTATTTAGTGTGAGCGCAGTTGTTTCAAGAGCATATCCCCGGAAAGATAACGGAAGATCACTTTGGCTCATCATCGACCGCACCATGTCCAACAAGGTGCGATTTCTCCGTTCGGACACTCCGTTCCATTGTGGAGTTCTGGCGGAGTTAGCGTGGAACAATTCCACAATCTTTCGGATGATTACCAAACTCTTGGCTCAAGTATTCCCCTCCACGATCTGATCGTAGAAACTTGATTGTTTTCCCTAAATGATTACATACTTCATTCGGAATTCTTTGAACTTTTCAAAGGATTCGGACTTATGCCTCATCAAGTAGATATAACCATATCTACTAAAGTCATCGGTAAAGGTAATGAAGTACGATAACCACCTCGGCCGTCGAGCTCATTGGTCCACATACATCGGTATGTACGAGTGCCAACAAGTCACTTGCTCTTTCACTGTGTCCCGTGAAAGGTGCCTTTGTCATCTTACCAAGTAAACAAGACTCACATGTCTCAAATGATTCAAAATCAAAAGAGTGAAGCAATCCATCCTTATGGAGCTTCTCCATGCGTTTCTTATTTATATGGCCTAAGCGACAATGCCGGATAAACGTGGGGTTTATATCATTAGAGAGTTGTCTTTCGTATTAATGTTATAGATGGGAGACGCTTCAAGATTCAAAACGTATAATCCATTCACCAATGGAGCATGAAAATAGAACATATCTCGAGATATATTGAACAACCATTGTTCATTGATCTAAAATCATATCCTTCCGCTTGCAAACATGAAGCGGAAATAACGTTTTGACATAGTGTTGGAACACAATAACAATTATTCAATTCCAAAACTAATCCGAAGGTAGATGAAGTGGTGCTTGTCTGAAGCAATCGTAGCAACGCTTGCTCCATTGCCGACGCGCAGGTTCACCTCGCCCCTTCTCAATCCTCTACTTCTTCTCATTCCCCGCAACGATTTGCAAATATGAGCTACGATCCGGTATCAAATACCCAAGAGTCGAGTAGGTGAAGTAGCAAGATTAATGTCGATAACATTAATACCGAAGCGAAGTCGTACTTTGCTTCTTCTTGAGATCCTCCATGTACTTCTTGCGTTCCTTTTCCAGTGGCTGTCTCCTTGCGGTAGAAGCAAACGGCATCGATGCCGCCGACCCTTCTTGCCCTTCTTTGCATTAGAGGCACTCGCGATCTCATCGGGAGTTAACTTTCTCTTGGTGCAAAGTTTCTTGACGTGGTTTGCGCTTAGCCTTCTGCATCATCATCACATGATGACCGTTTTTGGATACTCTCCTCACTGTCTTTAGCATCCCATGCAATTCAGCCAAGGTCCTATCCATATTGTTCATGTGATAATTTAATATGAATGGCTCGAAGCTCGGAGGGAGCGGCGGAGAATCACATCGGTAGCCAACTCTTGGCTAAGGGGAAAACCCGTTTTCCGGACTCTCAATGTAGCCAATCATCTTTATCACATGCGGACGACGGGATTCCCTCAACAAGCTGCACGCAAACAAGGACTTTGAGGTGTTGAACCTCTCGGCCCGAGCTTGGTTCTCAAACATGCCACGCAGTCCCGAATAATAGTGTGAGCATCGCGCTCTCATATTGCTTCGAAGCTCGGGGGACATTGTAGCAAGCATGAGACGACTTATATCTAGGGCATCATTAGTGTGCTTCTCATAAGCCCTCCGTGCGTTGCGGTGGCATTAGTTGGCAAATCCTCGGGATAGGGTACTTCAAGAACGTACTCCTTACGCTCTTGCTTGAGAACAATTCTCAAGTTGCGATACCAATCCATAAAGTTTGTTCCATTTAATTTTTCCTTTTCGAGAATAGATCGCAAATTAAAGGTACTTGGGTGTAGTATTAGCCGCCATTTATTCTACAACGAAAAAGCAAAGTTTAGCACAATGTTTATGCTATGTCTATTGTTAAACAATTTAACATTAGACTCCCATTACGTATTTTCCACCTTCCCTCTAGGTTACGTATTGGGTCAAGATCCACATGTTAATTAATTTTCTAGTGAGCTTTGGCATCACAGAAAATTAGTAACATCGATAAGCAACACCTTGCTAATCACATCTCTATGTGACTCTTGTTGTTGGTGTGGCATCTCCATGCCCGGCGCCAACCTATGCCCCAAGGCCCAAAACTGTTTTGATAGCCTTGTTAAGTAAACCAAATGCTCCGCATGTATATGTCGACATATACCCCTCGTGTTATGATAGAGAATGGCACTCTGCTTTGGCGAGACCCACCATTGACGAGCATAACGGTGACGGGTGCAACATTTGGAAGGGCATCATTACTACTTAATTTTGAGAGGATGCTATCCTATCAAACAAACATATCACATATGAAATCAAGAACAATAGCATATAATGAAATAGTATGGCCCCCTTCACATGGTGATCTCCATCTCCATGTCGGCGCGAGGATCTCCATCTTCGGCACCATATTCCAAGTGTCGAATGCTTGATATCTTCAAACTAAGCTACTACTCGTAGAAGCTCTAATTGAAGATTACATCGACTCGCAGTCGTGAAAGAATATTACAAGCATTGCACGTATGAAAGAATATTACGGGGATTGCACATATGAAAGAATATTACATGCATCACATGCATCTCATACATCTCATACATACAATAGGGCCATACCATCTCAAAGCATTCTCTGCAAAAACAAGTTAGGCGTAGAAACGTTTTCTACCTATCGCGAGCTACGGCATCGAGACGACCTATAAGGGGGTACGCACACGGCATAATCATATTATGAAATCGCTTATGGAAACCATATCGGCATAATCATATTATGCCGTCCCGATACACTATCAAGGGAGATGGTTTGCGTAGGCGCGAGGCAGCAACAAAGTCGGACTACGAGATAGCTTCGGTATAATCATATTATACCGTTCCGATACACTATCAAGGAACGCTATCTCGAACCCAACTCAAACCGAGTTATTTGGAAATTGCTTCGACGTAATCACATTATTCCGTTCCGATACACTATCAAGGAACGCAATTACCATTAACTCTCCTCAACGAGATCCCGTTAAACCGATTGATCTAATCAACCCGTGCGCAAAACTTGTTCCAGATCAATCTAAAACCCGAACTAAGCAAGATTAGCTCGATACCACTTTGAAGGGTCACGCGGAAGCTACGCTAGCCGAAAACAAAAATTTCTACCGCGCAAACCAGGAACACTTGCAAGTAAGGGCCGATAGATCGTTACCGATTAGAGTAGAGTGCGGCGGAATAGCCAATCGGGGCAATCCGATCCGGAACAGTGTAGCCTATTCCGGAGACGCCGATTCGCCAATCGGCCGATTCGAGTCGTCCGGCCGCGTTCTCACGCCTCGCTCCGATGCGCCCGACCGCAGGCCGATCAAGAGCGCGCAACGTAGCAGCACCTCTACCGGTATCCACACGTCCGGGGACGGAACGCCGTACACCCGTGTGCTAGCACGCGATGCAAGGCTAGGGTTTGGCTTGAAAGTGGGGAGGGTTTCCGTGGAGATTGATCTCGGCGACTTCATTGCACGCGATGCAATTAACGTCTCACGCTCTCCACCCTCCCTCCTTTATATAGAGTTGGCCGACGGGACTAGTGACCGATTAGGACTCTATTTTGAATCGGATCTCATCCGTATCTCATAGAGTTGGCCGCCCACACGTCGTAAGCCCATAGGACTCTATCCGATCGGATCCCTATCCGATCGAGCCGTATCCGAGTCCAACTCGAATATCTATTCTATCCCCTTAAGCGTGCGACCACGTAGGTTCGGGTATACTCGGTTTCGGCTATAGTCTAACTTAGCCGATCGTCGGCTCGAGTCCAACTCAGCCGGACATCAATAGCGGCGCCTAGCAGCACATATTGACACCATAGTATACAAGAATATAATATCGGCTCGAACTCGTAATGTGTACACAAATCCCTTTGCCTCACGATACCGGTTAAGCTATAGGCAAGATGTGTGCCATCCCTTCAATAGCTTAACCATTCACTCGAACCGTATTGGATTATCTCGTTGATTGACTCCTCAATCAACTTAGCATGGCCATGCATTTCCATAATCCATTACCTCGAGGGGCCCAGAGATATCTCTCCAAAGGAGGGGCAAATTCCATCTTGATCACTCACATCCCACTCCATGTTTCATAGCAAACCCGAAAACTACCTTTATAACTATCCGATTACGGAATAGCGTTTGGTAGTCCCAAAGTAGGCTACTACACATGTTGGAATCCATGGTGATCTCGGGTCTAAGGACTTTGTACCAACACTACGAGACCAACTAATGGCACATTAATTCTGTAGTGTCTCATGGTGGGTCTATCCAACAATGTGTTCTCTAACACATATGTCCATGTTTATTGATTTGGTATCTCCATACCCATGATCTACGAGACATGATCATCAATCAATAAACATGCCGATCTTAGAATCATATTTGTTCCAACAATATGACATATGATCGAGGGATCGTTTAGAAATAGATTCATACATATCGAGTCTCATAAATAAGTCACGTACTTATTGATCAATACAAGATGTCTATTTCATGGGCCGAATAACACTTTATTCATTTATACATAAACATTGACGTGATATCCAACATCTCCATGTTGCCTCTAGTGCATATCACTAACAGATATCGGCTATCGCTGACTTCCGTAAGCGTTAAGCCGATTGTAATAGCCAATTAGGACATTCTTGTAACTGAACTCCTAATCCATCTTGTAATTGGCTTGAAGTACTTTTGTAATCGGCTCATTCTGCTTAACCTTTATTGGATGCCACTGATATGTATGCTTGCAAAAATTTGAAAAATTTGCTCTTTTGCCTTCTTGGTATCCCATTATATGTGTTGTATATGCCCCCTAATTTTGTTGATGGTATCCTTATCATTAACAAAATTATCAAATCAAAAATCTTGTCGTCGTCGGCTAGGCTGAGTCGATGTAGAAAAATTAGGGGAAAACGTGGCGTAAAAAACATCCTAAAGGTGATGCTTGTGTCTCACAACGCATCGGCTAACACGAATCGGCACAACCATAGCCGAATCATGAATGGATCCAAACACTTGGGTAAAATTTCTTCAAATACATGTCGTTTAGAGCCCTTCCAAATACTTCTCCATCCAATCCTTCTAGCATATAGGCCCCTTTAGAGACTCATTTGTGGATCTTTTGATCCGATCGGCAATATTAATTTCCAAACGAGCTCGCCCTCTTCAAACGACTTAGGCACAACTTTCTTGTTATAGTGACGGGCTACTCGCTCCTTGTCCCTTGTCACCTTTTCCAAGGCCCTCATTCTTGACAAAACCAAGTCTTCTGATTCATCCACCATCAAGTTGTAATAATCATTGGCTGTAAGTTGATCTTGTAACTAAATCCTTCTGGAGCCGACGATTGTTTCCCATGGCAGCACTGCCTCATGTCCATAGACCAGTTTATATGGAGGCACTTGGATAGATCCGTGGCAAGCCATCTGATAGGCCCAAAGTGACTCGGCTAATCAGCTGTGCCATTGCTTGGGGTATTCAGCGATCTTTCTCTTTATCAGCTTGATTAGACTTTTATTTGAGGCCTCTGCTTGCCTGTTAGCCTGAGCATAATACAACGAAGAATTGAGTAACTTGATCCCAATGCCGTCGGCAAACTGAACAAACTCATCCGATATGAAAATAGATCCCTGATTCGTAGTTATAGTTTGAGGGACGCTGAATCGGTATATGATGTGCTCCTTAACAAACTCGATTGCATCCCTAGAATCGACCTTGTTCAAAGGAATTGCTTCCACCCACTTGGAAAAATAATCTGTTGCCACCAATAGAACTTGTGTCCTTTACTTGACGGTGGATTGATTTGGCCGATCATGTCGATTCCCCAACCTCTGAACGGCCAAGGCTTGATGATTGGGTTCATAGCCGATGCTGGTGCTCTCTGGATAGCTCCAAACTTCTGGCAATCCTGGCAGCCTTTGTAGTACTTGAAACAATCTTCCAGCATCGTCGGCCAAAAATACCATGCTCTTCAAAGTAGCCACTTTATTTTGTGAGCCGATTGATGCGTGCCACAAATTCCCTCATGCACTTCTCCGATAGCCACCTTGGCTTGATCGGCACTGAGACACTTAAGCAACATGCCATCAATCATCCGATAATACAAATCTTTGTCGAGCAAGACATATCTCAAAGCCTTGTAGCATAATTTTCTTGAAGCCGACTAGGAGGGGTTTCGTAAGTAGTTTTAGACATCCAATCTCCAGTCGTCGGCTATCATGGTGGCGATCTCTAATTCAATATCTTTCATCATCGGCCTGTAGCCTGATGCCCTCGAGCTAAATCTTGGATTCTGCATTCTGTTTTCCGAGGATGTGCTTCAAAGTCACTAGCTGAAAGTTGTCCATCAATTCTCGGTATTTTTGATAGTAGATCATCAGCACGTCGTTCAAATTCTCCTGATAGCTGGCTGATGACCAATAGTGAATCTCCCATTATTTCGATGGCGTCGGCTTCAACCTCTTTGAGTAGTTGTAGTCCTTTGAGTACGGCTTCATACTCGGCTTGGTTGTTTGTGGCATGGGGCGTGATTGAAAAAGCAAACTCAAAGCTTGCCCCCCTGGGAGAAATTATTACCAAGCCGATTCCGCAACCATTGGTGCAAACCGAGCCACCGAAAGTTAGAGTCCAAGGCATAATTTCTACTGAGCCGATTGAGTCATCTCTGTGTTCCACTATAAAATCGGCTATAGCTTGTCCTTTAACTGCCCTGGGCGCCTGGTATCTTAAATCAAACTACGTCAAGGCAAAAATCCATTTCCCAACCCGTCCTTTTAGCACTGGAGCCGATAGCATGTATTTTACTACATCGGCTTTGCATACCACGGTGCACTCATTGGATAACATGTAATGCCTCAACTTTGTGCAAAGACACAATTTCTCCAGTGGTGAATACCTTGTTTCTACATCCAGAAGCCGTCGGCTGAGATAAAAGATGCCCTTTTCCTTCCCTTCGATCTCCTAAATCAAAATCGAGCCGATGGACTTCTCGTCGCTGATAGATATAGCTTGAATGGTATCCCTTTATGTGGAGAAATCAAAACTGGAGGTGAGCTTAAGTAATCCTTGATATTGTCCAATGGCTTTTGCTGCTCTGCGCACCAAGCAAACGCTTGATCGGCTTTCAGCCGAAGCAATGGTGTGAACGGCTCCATCTTTTCTAAAAGATTGGCGATGAATCGTCTGATGAAGTTGATTTTGCTGATCAAAGATTGCAGTTGCTTCTTGTCCCTCGGAGGCTGAATTGTCTTGATAGCATTGATGCTCCTTGGTGTAACCTCTATTCCTCTCTGATGAACAAGAAACCCTAAGAATTGTCCGGCCGACATGCCGAACGCACACTTTAGTGGGTTCATTTTTAGGCTGTACTTCCTCGTTCTCTCCAAAACCTGTCTTAGATCAGCTATGTGGCCTTCTATTTCCCTGGATTTGATGACAACGTCATCAATGTAGATCTTTACTAGAGAGCCGATCATATCATGAAAAATATAGTTCATGGCCCTTTGATAAGTTGCTCCAGCATTCTTCAAGCCAAATGTCATGACAACCCATTCGTATAAGCCTTTGCTCCTGGGCATCTGAAAGCAGTCTTGTGGATATCTTCTTCGGCCATGAAAATCCGATTGTAACCTGCATTGCCATCCATAAAGCTTATGATTTTGTGGTCGGAAGCAGCATCCACGAGCAAATCAGCTATGGGCATTGGGTATTCGTCCTTAGGGGTAGCTTTGTTTAGGTCCCTGAAATCAATACACACCCTAAGTTTGCCATTTTTCTTCATTACTGAAACTATGTTTGAAACCCACTTTGCATATCGGCAGGGCCGAATAAATCCAGCATCGTATAGTCGAGTGATTTTGGCTTTAATCGCATCATACATATCGGCTTTAAACCTCCTGGGAGGCTGTTTGTACTGCCGATATCACGGCTTTATAGGCAGTCAATGCACAACGATAGATGGGCTAAGACCAAGCATCTCAAAATATTCCCAAGCAAAACAATCTTTATATTCCTTTAATAAATCAACAAGCTTGGATCTAAAACGAGAAGACAAATTTTTGCTAATATATGTCGGCCTAGGCCTATCTCCTAGACCTATATCAATCTCTTCCAACTCGTCGGCCGACATAAGACCCTGCCCAAGTTTGTCGTTGTTGTCATCCACGGTGTCCTCGCTGTAGAGGCTAGAGCCTTCCACGACGCCTTCAAAGTAATAATTGAGGCTCTTCGTCTTCAATAGGCTGTCGGCTGGCACGATCTCGACCTTGTCGCCTTGCCATTGGATCAAACTTTGATGCATTATGCAAGGGACGCAACAATTTTCGTGAATCCGGTCCCTCCCAAGCGGTAGGTACATACGATCCCTTCTCGTCGATGATGAAAAATGTCGTGGGCACGGTCTTGTTGCCGACGGTCAGCTCCACATTCAAAACGCCCTTGGCTTAGATGGATTGCCGCCGAAGTCTTTGAGAACCATGTTTGTCTTGATTAGATCTTCGGCTCCTTTGCCCAGCTTCCTGAAGGTGGCATAGGGCATCAAGTTGACTGCGGCCCCTCCATCGACCAACATCTTTGACATCGGCTTCCCGTTAACAAATCCTTTCACGTACAGCGGCTTGAGGTGTCGACCTCGTGCTGCATCGGTGTGGTCCGACCTACTAGATTGTTATCGATAAACTAAGTCTTGTTAAGCCGACAGATTCAAGCTAATGTTTCCAGGGTTAGCCGGTCTTATCATATGTCTCTGTTAATCTAGTCTTAGTATCTCGATTTAGCTATATCGGCTGTCTCTCGTTTTTGGGTTTTTGTCGATATCGGCTAAATTGTTATATTAGATTTGATTAGCTTAGTCATTTACCACCCTGAAAATTAGTCAAAGGCTTGATTGTCTAGATATTGCTTTTCTTTTCATATTTAGTGTTGCATCAATTCAGTTTGACCTACTAAGTCATGATTAGAACCGTAGTCTCTAGCCTGCCTGATGGCTACCAATAAGGGTTTCGTCAGGGTTTCAGGAGATGAGTTATCTGGACTTCGACATCGGCTGGAATCACACAATCGGCTGTCAACAGATCGGCTGTTTTGATTATCGGACTATCGGCCGATATTGTCAGTGGCAGGATCAAATTGACTGGCACGACTGCACTTCATCAATTCTAGGACCTGCACTGGAGCTAAGCAGATCTCCCAGGCCGGCGTGTTGATTTTTCTCGTCAACACATTTTTGGCACGCTCGGTGGGACACGTGTTTTGGACAGCATATTTTTTACATGGCTTGGCGGACGCATAACTGCCACAATGTCCGATAAAGAACTCAAGGCCGAGTAAGAGCGATATCTCAAGCTGATGTCAAGAAAAAGAAAAGAACCAGTTTTGGGGCGATCAAGGCAAAAGATAATTTTGAAGCATGACTTCTCATACTCCAAAACTGGGGGGCATGTGTGAACAGCAGAATTTGGTAAGCCCCGGAACCCGAATGGCTAAGGTGTCCATCGGCTGATACCGAATCCGATAAGGCAAGCCGATGTGGCCGATTCCGATATGACAACATTGGAGACACCGTCGGATCAAGATGATGTGTGCTTCATGAGGATTGCCATATAAGGATAGAGTCCTAAAAAGGCAATTGTATCTATTAATTAGGAAGAGTTTGTTAGTTTCCTATTTTATCTTTAGGAAAGTGTGTTAGTATCGGGTAAGGATTCGGTTTGTTTCCTTTTATCTTTAGGAAAGTTTTGATTTTGTAATCTGTTAGGATCTCTGTTTCTCTGTTAACCCCCGGATATAAATATGTAAGCCCGGGGTTCATGTAATTCATCTCTTGATCAATACAACCTCGGCGCATCGCCACCTTTCACTTTTCTACTTTGTTCATCATCCGGTGAGACTTGGCACACGACGTGGGGCTGCGTCGGCTTCGATCTTCGGCGAAGGGGTAAGCCCAAGGTCCTGCCGGCCCAGGTATAACGTATCTATCTTTAGTTTCGTTACCGTTCATAGATACATCGGCTTAGTTAGGACTTTCTCGGTTAGGTTCGATATTCTGATCAAGTCGATGTTTCTATAAACGTAATGTCGCTTTAGCTAGATTTGTTATAACCATCACATTAGACGGATCTATCGGCTCATCGAGTATTAGATTATCATACTAGATTGTTATCGATAATCTAAGTCTTGTTAAGCTGATAGGTTCAAGCTAATGTTTCACCGGAGGGTTAGCCGGTCTTATCATATGTCTATGTTAATCTAGTCCTAGTATCTCGATTTAGCACTATCGGCTGTCTCTCGTTTTAGGGTTTCTGTCGATATCGGCTAAATCGTTATATTAGATTAGATTAGCTTAGTCATTTACCACCCTGAAAATTAGTCAAAGGCTTGATTGTCTAGATATTGCTTTTCTTTTCATACTTAGTGTTGTATCAATTCAGTTTGACCTACTAAGTCGTGATTAGAACCGTAGTCTCTAGCCTGCCTAATGGCTACCAATAAGGGTTTCGTCAGGGTTTCAGGAGACGAGTTATCTGGACTTCGGCATCGGCTGGAATCACACAATCGGCTGTCAACAGATCGGTTATTTTGATTATCGGACTATCGGCCGATATGATTTATGATCTGCTGTTTTGCATATCTTGTCAGTGGCAGGATCAAACTGACTGGCACGCTTGCGCTTCATCGATTCTAGGACCTGCACTGGAGCTAAGCAGATCTCACAGGCCGGCGTGTTGATTTTTCTCGTCAACAGGTCCATGCGCCTGGGTCGCCGATCAGCCGATCGGCCAGTTGAATGGACCATGTTGACTGGCGCGGCTTGATCTCTGGTCGGCTTTTCCTCAGCCTTGACCCCTTTGAGTGTTTCGGCTAAGCCGTACGTCATTCTGTTCTGCCGATCAGCTCGCTTGGGGCTGGCTTGGACCATGTTGACCGGGAAGGGGTTGCCATCAACTTTCATCGGCCGAGGTGACTCGGCAAACTTTAGCTTCCCGGCCTCAATGGCCGACTGGATCTGCTGCCTAAAAACCTTGCAGTCATTAGTGCTATGTGAGGTGGAGTTGTGTCACTTACAGTACTTCTTCTTCTTTAGTTCATCAGCCGATGGGATCACGTGATTGGCCGGTAGTTGAATTTGTTTCTCCTTCAGCAACAAGTCGAAGATCTATCGGCTTTCGTGATATCGAAGTCATACTTCTCCTCCTTACCTGTCTTCAGCAGCCATTTTCAGCGTCATTGTTGGGCAACCTTTTTGACGGCTTTTCTGAACTCTTGAAAGCATTGCTCATGGGCCATCACCCTTTGTGCCAAATGTGCCAAGCTGTCGAAGTCCTGAGCCAAAAACCTTTCATGGATCGGCGATAGAAGCCCGTGAAAGGCCAAATCGGCTAGCTGGGAATCGGACAACACCAAGCTGTAGCATCGGTTCCTCATCTCTCTGAACCTCTGAATGTAGTCTTGAACCGACTCCTCATGCTTTTGCTTGATGCTGGTCAGGTCCAACAACTTCATTTCGTGGTTGCCGGTGTAGAAATAGCTGTGGAATTGTTTTTCAAGATCGGCCCAACTCTGTATGGAATTATAGGGTAGTGAAGAAAACCATGTGAAGGCCGATCCTCACAATGAAAGCGGGAACAGATGAACTCTGAGGGCGTCTGTAGCGATGCCTCCCCGCATTGCGCCAAGAATCGGCTGACGTGTTCATACGTAGAGATATTGTCCTGCCCAGAGAATTTGGAGAAGTCTGGCACCCTCTCAAAATGCTCTGGATACGGATACCGATACATGTGGCCAGAATCCTTCGGTTTGAGGCCAAATTAGTCGCGCATCACATCGGCAATCAAATCGGCCCAAGTCTTGTTATCTTGTGATGAGGACATCAACACTACCGATACATCCATGCCTCCACACGTACAACTTCATGGTCCAATAACCCGCGCTCGTGCACGTCAACTCAACCATCAGGTGAGTTCATTCTTAAGTTTATGTTCCTTTTCTTTATACCCTGGAGGCGCGTGCACTTTTGTTTTACTCAGGAACGATGGAGAGGATCCAATGGGAAGAGGGTTCACATCATCTTGTGCTTGTTGTATCGGCTGATACTGCAAATACTGCATGGGTCCTTGCCGATACTGAGGTGGCGGCGCTGTGGCCGATAGTGCTGGTCATGCTGGACTCCCAGATATTGGTACTGTGGTTGGTTGACGGTGGGAGGCGACCGATTCACTAGTGGCGGCGATTGCTCAGGAGGGAGTCGATGGTCGCCGGAATTGCACAGTTGCCTCGGGATGAGGTTGCCAACCGGCTCTGGTCGCCGATTGAGGTCAAACATACTGGCCAATTGCTCCTGGGAAGGAGGTTGCTGCCGGTTCAGGATGAAGGGTTGTGGCCTTGAAGCCGATGCAGAGGCATTCGGCTGGATTGGGACTTTTCCTGGTGGATTTGGTTGCGCCGGTGGCGGCGTCGGCCGATTTTGGGACGCCAACACCCTGTAGCTCGGGAATTGGCCATCGGTGAAGTAGGTTGGCCCCCTCTGCAGTTGATCGGCTATCATTGAATCAACCATAGTGGCAATCATATTGCTGAGGGTGTTGACAAATATGCCACTTTGGTTGATAAGAGCGTGATGTACAGCTGAATCGATTCGGTCCTGGAGAGTGTGTAACCTCGAATCGCCTCGTTCCTGCTTCACATCCTCCATCTTGTGTTTTCCCTTCGTGTCCTCGGAGGAGGACGTTTTGAGATCTTCCATGCTGAATTTAAACTTCTGGAGGATAGCCACAGACCTGGTCTGAGTGAAGGATTGTAAATAGTTGGCCTGCAGCTCCTCCACCATCCGTTTGTAGTCGGCCAAGTGTTTAGCCGACAGTTGTTCCATCTTAACAGGAACGACGTTCTCTTCGCTGATCTTGGGGTTCTGCACATTAACCATCGCGTTGATTTTATCAATTTGCTGATGGGTCCCACTAGGCGTGCCAAGAAGCGTGTTGATGAGAAATTCTCCCATGCGCAGGCCCGAGAGATTTGCTTTACTCTAGTGCAGGTCCGTTCTTGGTTGCCTTCGATGATTTAACGTAGAGTAGGCATGCCAGCTGGTTTGATTATTAACCAACAAGAAACAAACAGATATACATTATGATTAAGATTAGATCCTACCGGAACGGCTCAGGAAATCAATTCACATATAATTGCTATCCCAAAGCACATTTAGACTAAGTCATTGGGATAGATCGGCTATGCAGAGACAGTATAAACCACTTAATCCAAATATATATCAGGATAATAAATATATGCATTTGTAGCCTAGCCAATGCCGTAGATCTAATGCGAATCAGCTAGTACTCCGATACATTTTATAAAAAGATATTAATCTAACCTAAATGCGCTAAACCTAGATCAATCGGTTGTCAACAAAGGCTGGCAGATTGATGCCGGCTTAGGGCATTTAACTAGATTAAGATCTTAATATAAAAGACGGTTTTAATATATCTAACAGTAAATATTACTAGAAAGGTAACTAAAACAGGTAAGGCCAGCTAAAACCCCGTCACTGTCTTCTAATTATAAACATCAAGCGGGATAGATCTTAATAATTCTAAGAGCGACTTAACTGAAGGGTTACGCGGAAGCTATGATAGCTAATAACGAAAATTTTCTACCACGCAAACCAGGAACTATCCGATTGATCGTTACCGATTGGAGTAGAGTGCAGCGGATTAGCCAATCAGGAGCTATCCGATCCGGAACAGTGCTGGCCGATGACAGCCGATTTGCCAACAGCCGATTCCCACAAGCCGACAGCCGATTCCTGGGAATAGTCGATTCACCAATCAGCCGATTCACCGAGTAGCCGATTCGCCGAGTCGTTCGACCGTGCTCCCGCGTCTCGCTCTGATGCGCCCGACCGCAGCCGATTCCACCACAGCCGATTCGTAGCTGACGAACAACACAGCAACGTAGCAGCTCCTCTACCGGTATCCACACGTCCGAGGACGAACGCCGAACACCCGTGTGCTAGGGTTTGGCTCGGGAGTGGGGAGGGTTTCCGTGGAGATTGATCTCGCCGACTTCTGAAGAAACGCGTGATCAGATTGATTCGGTTCCAATTGCATGCCTCAACTCTCCACCCCTCACCCCTTTATATAGAGTTGCCGGTTGGGCCTAGAGGCCCATCGGGACTCTATTTTGAATAGGATCTCATCCGAATCTCAAAGAGTTGGCCGGCCGAACTTCGTAAGCCCATAGGACTCTATCCGATCGGATCCCTATCTGATCGAGCCGTATCCGAGTCCAACTCGAATGCCTGTTTTTATCCCCTTAAGCGTGCGACCCTGTAGGTTCAGGTATACTCGGTTTCGGCTATAGTCCAACTCAGCCGACCATTGGCTCGAGTCCAACTCAGCTGACCGTCAATAGCGACGCCTAGCAGCACATATTGACACCATAGTATACAAGAATATAATATCGGCTCTAAAACTGTAATGTGTACACAAATCCCTTTGCCTCACGATACCAATTAAGCTATAGGCAAGATGTGTGCCATCCCTTCAATAGCTTAACCATTCACTCGAATCGTCTTGGATTATCTGTCTATTGATTGACTCCTCAATCAACTCGGCATGGCCATGCACTTCCATAATCCATTACCTCGAGGGGCCCAGAGATATCTCTCCAAAGGAGGGGCAAATTCCATCTTGATCATTCACATTCCACTCCATGTTTCATAGCAAACCCGAAGACTACTTTTATAACTACCCAGTTACGAAATAGTGTTTGGTAGTCCCAAAGTAGGCTACTACACATGTTGGAATCCATGATCATCTCAGGTCTAAGGACTTTGTACCAACACTACCTGAGACCAACTAATGGCACATTAATTCCTGTAGAGTCTCATGGTGGGTCTATCCAACAATGTGTTCTCTAACACATGTCCACGTATATTGATTTGGTATCTCCATACCCATGATCTATGAGACATGATCATCAATCAATCAACATGTCGATCTTAGAATCATATTTGTTTCAACAATATGACATATGATCAGGGATAATTTAGAAATAGATTCACACATATAGAGTCTCATAAATAAGTCACGTACTTATTGATCAATACAAGATGTCTATTTCATGGAACTGAATAACACTTTATTCATTTATACATAATCATTGACCATGATATCCAACATCTCCATGTTGCCTCTAGGGCATATCACTAACAGTCTCCCACTTGCACTAGAGTCAATCATGTAAGTATCTAATACCCATTGCTCTTGTGTGCGCCTCATGTTTCGGCTGAGGGAGAGGTTTTGTCAACGGATCGGCTATGTTGAGATCCGTGTGCACTTTGCATATCTTGACATCACCTCTGTCCACAATCTAACGGATGAGATGATATCGCCGAAGTATGTGTTTGGACTTCTGATGTGACCTCGGCTCCTTGGCTTGCGCAATGGCTCCACTATTATCATAATAGAGAGACATTGGACCAGTTGCACTGGTCATCACACCCAACTCAGAAACAAATTTCTTGATCCAAACAGTCTCCTTTGCAGCTTCCGAAGCAGCAATGTACTCAGCTTCTGTTGTAGAATCAGCAACAGTATCCTGCTTGGAACTCTTCCAGCTGACTGCGCCTCCGTTTAGGCAGAACACGAACCCAGATTGCGATCTATAATCATCCTTGTCCGTTTGGAAGCTAGCATCTGTGTAACCACTTACAACGAGCTCTTCTTCATCTCCATAGACTAGGAACATATCCTTAGTTCTTCTCAAGTACTTAAGGTTAATCTTTATGGCAGTCCAGTGACCTTCACCTGGATCTGACTGGTATCTGCTCGTAGCACTCAAAGCGTACGAGATATCTGGACATGTACAAAGCATGGCATACATGATGGATCCAATTGCCGAAGCATATGGAACCATTCCCATCTTATTTCGCTAATCATGTGTCTGAAGACACTGATTCTTGCTAAGATTAATGCCATGTGACATGGGCAAGAAACCTTTCTTGGAATCATGCATGTTGAACCTTTTCAACACTTTGTCAATACATGTACTTTGGCTTAATCCAATTAGCCTCTTGAATCTATCTCTATAGATCCGAATGCCCAATATGTATGTTGCCTCCCCTAAGTCTTTCATGGAAAAACTATTTTTCAATGAAGACTTGACGGATTCAAGCATAGGGATATCATTTGCAATCAGTAATATGTCATCCACATATAACATTGGAAATACAATTGCGCTCCCACTGACCTTTTTGTAAACACAGGCCTTCTCTTCATTTTTGATGAAACCAAACCCTTTGATTACTTCATCAAAACGAATATTCCAACTCCGAGAGGCTTGCTTCAATCCATAAATGGATTTCTGTAGCTTGCATATCTTTCCAGGCTATTGTGGATCGACAAAACCCTGAGGTTGTATCATGTATACATCCTCGCTTAGGTTTCCATTTAGGAAAGCCGTTTTGACATCCATCTGCCATATCTCATAATCGAAATATGCAGCAATCGCTAGAATAATCCGAATAGACTTAAGCATTGTGACGGGCGAGAAGGTTTCATCATAATCAACTCCTTGAATCTGTTTAAAACCTTTCGCCACCAATCGCGCCTTACAGATGTGAACATTTCCATCCATATCGGCCTTTTCTTAAAAATCCATTTACACTCAAATGGTTTTGACACCATCAGGTGGATCAACCAAGTTCCAAACTTGATTGTCGTACATGGATTCTATTTCGGATTTCATGGCTCCAAGCCACTTGTTGTAATCGTTTCCCACCATCGCTTCCTCATAGGTCTTAGGCTCATCGTTGTCCAACAACAATATATCACGTTGTTTCGCACCTGTGTACCTGTCAGGCGCACGACGTGATCTTTCAAACCTCCGTGGGGCTGGTGTATCTACAACAGGTGGTGCAACATCTTGTTCCTCCTGTTGTGGTTCCGTGGTAGTTGAAACATTTTCTGGTGTTTCTTGAACTTCTTCGAGATGCACCCTCCTCCCACTAACCCTTCTTGAAAGAAACTCTTTCTCCAAAAAAACACCGTGTCGGGCAACAAACACTTGGCCTTATTCCCGATTTTAAAAGTAATATCCCTTAGTTTCCTTAGAATATCCCACAAAGAAGCACTTGTCAGATTTGGGTGTGAGCTTGTCGGACTGTAAACATTTTACATACCCTTTATTCTACAACAGAAAAAGCAAAGTTTAGCACAATGTTTATGCTATGTCTTTTGTTAAACAATTTAACAAAAGACTCCCATTACGTATTTGGCACCTTCCCTCTAGGTTACATACTGGGTCAAGATCCACATGTTAATTAATTTCTAGTGAGCTTTGGCATCACTGCTAGAAGATTAATAACATCGGTAAGCAACACCTTGCTAATCACATCTCTATGTGACTCTTGTTGTAGGTGTGGCATCTCCATGCCCCGGCGCCAACCTATGCCCCAAGGCCCAAAACTGTTTTGATAGCCTTGTTAAGTAAACCAAATGCTCCTGCTATATATGTCCGACATATACCCCCTCGTGTTATGATAGAGAATGGCACTCTGCTTTGGCAGACCCACCATTGACGAGCATAACGGTGACGGGTGCAACAGTTGGAAGGGCATCATTACTACTTAATTTTGTGAGGGATGCTATCCTATCAAACAAACATATCACATATGAAAGCAGGTAGAATAGCACATAATGAAATAGTATGGCCCCCTTCACATGGTGATCTCCATCTCCATGCCGGTGTAGAGGCTCTCCATCTTCATCACCATTCTTCCGAGTGCCAAATGCTTGATTTTTTTCAAACTAAGCTACTACTATAGAAGCTCTGATTGAAGATTACATCGACTCATAGGTCGTGAAAGAATATTACAAGTGATGAGGACATCAACATTACCGATACATTCACGCCTCCACACGTACAACTTCATGGTCCAATAATCCGCGCTCGTGCACGTCAACTCAACCAGCAGGTGAGTTCATTCTTAAGTTTGTGTTCCTCTTCTTTATACCCTGGAGGCGCGTGCACTTTTGTTTTACTCAGGAATGATGGAGAGGATCCAACGGGAAGAGGATTCGCACGGGGTAGATTCGAACTGCAGCACAGTGCCAAGTTCTAATGGCCGCCACGACTTCATGCGAACTCCGATTTGGGCGTGCAAGTACTTGATTGAAAGGTTATCAAGTCTACTTTCAAATGGATCCAGCCCCATATCAATATCTGTCCTAGAGCGGCCGCAATTGTCCTTTTTCTACCGAGTGTTTTCTGTCCTTGGTGCTGCGTCACCTCTTTTGTCCCAATGGGCCGTGTATCAAGTTGGGCCCGTTAGGGGCGCGTCCTAGGGTTTAGCACGACCCCACCACCCCTGTGGTCGGTTCCCCCTCTTCTTAAACCTTCAGCCGCCGCCAAGAACGGTGGGTTTTGTTGATTAGAGTTAGCATCTTGCTACTTGCACACGACGCGCGTGTCGGCTAGACCCCCGTCTGTTTGTCATCGAAACCCCGCCATATTGTTCAATTTTGATTGAATCTTTCATCATTATATCTTGCAATTTCAGTGCTTGTTTTACTTGTTCTTGCTTGTTCTATGATTGCTTGCAGGACGAGTGCCCTACTGGCTGGGTTGTCGCGCACCGCAAGTTCGCGTCGACCACCGGAGACGGTGTATCGGTTGCTAAGGCGCATCTTCCTTGGACGGTTGTAGTTGGGCCGTGAACGTCGCCTCCGTTCTCCAATCGAGTTATCCTCCACCTCTCATCGAAAGATCGGGACAAAACCCTAGCGGGTTCACATCAGTTGGTTGGTATCAGAGCGTGGTTGATCGGTGAGAGATTCTCTGCCCTTCGTTTTTTAATTTTTTTTCCTATAGTCCAGAAAAAGCCAAAAAAATAGTAGATTAGATCAATTCTAAAAACCCTTTGAGCCTTTTTTTAGTAGGACTGCTTAGTTAGGGCTTGTTGAGTCTTCGATTGCATGCTTGTGTCAATGTGTTGGTTTTAGTGTTTGGGCGATTAGAGTTTCGAGTTCTTGCCACCGTACATCGCCACCACCTTTGTTTTAGCTGTCATCACCACCATCGCTGCCATCCACCAAATCACTTTCCATCCACCAAGTCACTTTACATCCCTTGTTTGATCTGTTGCCTTTGATCCTGCCGCCACTAGAAAGGAAAACCAACCCTGATTCGAGTGACCTTCCTTAAAACAGTGATATCTTTTTCATACGGACTCGAAATTAGGCACATAATATATCCACGGACATCTACAAAAAATTTTCCGTTTGTTCCCCACTTTGTCGGGTTCGGCAATTTTAAAATGGCCAAATTCCGCTTGCAAAATTCTGTTTTCGTGGCGAGAAGCTTCGGAATCCCTTTCGATAAAACTTTGAAAAATTCCACATGCCTCATATTTTGTCCGTTTGAGCTAAGAATTTTTTTGTTGGTTCTAGTATGCCCCGGTTGTGAAAAAATATCAAAAAATAAAAAAAGAGTCATATCTCTCTCCTCAGCACTAGAGAGAGAACAGCAAAAAAAAGAAGAAGAAAAAAGAAAAAAAGAGAGCAAAAAAAAGAAAGAAAAAGAAAGAAAGGGGCCGACTCGTGAGAACCTTCCTTCCACCTAGTCCCTTTTGTCTCCACCTTCCTGTGATCATGTCTGTTTGGGTTTGTATCTTGTGGCGTCCTTTGTGGTTAGGCTCGCGTCTCTACTTCGTCTAGCCTAGGACCAGCACGGTACCGACCTTGAGCATTTACTCTATTTGCTTTGACTAACGTGGTTGCTAGTACTTCCTTGTGCATTACTTTCAGCCCTCCTACAGCTCCACACATACGACTACAGCTTGACAACAGGCCTTGTTGCTACGGCGCCGATACACCTCGTTCCACGGTTTTAGACTTGTCGGTTGTCGTCACCCCTCCTGAGAGCGAGCGCCTTTCACTAGCCACACCCCAATAGTTATAGGGATTAATTCTTGTCAACTGTTTTCGTTGTTGTTTTGTTATATTAACCATGGCAGGCTCGGAGGAAGAAGAAGGTGCATCCCATTCTCCACGCACCAGACGCATCATACAACATTTTGCAAGGGAAGTGAAGCGACACGCAGAAGGACTTGATGCAGATTTGCAGGTGACGAATGACAAGATTGGGCAACTAGAGGCCACACAGATCGATGCCACAACCAGGCTCGCCGGGTTGGAGGCATCGGTTGCGCGTATTGACACCAGCCTTGCTACACTTGTGAGGCATTTTTATAACCTCAATGCTTGGGGCCATGATCAGCGTGATGAAGACAACGTTGATGGTGAGTACGGTGAGGACAACTTCGATGGTGACTATACCGCTGACACTGAACATGATGACCGTAACGCTCGTGATCGCCGTCGGCTACGTAACAACCATAGAGGCATGGGAGAACACCGCCGACGAGAGGTACGCAATAATGAAGATGCTTTTTCTAAAGTCAAATTTAAGATACCTCCTTTTGATGGAAAATATGACCCTGATGCATACATACATGGGAGATTGCTGTTGATCAAAAATTTGCATGCCATGAATTCCCTGAGACCTCTAGAGTTAGAGCTGCTACTAGTGAGTTCACTGCTTTTGCCTCTGTGTGGTGGATAGAACATGGCAAGAAAAATCCTAACAACATGCCACAGACTTGGGATGCTTTGAAACGGGTCATGTGGGCTAGATTTGTTCCTTCTTACTATGCACATGATTTGTTAAATAAATTGCAACAATTGAGGCAGGGTGCTAAAAGTGTAGAGGAATATTATCAGGAATTACTAATGGGCATGCTTCGCTGTAATTTAGACAAGTCTGAGGATGTTGCTATGGCTAGATTTTTGGGTGGTCTAAACCGTGAGATCTATGACATTGTGGACTACAAAGATTACACTAATATGACTCGATTGTTTCATCTTGCTTGCAAAGCTAAAAGGGAAGTGCAGGGACGACGTGCTAGTGCTAAGACTAATTTTTCTGCAGGAAAATCGACATCATGGCTGCCACGCACGACTTCTACTCCTTTGCCATCTTCCACACCCCGACGGTCGACACCTTCTCCATCCAGCGACAAGCCACGTGCTCCGGCTGTTAGTGCACCGACTAAGACAGCCCAGCCCTACGAGTGCTTCTTCATTGCATCCACCGGGAGAACAAGAGATGTTCAATGTCACCGTTGCAAGGGCTATGGGCATGTCCAGCGTGGATCGCCCAAAGCAAGCGTGTTTTGGTAGTCAAAGATGATGGTGAGTATTCCTCGGCTAGTGATTTCGGTGAAGATACACTTGCTTTGCTTGCAGCTGACCATGCAGATAAAGATGAGGGACCAGAAGAACATATTGGTGCTGATGCTGCAGAAAGCTACGACAGCTTCATTGTGCAGCGTGTGCTCAGCACACAAATGGAGAAGGCCGAGCAAAATCAGCGGCACACTTTGTTCGAAACAAAGTGCGTCATTAAAGAGCGTTTTGCCGCTTGATCCTCGATGGAGGAAGCTGCAACAACTTGGCTAGCAAAATGGTGGAGAAGCTTGCACTCAGCACCAAACCGCATCCCCACCCATATCACATTCAATGGCTAAACAGCAGTGGTAAGGCAAAGGTAACCAAGCTGGTGCGCATTAATTTTGCAATTGGAACATATCGTGATGTTGTTGAGTGTGATGTTGTACCTATGCAAGCTTGTCATATTCTGTTAGGTAGGCCATGGCAATTTGATATGGATTCTATGCATCATGGTAAATCAAATCAGTATTCTTTTATGTACCATGATAAGAAAATTGTGTTGCATCCCATGACTCCTGAAGTTGTTTTTGAGGATGATGTTGCTAGAGCAAAGAAAGAGAAGAATCGGGTCCATGCTATAAATGAAAATCAGATTGTAGCCAAAGAACATGTGCAACATAACAAGAGAGAATCTAAATCTGAGAATTAAAATGTGATTCAATTGAAAGGTTCTTGCATGCTTGCTGTTAAATCTGATGTTGCCAATTTGGATACAACTGAAACTATTTTCTATGCTTTTGTAGGCAAGGATGCTTTGTTTTCCTTTGAGGATATACCTATTTCTTTTCCACCTGCGGTCACTAATCTTTTGCAGGAATATGAGGATGTTTTTCCCCAGGATGTACCACCGGGGCTGCCACCGGTGCATGGAATTGAGCATTAAATCGATCTGATTTCGGGGGCTTCACTACCCAATCGCGCGCCATATAGAACCAACCCTGACGAGACCAAGGAGATTCAGCGTCAAGTTCAGGAGTTGCTTGATAAAGGGTACGTACGAGAGTCTCTAAGTCCATGTGTTGTGCCGGTGATTTTGGTGCCTAAGAAAGATGGATCTTGGCATATGTGTGTTGATTGTAGAGCTATTAATAACATTACCATTAGATATCGTCATCCAATTCCTAGGTTAGACGATATGCTTGATGAATTGAGTGGCTCTACTGTCTTCTCTAAAGTTGATTTGCGTAGTGGATACCACCAGATTCGTATGAAGTTGGGAGATAAGTGGAAAGCAGCTTTCAAAACTAAGTTTGGATTATATGAGTGGTTAGTGATGCCTTTTGGTTTAACTAATGCACCTAGCACTTTCATGAGGTTGATGAATGAGGTTTTGCGTGCTTTCATTGGCAAATTTGTGGTGGTATACTTTGATGATATTCTGATTTATAGCATATCTTTAGAGGAACACCTTGATCATTTACGTGTTGTTTTTAATGCTTTGCACGATGCACGTTTGTTTGGTAACCTTGTGAAGTGCAATTTTTGCACCGATCGCGTATCGTTTCTTGGCTATGTTGTTACTCCGCAAGGAATTGAGGTTGATCAAGCCAAGGTCGAGGCAATTCGAGTTGGCCGCCTCCTAAAACGGTCACACAGTTCGAAGCTTTTTAGGACTTGCAGGATTTTATCGGCGCTTCGTGCGGGATTTCAGCACCATTGCTGCACCGCTGAATGAGCTTACAAAGAAGGGAGCGCCTTTCACGTGGGGCACCACACAAGTGAACGCCTTCAACATGTTAAAAGATAAGTTGACACATTCACCTCTCCTCCAACTTCCAAATTTTAATAAGACTTTTGAACTCGAATGTGATGCTAGTGGGATTGGATTGGGTGGTGTTTGGTACAAGAGGGAAAACCCGTTTGCATATTTCAGTGAAAAATTGAGTGGGCCTGTTCTGAATTATTCTACTTATGATAAAGAATTGTATGCTCTTGTGAGAACTCTGGAAACATGGCAACACTACTTATGGCCCAAGGAATTTGTCATACATTCTGATCATGAATCTTTAAAACATGTTCGTAGTCAAGGCAAACTGAATCGTAGGCATGCTAAATGGGTTGAATTTATTGAATCTTTTCCTTATGTCATTAAACACAAGAAGAGAAAGGAGAATATCATTGCTGATGCTTTGTCTAGGAGATATACTTTGTTGACACAACTTGACTACAAAATCTTTGGCCTAGAAACAATCAAAGCCCAGTATGTGAATGATGATGATTTTAAAGACGTGTTGTTGCACTGTAAGGATGGAAGGACATGGAACAGATTTGTCTTCAATGATGGGTTTATTTTTAGAGCTAACAAGCTATGCATTCCAGCTAGCTCTGTTCGTTTGGTGTTGCTGCAGGAAGTGCATGGCGGTGGGTTGATGGGGCACTTTGGTGCCAAGAAGACGGAGGACATCCTTGCTAGCCATTTCTTTTGGCCGAGGATGAGAAGAGACGTGGAGAGATTTGTGGCTCGCTGCACGACATGTCAAAAGGCTAAGTCAAGCTTAAATCCCCATGGTATGTCTATGCCTCTACCTGTTCCTAGTGTTCCTTGGGAAGATATTTCAATGGATTTTGTGTTGGGCTTGCCTAGGACCAAGAGGGGGCGAGATAGCATTTTTGTGGTTGTGGATAGGTTTTCTAAAATGGCACATTTCATACCATGTCATAAAACTGATTATGCTACTCATATTGCTGACTTGTTCTTTCGGGAGGTTGTTCGCTTGCATGGTGTGCCAAACACCGTTGTTTCAGACCATGCCACTAAATTTCTCAGCCATTTTTGGAGAACTTTGTGGGCTAAATTGGGGACTAAGCTTTTGTTTTCTACTACTTGTCATCCCCAAACTGATGGGCAAACTGAAGTTGTGAATAGGACTTTGTCTACTATGTTAAGGGTTGTTTTAAAGACAAATATTAGATGTGGGAAGAATGTTTGCCTCATATTGAATTTGCATACAATCGTTCGTTGCATTCCACTAGAAAGATGTGCCCTTTTGAGATTGTTTATGGATTTTTGTCTCGTGCTCCTATTGATTTAATGCCTTTGCCATCTTCTGAAAAACTGAATTTTGATGCTAAACAACGTGCTGAGTTGATGTTAAAACTGCATGAAACAACTAAAGAAAACATAGAGCGCATCAATGCTAACTATAAGCTTGCTGGTGACAAAGGTAGACATCAATTGAATTTTGAACCTGGTGATTTGGTTTGGTTACATTTGTGAAAGGAACGGTTTCCTGATTTGCGAAAGTCTAAGTTGATGCCTTGAGCTGATGGACCTTTTAAAGTGCTTGAAAAAATTAATGAAAATGCATACAAGCTTGATCTCCCTGCAGATTTTTGGGTTAGTCCCACTTTTAGTGTTGCAGATTTAAAGCCATATTTGGGAGACGAAGATGAGCTTGAGTCGAGGATGACTCCAATGCAAGAAGGGGAGGATGATGAGGACATCAACACTACCGATAACCTGCGCTCGTGCACGTCAACTCAACAATCAGGTGAGTTCATTCTTAAGTTTATGTTCCTCTTCTTTATACCCTGGAGGCGCGTGCACTTTTGTTTTACTCAAGAATGATGGAGAGGATCCAACGGGAAGAGGATTCGCGTGGGGTGGATTCGGACTGCAGCATAGTGCCAAGTTCTAACGTACGCCACGACTTCATGCGAACTCCGATTTGGGCGTGCAAGTACTTGATGGAAAGGTTATCAAGTCTACTTTCAAATGGATCTGGCCCCATGTCAGTATCTATCCTGAAGCTACCGCAATTGTCCTTTTTCTACCGAGTATTTTCTGTCCTTGGTGCTACGTCACCTCTTTTGTCCCAATGGGCCGTGTATCAAGTTGGGCCCGTTAGGGGCGCGTCCTAGGGTTTAGCACGACCCCACCACCCATGTGGTCGTTTTCCCCTCTTCTTAAACCTTCAGCCGCCGCCAAGAACGGTGGGTTTTGTTGATTAGAGTTAGCATCTTGCTACTTGCATAGAGCGCACGTGTCGGCTAGACCGCCCGTCTGTTTGTCTTCGGAACCCTGCCATATTGTTCAATTTAGAGTAAATCTTTCATCTTTATATCTAGCAATTTCAATGTTTGTTTTACTTGTTCTTGCTTGTTCTACGATTGCTTGCAGGACGAGTGCCCTAGTGGCTGGGTTGTCGCGCACCACAAGTTCGCGTCGACCACCGGAGACGGTGTATCGGTTGCTAAGGCGCATCGTCCTTGGACGGTTCTAGTCGGGCCGTGAACGTTGCCTCCGAATCGAGTTATCCTCCACCTCTCATCGAAAGATTAGGACAAAACCCTAGCGGGTTCACATCAACAAGCATTGCAGGTAAGAAAGAATATTACAAGGATTGCACATATGAAAGAATATTACATGCATCTCATACATACAATAGGGCCATACCATCTCAAAGCATTCTCTGTAAAAACAAGTTAGGCGTACAACATTTTCTACCTATCGCAGAGATACGGTATTGAGATGACCTATAAGGGGGACGCATACGGAAACCGTATCGACATAATCACATTATGCCATCCCGATACACTATCAAGGGAGATGGTTTGCGTAGGCGTGAGGTGACAAACAAGATCGGACTATGAGATAGCTTCGGTATAATCACATTATACCGTTCCGATACACATCAAGGAACGCTATCCCGAAACCGACTCAAACCAAGTTCTACGGATATTGCTTCAACGTAATCACATTACGCCGTTTCGATACACTATCAAGGAACGCAATAACCATATACTCTCCTCAACAGATCCCGTAAAATCGATTGATCTAATTAACCCGTGTGCTAAACTTGTTCCAGATCCAATCTAAAACCCGAACCAAGCAAGATTAGCTCTGATACCACTTAAGGGTGTTAACACTGGAATTTGGTAATGAGGTTCCTAAGTCCTAAGAAAGCAAGGTGGAATCGGATCGGCTGAGGTTAGGGGCTTTATCGGCTAAAAGAGTAATCGGCTGCAGGGCTGGTCGGCTGGGAATGGGTTGAATGGAACAGCCGACCGCCGATTCCGAGTTTAGAAGAGATAAAACCGTGTCCAATGCAGAAACTTGATGATAAGTGGGGATTCGTATGTTAATTGCGCGTTTAAAGATATTGCCACCTATGGATAGAGTCCTGTAATGGCGGTTGTATCTGTAATTTAGGAGTTTGTTAAATTATTAGTTGTAATGGATCTCGTTAGGGATGTTATGATGTTTTAAAAAGTAGTTTAGATAGAGTCCGAAGTTGTTACAAATATTTGTATCTTGGGTATAAATAGGACCCGAGACCCTGTGTATAAGGACGATACAATCAATCTAATCTTCGGCGCATCGCCATCCTTTTCCTTTTGGACAAACACCCTGTTTGGCTTTGGGCTGCATCGTCTCGATCCCCGAACTCAGGTAGATGTTTGTCGTTAGTGGTGAGATTACTTGTTTCTGATGCTTCCATCGCAATGACACATTGGATTCAGTAGTTTTGCTACGCCATATATCATATAGTGCATATGAACCAACCCGGTGTTTAGATCTATCTTGTAGTTGACTCATCTTTTCGAGGATGTGTGGTCAACGAGGCTAGGTTTAAGGGCTGGTTGATTCGTATGTAGTATCTACCATCTTACGGAGTGTAAGTCGAAAGTAATAGATTGAATGCTTCTTTTGATACTTAATACTGCATCAAGACTGAACTGTTGAGTCGTCTTTAGAATCGTTGGCAATCTATTCTTTTGGACTTATATTATCTGGGGATAGCGTCGGGGTTTCAGCCGACCTTATTTATCTTAATGTGTTCTTTTAATATAATTGTTATCAGATCTGCGGTAGGGCCGTATTTCGTGTCTAGATTGTGCTTGCTTACGTCCCTAATCTAGGAATGTTACACTTGCACGAGATTCATTGGAGCATCAACCAATTTAATGTCAGTTTCCCGGCGTCGGCTGGTTTATTGATCTGTATATTTGTTATTCTTCGTCTAATTGGATCGGATGGCTGATGATCGCCTCGGCGTAGCCAATGCGTTTCGGTCGCTTGGCCCAAATATGGCCGGGAATAGCATGTATACGTTCATGGAGTTCCTCGGCCGATCCCGCGGGGGTTTGACCTAACGCTTAACGAATATTTTCTTGTATTTTCTCTTGTTGATTGGCAGATCAAATCAACTGGCACGCTCTACACATTGTAGGCAGCTAAGAAGGACCTGCACCGGAGTCAAGCGGATCTCCGAGCCGCGCGTGAGAGAGATTTCTCGTCAACACGCTTCTTGCCACGCCCGGTGGGACTATCTTTGTCGGCTCGACTCGGACGAATAGACTCAGCCGGCAAGATGGTCGACTCCAAGATCCCTGGCATCACACAGGACAATGTCGTACCTGTAAAAATGGATCAACTATCGGCTGAACAGCAAGCCGAGTATAAGAGGATGGTGGAGGAACTCCAGAACAATTATCTCCAATCCTTCACCCAAACAAGGTCTGGAACGGTCCACCAAAAGTACAAGTTCAGCCTCAACGATACCATAGCATCCTCGTCGAGTGATGCGAAGGGCAAGCAGAAAGTGGAAGAACCAACTCAAGTGCAGGATGATCAGGCCGTGTACTCTTTGCAAGATCGGATCGACTCGGCCGTCCATCACGCGTTGGTCAACCAGAGCAGCATCCTGGTCAACACCCTCAACAATATGATTTCTCATGTGGTTGATGCCAAGGTGGCCGAGCAGCTGCAAAGGGGCCCTACATATTTCACGGATGGCAAGTTTCCTGATTACAGGACACTAGTCACCCAAGACCGGCCGCTTCCACTAATAGCGCAGCCCAACCCGCCAGGAGGAGTCAGCCACTTGAGCCCAAGCGGGACGGCTGTGAAACCAGCGGTCACTATTTTAAACCGACAACAGCCGCTGCCCCAAGGTCAATTCGACATATTTCATCATAATCGGCGCCGTGAGCCGATTGATCATGGCGCATGCTGGAATGTCTGGGGCCGACAATGCTTCCCACCCGCCAACGCCACCACCGGAATCCCGGCCGCCACCCGTTGATCATCGCTACCAATACCAAGGGGGTCGTCAGGATCATCATTACCGGCCTCGACACCGCCACGCTGTATCGGCGAGCACGTATGCCGTACGACCCATACGAGCCGATACAAGAAGATAATAGGACCCGGGCCGAGCTAATCGCAGACGTTATGCGAGATCGGTTCGGCCTCAAACCAAAAGACTCGGGAATATGTACCGTACCCTTACCCGAGCATTTCGAAAGAATTCCATTGCCCAACCGGTACAAAATCCCATTTCTCTAAGTTCTCGGGACAAGACAACGTATCTACTTACGAGCATATCACCGATTCTTAGCACAATGTGGTGAAGCATCGGCTCGACCCCTTGAGAGTTCGGCTATTTCCCCTTTCTCTTTCAGGATCGGCCTTCACTTGGTTCTCCTCGTTGCCTTACAACTCGATTCAGAGTTGGGCCGATCTTGAGAAACAGTTTCATAGCTATTTTTATTCGGCAACCATGAAATGAAGTTGTCGACCTCACCGCACAGTCGAGCAAAAACATAATGAATCGGTCCAGACTACATTCGCGCTTCGAGAAATGAGAAACCGATGCTACACTGGTGCTATCGACGCCACCGCCGATTTAGCCTTCCATGGTTTGATCGCGCCAATCGTGGAAAGATTCTCTGCGCAGGACTTTGAAAGTCTAGCCCACCGGCGCAGAGGGTAACGGCCCATGAACAACGTTTCCAAGAAACCAGGAAGGCCGTCAAAACCATAACACAAGTCATCGTCGACTCGGATTATGGATCCGACGACGACAAACGAAAGTGGCGGCACCGAATGGGCTAAGAACAAGAGGGCCATCGTGCCGTGGCCGCCAAGACGGCTAAAGAAGAGAAAACGATTTTGTCATCACTAAAGCCGACAAGATCTTCGATTTACTACTCAAAGAGAAACAGATTCAGTTGCCGAAAATCATATGATCCCATCGGCGAAGAGTTGAAAAAGAAGAAATACCGCAAGTGGCACAACTCCACATCACGCCACGAACGATTGCAAAGTCTTCGGACACAAAGATCCAATCGGCCATCGAGGCCGGGAAGTTGAAGTTTGCCGACTCAAGTCGGCCCATGAAAGTAGACGGCAATCCGTTCCCGGCCAACACGTCCATGCCGGCCTCGGACGAGTTGATCGGCAGACGAACGACGTACGGCTTAGCCGTATGGTGATCAAGGCCGAAACAGAGAGAGGCCGATAGGAAACCCCACCACACGATCAACATGGTGCGCCCAGTTATCGATCGGCGCCGACGCACCGATCCACGAACGAAGCGATACCACCGTCAATATCGGTCTCGGCGTGAAGAAATCTACGACGAAGCACCTCGCCGGCACGATCCAAGAGTCCAAAGCCGGCGGAACATAGCAAGCCATGACGATCCACATTGGCATTGCGGCTTCTTCAGGCATTGCTGGGAATCCGGCATGAGACTACCAACACCGGAAGATCGCCGGCATGTAACGACCATCACAAATCATGACGAACACAGGAGCTCGTCATCGGCAAGTCCATCCGGTTCATTCCCGCAGCCGTCCAACTAAACCGAGACGACGACCGGTCCACGACCGCTCGGCCCGGTCCATCAAGACTTCTTCGTCGACGAGAATCGGGATGGGGACGATCACAATAATGAGGAGGCCGACGCGAAGGGATCGGCCAATCCCGTGGTGCCCGTCCGATCTATTTACGAAGACCCGTAAAAGGAGAATTCAGCGGCTTAAGCGTGAAGGGAGAGAGGACAAGGTGGCACAAATGATATACAAACAACGCCGTCGATCGGGCAAGATTAAGAGACGGTGGGTACCCAAGCGAGAACGCTACGGCCACCGAAGAGCAAGGAGAAGAAAGCCCCGCCGACCGAGCCAGAAGGGCATCCAAGGGGAAAGGTAAAGCTACCGCATCGGTCAACATGGTCTTCGTGTTTCCCACCGAATTCAGTGCCCCCGAAGCCGACGCAGATACTATCGAAGATGACCCGGCAAAACTAATGATCTCGCCAGACCAGGCCATCTTCGACAAGCCGGAAGGGACCGAAAATCGACATCTGAAGCCGGAAGGGTTCGTCAACGGCAAGCCGATTTCCAAAATGCTAGTCGATGGGGGAGCGGCAGTCAACCTCATGCCTTACGCAACTTTCAGAAAGCTTGGAAAAGGAGCCGAAGACCTGATCAAAACCAACATGGTACTCAAGGACTTCGGCGGCAAACCATCGAGACCAAAGGCGTTCTCAACGTCGAGCGACCATCAGCAACAAAGCGTGCCCACGACATTTTTGTCATCGACGGGAAGGGGTCTTACGCCGTCGCTCGGAAGGGACTGGATCCACGCTAACTGCTGCGTCCCTTCTACAATGCACCGAGCCTCATCCAAGGGGACGGCGATAAGATCGAGATCGTGCCCGACAGTCGGTTAGTATCGTCGCCGATTTGCCGCTTTGGGAAATCGAAGGCACCGAATGTTTATCTGGGAAAGTCGGCAAGCTGATTTTCTAAACGTGTCCAATTCAACAATATAGCCCATCGGAAGCGACGAGCCGCAGCTGCTACTTTGAACAAGACATGGTGGAGGGATCCAGCGTGCTCGGCGTAGCCACCACGGACGAAGACAATGGCAAGTTAGGACAAGGCTTCACGTCGGCCGACGAGTTAGAAGAGATCGACATCGGATCGGCGACAAGCCAAGGCCGACGTACATTAGTAAAAATTTATCTCCTCTTTGTAGATCCCAACTTATTGAATTATTAAAAGAATATAAAGATTGCTTCGCGTGGGAATACTTCAAATGCCCGGTCTAAGCCGATCGATAGTGGTCCATCACCGCCAATCAAGGCAGGATATCGCCATTCAAACAACCTCCCGGGAGGTTCAAAGCCGACATGTACGACGCAATTAAAGCCGAAATCACTCGGCTATACGACGCAGGGTTCATTCGGCCTTGCCGATATGCCGAATGGGTCTCTAATATCGTCCCTGTATTAAAGAAGAACGGCAAACTTCGAGTATGCATCGACTTCAGAGACCTAAACAAGGCAACTCCAAAAGACGAATACCCAATGCCAATAGTCGACCTGCTTGTCGACGCCGCCTCAGGCCACAAAATCATCAGCTTCATGGATGGCAATGCAGGGTACAACCAGATATTCATGGCCGAAGAGGACGTCCATAAGACAGCTTTTCGATGCCCAGGTGCGATCGGCCTCTACAAGTGGGTGGTAATGACGTTCGGCCTAAAGAATGCCGGGGAAACATATCAAAGAGCAATGAATTATATTTTTCACGACATGATCGGTGCACTAGTAGAGATATACATCGACGATGTCGTCGTCAAATCAAGAGAGATAGAAAGCCACATTGCAGATCTGAGGCAGGTGCTTGAACGGACAAGGAAATATGGATTGAAGATGAATCTGCTCAAATGTGCGTTCGGCGTGTCGGCGGGCAGTTCTTAGGGTTCCTCGTTCATGAAAGAGGAATCGAAGTAACACCAAGGAGCATTAATGCCATTAAGACAATCCAACCCCCTAAGGATAAAAGACAACTCCAATCATTGATCGGAAAGATAAACTTCATTAGACGGTTCATAGCTAACCTTTCACAGAAAATGGAACCGTTCACACCATTGCTTCGGCTTAAGGCCGATCAGATATTCACATGGGGGCGAGAGCAATGTAAGGCGTTAGACGACATAAAAATTATTTAAGCTCTCCCCGGTTCTAATGCCCCCGCGAAAGGAATGTCATTCAAGCGTGCACTGCTCGCGACGACAAGTCAATCGGCTCCGTTCGATCCAAGAAGTCGATGTCAAGGAAAGGGCCATTTTCTATCTTAGCCGGCGGCGCTAGATGCGAGACTAGATATTCACCCGTCGAAAAACTATGTCTGTGCCTCTATTTCTCATGCACAAAATTAAGGCACTCTCTGCTGTCCAATGAATGCACTGTAACTTGCAAAGCCGACGTAGTCAAGTACATGCTATCGGCTCCAGTGCTCAAAGGGAGGATCGAAAAGTGGATATTCGCGCTGACCGAGTTCGATCTGAGGTATCAGGCCCCAAGGGCAATAAAAGGGCAGGCCCTGGCCGATCTAATTGTGGAACATAGAAACGACTCAATCGGCTCCATAGAAATCACGCCTTGGACCCTGACTTTCGATGGCTCAGTATGTACCAACGGCTGTGGAATTGGCTTAGTTCTTATCTCACCCAAGGGGGCAAGCTTCGAGTTCGCCTTCGCCATCGACCCCCACGTTATGAATAACCAAGCCGAGTATGAAGCCGTCCTCAAGGGGCTACTCCTACTCAGAGAAATGGAGGCTGACGAGGTCGAGATAATGGGAGACTCGTTGCTCGTCATTAGTCAATTGTCAGGAGAGTATGAGTGCAAAAACAACGCACTAATGATCTATCATCAACGGTGCTGGGAGTTAATGGAAGGATTTCGGCTAGTCACTTTGAAGCATATTCCCAGGGAGCAGAACACGGAGGCCAATGACCTGGCTCAAAGGGCATCAGGCTACCGGCCGATGCTAAGAGACGTCGACATAGGCGTCGCCACCATCACGACCGACGATTGGAGATTCGACGTCTACAATTACCTCAAAAACCCTTCTCAATCGGCCACAAGGAAGCTACGGTACAAGGCGTTGCGGTACGTGTTGCTCAACGAAGATTTATACTATCGGACAATCGGTGGCATACTGCTCAAGTGTTTGAGCGCCGATCAAGCCACAGGTGGCCATCGGAGAGGTACACGAAGGAATCTGCGGCACACATCAGTCGGCACACAAAATGAAGTGGCTACTTCGCCGAGCCGGGTATTTCTGGCCGATAATGCTAGAAGATTGTTTTAAATACTATAAAGGATGCCAAGACTGCCAAAAATTTGGCACGGTGCAACGAGCCCCGGCGTCGGTCATGAACCCGATCATTAAACCATGGCCTTTCAGAGGGTGGGGCATGGACATGATCGGCCAAATCAATCAACCTTCAAGTAAGGGGCACAAGTTTATACTAGCGGCCACAGATTATTTCACAAAATGGGTAGAAGTGATTCCCCTCCGAAAGGTGGATTCTAAAGACGCAGGAACACATCATCTACAGGTTCGGCATTCCGCAAACGATAACGACCGACCAAGGGTCCATCTTTGTCTCGGACGAATTCATCCAGTTCGCGACGGCATGAGAATCAAGCCGCTTAACTCTTCGTCGTATTACGCACAAGCCAACGGTCGGGCCGAAGCGTCAAACAAAAGCTTAATCAAGCTGATCAAAAGACAGATATCCGAGCATCCCAAACAATGGCACACCCGATTCGCCAAAGCTTTGTGGGCCTATCGGATGGCATGTCATGGGTCCATCCAAGTTCCGCCATACAAACTGGTCTATAGACACGAAGCGGTACTTCCATGGGAAAGCGTAATCGGCTCAAGACGCATTCAGTTGCAAGACCAACTCACATCCGACGACTACTACAATCTCATGATAGACGAATCGGAGGATCTTGCCTTATCCAGAATGAGAGCTTTAGAAAAAGTAACAAGAGATAAGGAACGGGTAGCCAGACATTACAATAAAAAGGTCGTCCCTAAATCATTTGAGGAAGGCGAGCTCGTTTGGAAGCTCATACTCCCAATCGGATCCAGAGATAACAAATTCGGCAAATGGTCGCCGAATTGGGAGGGGCCTTTCAAGGTCCACAAATGCGTATCCAAAGGAGCCTACATGCTGAAAGGACTAGATGGGGAGGTATTCGGAAGGGCCCTCAACGGAAAATATCTGAAGAAATACTACCCGAGCGTGTGGATCAACGCGTGAGTCGGCTATCACCACAATAGGCTGACTCACGACAGCCGATGCCTTATGGGGCATCGCCTTTAGGCATTCGCTTTCCCCTCCCACGCCCCATGGCCCCCGGCAGCGATCAACATGACTACTATCAACAAGTTTCGTCGACATCGAAGCTATCACCAAAACTTGGGGGGCGTACACATACGCTACACATGCGTGAGACAATCAAACAATGCGCATGGTCGGAAAAGCCAACTTTTGACCAATCAAGCCAAGGAGTTGAGGAAACCTCAAGTCAGAAGGAACCCAGGAACATTAAAACGCGTTTTATTCAGAGTCGGCACAAGGTCGTCTTGGATTACATGTTTGCCAGTACTCCCTAATGGCCGCCGTGGCTCGCTCAAAGGGCTCTGCAGCTTTTCATTTCAACATCCAGATCGATGCTCAAACCGAGTGACCCTTATGTCGGTAGTGGTGATCAACAACTCGTTGGCGAGTTGGGCCTCGCCTCCCTCCACTCGGCCGAGGCGCGCGAGCGTCGGGTACGCCATGGGGGCAGCAGCCAGAATGCCACCAAGGTGGAAAGGCGGCCTGGCCGCCGGGTGGCGAGCCTCCAACTCCCTAAAGCGCTTTAGCTGCGCCCTCACCCGTCGGTCCTGGCTGACCAACAGCTCGTACGACGTCTCCATGATTCCCTGGATCACCCGAAGCGGGTGCGGCGGCTGCAATGGATTCCGTCCCTGAGTTTTCGAAAATAGAAATCGGTGAGAGTAGAAGAGTTGAGGTACCACCTGGTTCACCGACGAACTAGAAGACGCCATGAGAAGCCTGGCCGCAGAATCAAAGGACAAGGTGTTTCACTATTGGAAGTTCGTCGCTTTCGGCCGTGAGTTATTCAGAAGAGCCGGGGAAGCCCATTTATAGAAAGAAAAGATACGATTCTTAGATATGAAAGGTCGCTGCCAACCCGAGAGTCAAAGAGATCATTATTAAGGGCGTCGGGAATCGTTGAAAACCAGCGATTGCGCAGGTATGGATGCCTGTCACCCGGGGCTCACGGGTTCCCGGGGTACAGATTCGAGAGGGTCGGCCTACGAAAACAGGGCGACGACGTAATCGGATATTATCAGCCGATGGCTAGAGAATCGAATAACCGAAAGACGGACGCCGAGCGTTGGGCGTCACTTCGAGCAATTTTGAACCGAACGATATGAGCACGTTTGATACAGCTGTCCTTACATCACAAAGCACATGTCAGAGAAACACGAGCCGACCTCGCAGGGTCGGACATTTTACAATCTTCATTTCTTTAGAAAATCGGCTATCGCCGATAGAGCTATCAGCCTAACCTGGTCGATCTCGCCGATTGCCCTGAGGTCGTCGGCCTCGGACCCCGCCACCGATCGGGCACTCTGCACCAAGCCCCGTAAATGCGCAACGGCCGCCCCGATGCTTCTACGCTCAGCTTCAACCCTGGCGGGCAAATCGGCCATATACTCTTCATGGACATCGATCTCGTTGGTAATCTGAACAAGATTGGCTACCAGTTGGTCCCGGCGAGCACGAAGTTGTTCAAGCTTGGCTACCGGCTCAGTTTTTAGGCGGTCGAAGGCGGTTTTTCGGGCTTCAATGGCATCTTTGGTCGATTGGATGGCGGCCGACCGTGCCTGACTCTCACGCCGATCGATGACTCGCTGCCGGGCTCGTTCGTATTTTAGCCGGTAGGCTTCCATGAAGGTCGCCGCACGATGGCTTCAGCCTACAATCCGGCAACGGGTCTTGGATATCCCCGAACCGTGCGCGTATGGAGCCGCAAGACCACCAATGCATCTAGTGAGGCGTTCGGCCGGTTCGATATCGCCAGGTGGCCTTCGTGTTCTCACCGACGCGGCAAGCGTTTCTCGTCGCATTGCGGCTCCTCGAACTCCAACAAGTCGAAGTTGAGAAGATCGGCCACGCGCTGCAAAAGAAAGAACGGGTCAGGGGCATGGCAAAACCAATGGTCGGGGACAGTCAGCTTACCGTCGGCGCCGGCGTCGAGATTACCGGTTCGGCTGAATCATCCCCCGCGGCCATCTGGCTTTCCCTACCTGTGACATCGTCGCCGCCCCCAACAGGCGCGGTACATTCGCTCAGCGCCTGGGGAGCGGCCGGCGGAGACCGCGTAAGCTGCAAAAGGGAAGCGAGATTAGCAGATGAATTAATTGATGTCACAGACAAAGGGATAGGAGCCGATTACGGTAGAGCAGGGCGAGGGCACGACCGCCGCTTCGAACTACGGGGAACGACAAATCAGATACGGTGGACATCGCAAGGCCGGAACAGCGAAGTAAAAACTTACGGGAGGACGTCTCATCGGCGGGCTTGGGGCTGGCGGAGCATCGCTTGGGGCATTTACCGATTCAGGACTCGAAGCCCCGGTTTCGACCGTCGCCCGGACGGCTACTGGCGCCTCTTCGTCGGCAGCAGCTTTGAGGAACCGCTCGACGGCCGGATCTAGAGGAGGGGGCTGTCGGCCGAGACGACGCTTCTTTTTCGCCCTTTTGGGGGCAGGCGCAGCCGATGGACGCGGCGGTGGCGCCGTCTTCCTTTTTGGTGCGATCAGATGGCGCACCTGCCCTCGCAACAAAGACGAAAGCTTGGGCGCCCCCCAGCCGATGGCCGACGGAGCAAGGCCCCCCGTGTCCAAAACGCCTGGTTTGTGTTCAATAGGGCGCCCAGAATCGCTTACCGTCGGCCGCTCCGTTTCTGTTTCCTGCGAAGTCAAAGCACGAATGTTAAATCGGCTGACACGGTCGGTGAATGAATCGCAGGAAGGGAATAATTAGCTGTGAGTAGAAATATACCGAGGGGATCTCGTCCGGCAGGAGCAAGTCAATGTAGCAAGACGGCCGTTGGTGAAAAATGTGGCATCTAAGTTCGAGCCACCATCGGTCGTAAGCGGTGCTTCTTCTTGTCGACAGGGTGATTCTGCCGGCATCGCCGAAGGTAAGACCGGCTATGTTCAGCAGCGAGTTCATCATCAGATCTTGGCCGACCGCTCCTCTGGTCTCGATCTTATCGGCGTAAAAGAAGCCGATGGGAAGTTGCCCGAGGCCAAATTGCCTCGCTGCCGATGCCGGGTAGTAAAATTCATAGCTCCGAGCTGTTGATCAGCCTTGATGAACCCCGGTCGGTAGAATGCAGGGAGATAAAGAGGCAAAGAACAATTTTCTACACCTTGGACTGTCGGTTGAGTTGAGGTCGTCCCATCTGAAATTGATCGGCAGCTCGAAAGATCCTTGGTTGGAGTAGAAATACCAGGTGCGGTTGTCGCGGGATAACCCATCGTAGAAAGCTATGAACCAATCGGCCAACAGCTCAGCCGATTGCCTTGAACCTGTATGGGCGGCGGCTGCTTCTCCATAGTTGGTGCATCGCCTGGTGGTGATTTGGTCGCCTTCTTCATCTTCGATTGGCTCCAGCCTTGGGAATCCGGCGTCTGCCAGGCGGGGCCGACCGGCCACGTTTTGGGTGGCCAACACCAGCCAGATTTGGAGGAACCACCAGGGGCCGCCGGTGTTGACTGGGGCGTTGGCGGCTATTTTTGTGGTGGCTTGATGCAGCATTTGATATGTGTAGCCGAGGAGGTATTTTCCCAATGCGAACTTTGTCCCGTCGGCTAGGATTTCGGCCATTATTTGCCAATTAGCGATCGGCCCACAGCTCGATCCGCAGAACACAAATTTTTCTAGCCACATCATCAGGAAGGCAGTGTATTCCCGGTGGCTGAGTGCTCCATCTTTCATGTTTTGGGCAATAAAACCACTCCACCCACCGATGGCTTTGGTTTTAAATTGGTGTTGGCCTTTTCGGTTCAAGACACATGGATTAGCCGGTGATTCGATGTCCAGCCCAGTTGTCATATGCACATCGGCTAGTGTGATGGTCATTGGCCCTTGCCTGAAGAGGAAGGCATTGAAACTATCGTTCCAAAAGTAGGCCGCGGCTGAAAGGAGTGGTTCGTCTTTTTCCATGCTGGCGATGGACAGTTCCAAGCATTGGGCAAGCTTTCTTTCTTCCCATTGGGTGTACTTAGCCGATTGTATCCTCTTGTACCATTCGGTCCAGGCCGTGTCAGTAGATGGCCAAGCCTTGAAAGTCCCGTTCCAGTGTGAAAGAGATGCTTTGGCAGTGTTGAAGGGCATGCGGTTGGTTTCGGCTATGATCACGTCGCTTGGGTCCGTATCGCCGATAGGCCAAGGAAGTATTTTCCCTCTTGTGTTAAATTGGGGATGAGCACTTGGTGAGAGAGATGCTACAATTCGAAGGAGGAGGAAAAATACCGATTAGAGGTAATGGTGTTTATAGTTTGGAATAAGAAAAGTATTAATTAGTAAGAATGCGGGATGAGGTGATATTGAAAGTTACCAAGCAAACTTTTGGTATGAGGGTGTTTGGAGGAACGAGTTGAGGGTAAGATTATAAAGTAAAAAAAAGAGAATGGAAATACCTGAGGGAATTCGTTGTGTGGTGGTGGTCAAGGCGGCCTAGGGTGGCGGCGCAGCGATGTTGCGGTCGCGGTAGGCGCGACGGTGGCCGGCGAGTTGGAGGTGCTTGACGTCGCAGCGGAGGCCATCGGGGAGGTCGGAGACGAAGATGGGGCTCGAAGAATGTGGAAAGTGTCGAACGCCGATGCGCGCCGAGGAGGAGAGAGAAGGGCGGGAGGTTTGTTTGAGAAGGAAACCGAGCGCACGATGGGAGTGTGGGTGGCTCGCCCGAGGAAAGTGGATATTTAAAGAGCCCTTGGGAGAAGCGAGACGATTCGGGCCAAGAAGGGAATAGGAGTTTGAGTAGATAAACAAATCCGCAACACTTTATGTTACGGACTTGGGGGGCATGTGTTAACACTGGAATTTGGTAATGAGGTTCCTAAGTCCTAAGAAAGCAAGGTGGAATCAGATCGGGTGAGGTCGGGGCTGACGGCTAAAAGAGTAATCGGCTGCGGGTGGTCGGCTGGGAATGGGTTGAATGGAACAGCCGACAGCCGATTCCGAGTTTAGAAGAGATAAAACCGTGTCCAATGCAAAAACTTGAAGATAAGTGGGGATTCGGATGTTAATTGCGCGTTTAAAGATATTGCCACCTATGGATAGAGTCCTGTAATGGCGGTTGTATCTGTAATTTAGGAGTTTGTTAAATTGTTAGTTGTAATGGATCTCGTTAGGGATGTTATGATGTTTTAAAAAGTAGTTTAGATAGAGTCCGAAGTTGTTACAAATATTTGTATCTCGGGTATAAATAGGACCCGAGACCCTCGTGTATAAGGACGATACAATCAATCTAATCTTCGGCGCATCGCCATCCTTTTCCTTTTGACGAACACCCGTTTGGCTTTGGGCTGCATCGTCTCGATCCCCGAACTCGGTAGATGTTTGTCGTTAGTGGTGAGATTACTTGTTTCTAATGCTTCCATCGCAATGACACATTGGATTCAGTAGGTTTGCTACGCCATATATCATATAGTGCATATGAACCAACCCGGTGTTTAGATCTATCTTGTAGTTGACTCATCTTTTCGAGGATGTGTGGTCAACGAGGCTAGGTTTAAGGGCTGGTTGATTCGTATGCGTATCTACCATCTTACGGAGTGTAAGTCGAAAGTAATAGATTGAATGCTTCTTTTTATACTTAATGCCGCATCAAGACTCGAACCGTTGAGTCGTCTTTAGAATCGTTGGCAATCTATTCTTTTGGACTTATATTATCTCGGGGATAGCGTCGGGGTTTCAAATACCTTATTTATCTTAATGTGTTCTTTTAGTATAATTGTTATCAGATCTGCGGTAGGGCCGTATTTCGTGTCTAGATTGTGCTTGCTTACGTCCCTAATCTAGGAATGTTACACTTGCACGAGATTCATTGGAGCATCAGCCGATTTAATGTCAGTTTCCCGGCGTCGGCTGGTTTATTGATCTGTATATTTGTTATTCTTTGTCATATTTGGATCGGATGGCTGATGATCGCCTCGGCGTAGCCAATGCGTTTCGGTTGCTTGGCCCAAATATGGCCGGGAATAGCATGTATACGTTCATGGAGTTCCTCGGCCGATCCCGCGGGGGTTAGACCTAACGCTTAACGAATATTTTCTTGTATTTTCTCTTGTTGATTGGCAGATCAAATCAACTGGCATGCTCTACACATTGTAGGCACCTAAGAAGGACCTGCACTGGAGTCAAGCAGATCTCTCAGGCCAGCGCGTGAGAGAGATTTCTCGTCAACAAAGGGTTACGCGGAAGCTACGATAGCTAATAACGAAAATTTTCTACCGCGCAAACCAGGAACACTTGCAAGTAAGGGTCGATAGATCGTTACCGATTGGAGTAGAGTGCAGCGAATTAGCCAATCAGGAGCTATCCGATCCGAAACAGTGCTGGCCGATGACAGCCGATTTGCCGACAGCCGATTCCCGCAAGCCGACAACCGATTCCTGGGAATAGCCGATTCAGCAATCAGCCGATTCACCGAGTAGCCGATTCGCCGAGTCGTCCAACCGTGCTCGCGCGCCTCGCTCTGATGCGCCCGACCGCAGCCGATTCCACCATAGCCGATTCGTAGCCGATGAACAGCACCGCAACGTAGCAGCGCCTCTACCGGTATCCACACGTCCGGGGATAGAACGTGGAACACCCGTGTGCTAGCACGTGGTGCAAGGCTAGGGTTTGGCTTGGCAGTGGGGAGGGTTTTCATGGAGATTGATCTCGCCAACTTCTGAAGAAACGCGTGATCAGATCTATTCTGTTCCAATTGCATGCCTCAACTCTCCACCCCTCACCCCTTTATATAGAGTTGCCGGTTGGGCCTAGAGGCCCATCGGGACTCTATTTTGAATCGGATCCCATCCGAATCTCATAGAGTTGGCCGGCCGGACTTCGTAAGCCCATAGGACTCTATCCGATCGGATCCCTATCCGATCGAGCCGTATCCGAGTCCAACTCGAATGCCTATTCTTATCCCCTTAAGCGTGCGACCCTGTAGGTTCAGGTATACTCGATTTCGGCTATAGTCCAACTCAGCCGACCGTCGGCTCGAGTCCAACTCAGCCGACCGTCAATAGCGGCGCCTAGCAACACATATTGACACCATAGTATACAAGAATATAATATCGGCTCTGAACCTGTAATGTGTACACAAATCCCTTTGCCTCACGATACCAATTAAGCTATAGGCAAGTGTGTTCCATCCCTTCAATAGCTTAACCATTCACTCGAACCGTTTTGGATTATCTGTCTGTTGATTGACTCCTCAATCAACTCGGTATGGCCATGCACTTCCATAATCCATTACCTCGAGGGGCCCAGAGATATCTCTCCAAAGGAGAGGCAAATTCCATCTTGATCATTCACATTCCACTCCATGTTTCATAGCAAACCCAAAGACTACTATTATAACTACCCAATTACGGAATAGCATTTGGTAATCCCAAAGTAGGCTACTACACATGTTGGAATCCATGATGATCTCAGGTTTAAAGACTTTGTGCCAACACTACCTGAGACCAACTAATGGCACATTAATTCCTATAGTGTTTCATGGTGGGTCTATCCAACAATGTGTTCTCTAACACATGTCCATGTATATTGATTTGGTATCTCCATACCATGATCTACGAGACATGATCATCAATCAATAAACATGCCAATCTTAGAATTATATTTGTTCCAACAATATGACATATGTCAGGGATCATTTAGAAATAGATTCACACATATAGAGTCTCATAAATAAGTCACATACTTATTGATCAATACAAGATGTCTATTTCATGGAACTGAAACACTTTATTCATTTATACACAAACATTGACCATGATATCCAACATCTCCATGTTGCCTCTAGGGCATATCACTAACATTAACAGGTCGATCAGATGCAGCATTAAGTACAGAAAGAAGTATCAGATCTATAAAAACTGATGTAAATCCCTCGAGACGGTGGATACAACATATAACCCGATCCAACATCTAGATCTAGCTCCGTCGGCTACTGTCTCCCGAGAGAAACCAGCCGATGATGAGATAGATCTAGATATTGCTCTAGATTATATGTTGCATGTGATAAATTGCGCAGTTGTTAACGCCAGAATTTGGTAAGCCCCGGAGCCCAAATCGGCTAAGGTGTCCATCGGCTGATACCGAATCAGACTAGGTAAGCCGATGTAGCCGATTCTGGTACGACAACATTGGAGACACCGTCGGATCAAGATGATGTGCTTCATGAGGATTTCCATATAAGGATAGAGTCCTAAAAAGGAAATTGTATCTATTAATTAGGAAGAGTTTGTTAGTTTCTTATTTTATTTTTAGGAAAGTGTGTTAGTATCCGGTAAGGATTCGGGTTGTTTCTTTTATCTTTAGGAAAGTTTGGATTTGTAATTTGTTAGGATCTCTGTTTCTCTATTAACCCATGGGTTATATATGTAAGCCCGGGGTTCATGTAACATATCTCACGATCAATACAATTCGGTGCATCGCCATCTTTCACTTTTCTACTTTGTTCATCATCCGGCGAGACTTGGCACCCGACGCGGGGCTGCATCGGCTTTGATCTCTGGCGAACGGGTAAGTCCAAGGTCCCGTCGGCCCAGGTATATTGTATCTATCTTTAGTTTCATTATCATTCATAGATACATCGGCTTAGTTAGGACTTTCTCGGTTAGGTTCGATATACTGATCAAGTCGATGTTTCTGTAAACGTAATGTTCTTTAGGTAGATATGTTATATCCATCACATTAGATAGATCTATCGGCTCATTAAGTATTAGATTATCATATACAGTTTCATGTTGCATCGGTTCGGTCCGACCTACTAGATTGTTACTGATAATTTAAGTCTTGTTAAGCTGATAGGTTCATGTTAATGTTTCACCGAAAGGTTAGCTGGTCTTATCATATGTCTTTGTTAATTTAGTCCTAGTATCTCAATTTAGCTCTATCGGCTCTTTCTCGTTTTAGGGTTTCTACTAATATCGGCTAAATCGTTATATTAGATTAGATTAGCTTAGTCATCTACCACCCTGAAAATTAGTCAAGGGCTTGATTGTCTAGATGGTACGTTTCTTTTCATACTTAGTGCTGCATCAGTTCAGTTTGATCTACTAAGTCTTGATTAGAACCGTAGTCTCTAGCCTACCTATTGGCTGCAACTAAGGGTTTCATCAGGGTTTCAGCCGACGAGTTATATGGACATCGGCATGGGCCGGGATCACACATTCGGTTGTCAACAGATCGGCTGTTTTGATTATCGGCCTATCGGACGATATGATTTATGCTCTGCTATTTTGCATATCTTGTGAGTGGCAGGATCAAACTGATTGGCACGTCCGCGCTTCATTGATTCTAAGACCTGCACTGGAGCTAAGCAGATCTACCAGGCCGGCGTGTAGATTTTTCTCGTCAACGGCAGTTTATAACATCAAAACTAGAGTATCACAACGATGTAAGCACTAATTCCAACGATACAAGCCGCTAATGACAAGCAATTACCTTGTTCGGAGATCGAAATCGATGCAGCCCAAGCAAGATCAAGAACTCGTCGAAAAGAATAAAAGGTCGGCGATGCGCCAAAGTTGATTGATTAGATGTTGGTTGTTTTTACAGGGGGTCTCATGTCCTATTTATACCCAAGTACAACAAAATCCGTGTAGAACATGGTTCCTAACTTATCTATTGTACATCGTACGACAATATCCCGGGACGTGGTCCCATGCTGCATTACAAAAGGAATATCTATACAAATCCCTATTTTATAGATACAATTGCCGTTATAGGACTCTATCCATAGATGGCAATATCTTTAATGAACATTTGGGAACCGAATCTAACATTTATCTTCAAGATTCCTTATCGAGATCAGTTCCATCTTCATCTTCGAATCGAAATCGGCTATCGGCTATCGTTATCCGATTCGGCCTTAGCCGACTGGTTTCCTAGCCGATGCGGCCTCTGTTTCTCCGCAGATCACACTTTCGATCCGACTCCACTTCAATCTTGGCCTTGAACTCAGGGATTTGGTTACCAAATTTGGTCGTTAACACCTGGGAAGGGTTGAAGCCCTAGGAAGGGCTGACGTCTCTAGCAAGTGAAGGCTCAGAACGAGTCGAGATGTCCGGGGGCATAGATTGTCTGCTCGACCCAGGGCACCTAGCGGGGGAATTCTATCTCGATCTTCTTTGTTTAGGGCAGTACTAAGCGTTGAGTTATGTCATGGCTTTTGTCCGTATGTCGTGGTAGCATGTGACAGGTCACAACACGTGAGGAAGACATGTCTCGTGGGTAAAGTTGTACACCTCTGATCAGAGTTTAATCTATTCGAATAGCCGCGCCCTCGGTTATGGCAAGTCAAGCAATGTACCCAAGTTAGAATTTAATTTTGTTTAAAATTGAAAGAATTGGAGTTAGCACATGTTGGCCTGAGTTAAGGTAAGATTGCATTGAAGCGCGGCTTGATAATAATTTGACTAGAGATAGGCTCATGTTTATTTAAATGCCCTAAAATATTTAAATGCTTGGAAATGCTGGTTTTCTACAAAATAGCCTTATATATGAATTCTTTGTACCCCTTGCATTATTTGCATTTTGTCGGCATGGCTTGTTGAGTACGGTGGTTGTACTCAGCCGTGCAATTCCTTCCTCATTTTCAGAAGTGTAGTGCTTTTGAGTCGAAGACGGTGTTAGAGGACCAAGGCTCAGACCCTAGTTGAGTTTGCCTGTGGAGTGGAGCTGAAGCCCCGCTAGGTGTTGATGAGAAATTTCTCTCACGCGCTAGCCTGGGAGATCTGCTTAGCTCTAGTGCAGGTCCTTCTCGACTGTCTATGAAATACAGGGCGTGCCAGTTGGTTTGATCTGTTAACCAATAATAAAAACAAAGATGTATGCGTTAAGGGTTAGGTTAGATCCTACTGGATCGGCTGAGGGAATCAATTAACATATATATACTACCCCAAAGCACATTTGAACTAAGTGATTGGGATAGATCGGCTATGCCGAGATAGTATTAACCACTTAATCTAAATATACAAAAAGATAATAAATATATGCTTTAATAACCTAGTCGATACCATAAGACTAACTGTGGATCGTCTAGTACTCCAATACATCTTATGAAAAGATATTGATCTAAACTAAATGCGCTAAGTCTAGACCAATCGGCTATCGGTTGTGGCTGACAAGCTGATTCTGGCTTAGAGCATTTAACCGGAGTAACATCTTAATATAAGAGACGGCTTTAATAAATCTAATAGTAAACACACTAAAAGAATATTAAAACAGATAAGGTCGGCTGAAACCCCGGCACTGTCTCTAAGCATATACATCTAACCGAATGGATCATAAGAGCTCTAAGAACAGACTTAATAGGTCAAATTGATGCATCATTAAGTATAAAAAGAACAATCAGATCTATTATAGATGATGTAAACCCCTTGAGATGGTGGATACCGCATATAACCTACGCCAACCCCTAGATCTAGCTCTATCAGCTACAGGTTCTTGACAGAAACAGGCCGATGTCAAGATAGATCTAGACATTGTTCTAGATTATATGCGATATATGATAACTAGTGCAGCGTAAATCATTGAATCTAGAGTATCATAGTGATGGAAGCACTAAATTCGACGAGATACACCACTAATGACAAACATTTACATTAATCAGGGATCGAAACGATGCAGCCCAAAGTCGGATCAAGTGTTCGTCTAAAGAAAATAGGAGGCGATGCACTGAAAGTTGATTGATTGTGTGTTGATATTGTTTACAGGGGTCTCGGGTCCTATTTATACCCAAGAATAGAAACTACCCGTGCAAAACACGGTCTCTATCTAATCTACTATACATGGTACGACAATATCCCGGGACATGGTCCCATGCCGCATTACAATAGGAAATCTAAATAAATTCCTAATTTACAGATACAATTGCCATTACTGGACTCTATCCATAGATGGCAATATCTTTTAACGTGCAATTTGGGAACCAAATCCAACTCCTTATCTCTACGCTTTCCATCGGGATTGATTCCACTTCAACCCTGACTCAGAATCGGCTATCGGCTGTCCTAGTCCGATTCGCTCTACGCCGACTGGCTCTGTAGCCGATTCGGACTCAGTCGATTCTGCTTCCGTCTCTTCTCAGATCGCGCATCTTCTCGAATCTCTGCTTCAAACTCGAGAGTTAGGTTACCAAATTTGGTCGTTAACACATGCCCCCCAAGTCCGCGATATGAAATGTTGCAAATTTTAGGCGATTCAAATCCAAGGCTCAATCCTAGCACGACTTTGTTTCGACCGTCCCAAAAACTCTTCAAATACCGCCCCCGCGGCTGCCACACAAGTCATGCCGTCACAAACAAACAGCCACCTCAGCAACCCTCGAGCTCTCTGGCGACCTGCCCAGTTCTCAAGAACCACATCGGCGATTCCTTCCTCCGGTGATCTCTGCTCACACAATGGCCTCTTCCGCCACCGCCACTGCTGCATCGGCCGCCGCATCTGCTGAGTTCCCCGAGGTACGCCCTAATCGGCTCAAAACCCTTTCTTTTCCGCCTCAACTTATAGATCTGCATTCTAGGGTTTTTGATTTATGAATCTGTTCTTCTTTCCGATTTCCCATCAGATAGTTATTCCCAACCCTGCTCAGAAAAACAGATACTTTCTCGGGCCTATTGGCAATCAGGACCCAACTGATATAATAATAGCCAAAACCAACAGGATACCCTACAACATGAGGAAACCCACTCTGAATCACTGGGCTGGAACTTTTAAATCGTGGCCGTCCATGGACAAATCTTGGCATGAGTGGTATAAGAGAATGCAATCGGCTAAACAAACCCATTGGGAAGAAGTAGGAATAGCTCAATGCTCAGCCCTATCCATAGTTGATATGGAAAAAGATGAACCACTGATGTCGGCTGCAACCTACTTCTGGAATGATACTCTTAATGCCTTCATGTTTCAACAAGGCCGAATGACAGTCACCTTAGCGGACATAGTCATGACTAGTGGACTAGACATCTCATTGTCGGCTAATCCTGAAGGCTTGACTAAGAAAAGCCAGCACCAGTTCAAGACAAAGGCCTTAGGAGGATGGAGCGGCTATGTGGCCATGAACATGAATGAAGGACCAGTCGACCCTAGGGAACACGCCGCATTTCTCATGATGTGGACAGAAAAATTCTTGTTCTGCAGCTCAAGCTGTGGGCCAACTGCCAATTGGCAGGTTGTAGCCGAGGCCTTGGTGAAAAAAAGAAAAATCTGCTTGGGCAAATACCTCCTCGGCTACCTATAACAAACCCTCCACCAAGCAGTCTCTAAGATAGCTGCCAATGCCTCTGTCAATACTTTGGGGTCCCTGGTGGTTTCTTCAGTCTGACTGGATTAAGACTGAGCCGATTGACTTGTCGTCGGCTGACAGGTACAACTTGAACGGTACCCCTTTTTGTGGAGACATTAAAACTAGAGGCGGGGTTAAATAATCCTTGATGTTGTCCAAAGCCTTCTGCTGCTCTGCCCCCCATGTGAATGCTTGATCGGCTTTCAGCCAAAGCAGTGGTGTGAACGGCTCCATCTTCTCTGAAAGATTGGCTATAAACCGCCTGATGAAGTTGATTTTGCTGATCAATGATTGAAGTTGCTTCTTGTCCTTCGAAGGTTGTATCGTCTTGATAGCGTTCATGCTCCCGTGTAACCTCAATTTCTTTTTCATGAACAAGAAACCCCAGAAACTGCCCGGCCAACACGCCGAACACACACTTCAACGGATTCATCTTCAGGCCATATTTTCTTGTGCGCTCTAAAACCTGCTTCAGATCGGCTATGTGGTTCTCTATCTCCCTGGATTTGACAATAACATCATCAATGTAGATCTCCACCAGGGAGCCGATCATGTCGTGGAAAAGATATAATTCATGGCCCGTTGATATGTTGCACCAGCATTCTTCAGCCCGAATGTCATAACAACCCATTCATATAAGCCGATTGCTCCAAGACATCGAAAAGCAGTCTTGTGAATGTCTTCTTCAGCCATAAAGATTTAATTGTAACCTGCATTGCCATCCATAAAACTGATGATCTTGTGGCCTGAAGCAGCATCTATGAGCAAATCGGTTATAGGCATCGGGTATTCGTCTTTGGGGGTAGCGTTATTTATATCTCTGAAATCGATGCACACACTAAGTTTACCATTCTTTTTCAATACTGGGATAATATTTGAGACCCACTCGGTGTATCGGCTAGGCCGAATGAATCCAGCGTCGTACAACCGAGTGATTTCGGCTTTGATCGCATCATACATATCGGCCTTGAACCTCTTGGGAGGCTGTTTGAATGGCCGATAACCTGCCTTGATCGGCAGTTGATGAACAACGATAGATTGGCTAAGACCGGGCATCTCAAAATACTCCCAAGCAAAACAATCCTTATATTACTTCAACAAACAATGAGCTGGGATCTACAATGAGATGATAAATTTTTGCTAATATACGTCGGCCTAGGCCTATCTTCAGAGCCTATGTCTATTTCCTCTAATTCATCGGCCGACGTAAAACCTTGCCCAAGCTTGCCATCGTCTTCGTCCGTGGTGTCCATGCCATAGACGCTTGAGCCCTCCACGACGTCTTGCTCAATGAACAGCTGCAGTTCGTTGTCTCCAATCGGTTGTATGACGAGATCGGACACTTTTAGAAAATCGGCTTGCGATTTTCCCGAACAAACAATCAATGTCATCGATTTCCCAGTGGCAAATCGGCATTGCCGACGCATCGACACATGGCTGGTACAATCTCTATCTTGTCACCGTCCCATTGAAGCGCATCGGTGCATGGTGGAAGGGACACAACAGCTTGGCATGTATCTAGCCCCTCCCGAGCAGCAGGCTGTAAGACCCCTTCCCGTCGATGACAAAAAAGGTTGTGGGTACAGTCTTGTTGCTGACGGTCAGCTCAACATTTAACACGCCCTTGGTCTCTGATGGGTTGTCGTCGAAGTCCTTGAGTACCATGTTAGTCTTGATCAGGTCTTCGGCTCCCTTACCAATTTTCTGAATGTTGTATAGGGCATCAGGTTCATTGCAGCTCCCCCATCTACTAGCATCTTTGACATCGGCTTGCCATTGACGAAGCCTTTTATGTACAATGGCTTGAGATGCCGATTTTCGGTCCCCTCTGGCTTGTCGAAAATTGCTTGATCCGGGGACAGTGCTAGTTTGGCCAAGGCGTCTTCAATGTTGTCTGCATCGGCCTCAGGGGCGCCGAATTTGGCTGGCAATATGAATGCCATATTGACCGATGCAGAAGCTTCTCCTTTCCCCTTGGCTGCCCTCCTGGCTTAATCGGCTGAGGTCTCACCGGTTTGTTCTTCGTCAGCTGGCGTAGTTTTCTTTTTGGGCCTCCATTGTTTTTTCCTTTTGCCTAGCCGACGACGTTGTTCTTGGATCATCTGCCGAACTTCTTCTTCCCTTCCTTCACACTTCAGCCTCTGAATTCTTCGTTTCTGCGTCTTCGTGAAGAGGTCAGAAGGGCACCATTGGGGGTTGGTCGATTCTTCATCATCGACTTTTTCTTCATCGTAGTAGTCATTGTTTTCGTCCTCTTCGTCGAAGAAGTCTTGATGGATCGGCCCTAGCCGATCGTGGACGGACTGCCGGCGCTGGTTGAGCTGTTTGGCCCTCGGGACGAACTGAGTTGGGCTGGTGATTGGCGGACTCCTGCGTTCGTCCTCGCGGTAATCGCTGCAGGCCAGGCAATCGTCTAGCATCGACAGCCTCATCCCGGTTTACCAGCAGTGCCTGAAAAATTCACAATGCCAATGAGGATCGGCACCGCTGTGATCCCCGTCGTACCAGCGGCCTCCCGTCTCTAGCTCCTGTCGACGAAATCTTTCAAACCGAGCCTCTTCTTCCCGCCAAGATCGCTGTCAGAAGCGGCGTCGGCTGTCTGTGTTGATCGGCCGTCGGTCAGCGGATTGGGCAACGGGGCACACCATGTTGATTGGCGCGGCTTGATCTCCAGTCGGCTTGCTCTCTGCCTTGACCCCTTTTAATGTCTCGGCTAAGCTGTATGTCATTCTGCGCTGCCGATCAGCTCGCCTGAGGCCGGCTTGAACCATGTTGACCGGGAAGGGGTTGCTGTCCACTTTCATCGGCCGAGTGGAATCGGCAAACTTGAGCTTCCTGGCCTCTATTGCCGACTGGATCTGCTGCCTGAAGACTTTACAATCATTAGTGGCATGGGATGTAGAGTTGTGCCACTTACAGTACTTCTTCTTCTTCAATTCGTCAGCCGATGGGATCACATGGTTCTCGGGAAGCTAGATCTGCTTCTCCTTGAGTAATAAATCAAAGATCCTATCGGCCTTGGTGATATCGAAATCGTATTTCTCCTCCTTAGCCGTTTTCAGCAGCCATTGATAGATCTTGGCCCATTCGGCTGCCGCAACCTCTGCGTCATCGTCGCTGGAATCGGAGGCTGATTCGACGATGACTTGAGCTACGTTCTTGATGGCCTTCCTGGTATCCTTAAACCTCTGCTCATGGGCCATCACCCTCTGCGCAAGATGTGCCAAGCTGTCGAAGTCTTGAGCGGAGAAGCGCTCGTGGATCGGCGCGATCAGGCCATGGAAGGTCAAATCGACTAGCTGGGCGTCCGACAGAACCAGGCTATAGCATCGGTTCCTCATCTCTCTGAAGCATTGAATGTAGTCCTGAACCGATTCGTTGTGCTTCCGCCTGATGCTGGTGAGGTCCGACAACTTCATTTCATGGTTGCCGGTGTAGAAGTAGCTGTGGAATTGTTTTTCGAGATCGGCCCTGATGAGAACCTGCTAGGGTTTTGTCCCGATCTTTCGATGAGAGGTGGAGGATAACTCAATTGGAAAACGGAGGCGACATTCACGGCCTGACTACAATCGTCCAAGGACAATGCGCCTTAGCAACCGATACACCGTCTCCGGTGGTCGACGCGAACTTGTGGTGCGCAACAACCCAGCCACTAGGGCACTCGTCCTGCAAGCAATTGAAGAACAAGCAAGAACAAGTAAAACAAGCACTGAAGTTGCAAGATATAAGGATGAAAGATTCACTCTGAATTGAACAATATGGCAGGGTTCCGAAGACAAACAGACGGGCGGTCTAGCCGACACACGCGCTGTCTGCAAGTAGCAAGACGCTAACTCTAATCAACAAAACCCACCCTTTTTGGTGGCGGCTGAAGGTTTGAGAAGAGGGGAGAGACGACCACAGGGGTGCCGGGGTTGTGCTAAACCCTAGGACGCGCCTCTAATGGGCCCAACTTGATACACGGCCCATTGGATCAAAAGAGGTAACGCAGCACCAAGGACAGAAAATACTCGGTAGAAAAAGGACAATTGCGGCCGCTCCAGGATAGATGTTGACATGGGGCCGGATCCATTTGAATGTAGACTTGATAACCTTTCCATCAAGTACTTGCACGCCCAAATCAGAGTTCGCATGAAGTCGTGGCGGCCGTTAGAACTTGGCACTGTGCTGCAGTCCGAATCCACCCCGCGCGAATCCTCTTCTCGTTGGATCCTCTCCATCATTCCTGAGTAAAACAAAAGTGCACGCGCCTCCAGGGTATAAATAAGAGGAACATAAACTTAAGAATGAACTCACCTGATGGTTGAGTTGACGTGCACGAGCGCGGGTGATTGGACCATGAAGTTGTACGTGTGGAGGTGGGAATGTATCGGTAGTGTTGATGTCCTCATCATCCTCCCCTTCTTGCATTGGAGTCGTCCTCGACTCAAGCTCATCTTTGTCTCCCAAATATGGCTTTAAATATGCAACGTTAAAAGTGGGAGTAACCCCAAAATCTACAGGGAGATCAAGCTTGTATGCATTTTCATTAATTTTTTCAAGAACTTTGAAAGGTCCATCAGCTCTAGGCATCAACTTAGACTTTTGCAAATCAGGAAACCATTCCTTTCGCAAATGTAACCAAACCAAATCACCAGGTTCAAAATTCAATTGACGTCTACCTTTGTCATCAGCAAGCTTATAGTTAGCATTCATGCGCTCTATGTTTTCTTTAGTTGTTTCATGCAGTTTTAACATCAACTCAGCACGTTGTTTAGCATTAAAATTCAGTTTTTTAGAAGATGGCAAAGGCATTAAATCAATAGGAGCACGAGGCAAAAATCCGTAAACAATCTCAAAAGGGCACATCTTTGTAGTGGGATGCAACGAACGATTGTATGCAAATACAATATGAGGCAAACATTCTTCCCACATCTTAATATTTGTCTTTAGAACAGCCCTTAACATAGTAGACAAAGTCCTATTCACAACTTCAGTTTGCCCATCAGTTTGGGGGTGACAAGTTGTAGAAAACAAAAGCTTAGTCCTCAATTTAGCCCACAAAGTTCTCCAAAAATGGCTGAGAAATTTAGTGTCATGGTCTGAAACAATGGTGTTTGGCACAAGCGAACAACCTCCCGAAAGAACAAGTCTACGTGGATGTGCGTAGACTATCGACCCCTAAATCAAGTCACTATCAAAAATAAGTATCCTCTTCTAGGATTGATGATTTATTTGATCAATTAACCGGAGCTCGTGTCTTTTCTAAGATTGTTCTGAGATTGGGATATTTTCAACTTAAGATCCGACCAGAAGACATTCCAAAGACTACGTTCACTACACGCTTTCTTAAGTTGGGAGACATGGAATACATAATGTACATTTGATAGTTGGGAAGGCATCTCCAATTGGTAAGCCACTTGCCCTTGTTTGGAGATGTTTGATACGGTCCAATATAGCGAGGGGCAAGCTTGCCATGAATTTGGAATTGTTGAGTGCCTCGCATAGGAGAAACTTTAAGATAGACATGATCACCCACATCAAAGCTTAGTTCTCGATGTCGGTGATCGAAGTAGCTTTTTTGGCGAGTTTGAGCTTCTTTTAGTCAGTCACGAATAAGGGTGACATTCTTTTCTGCTTCATTAATGACAGCAGGTCCAAAGAATTGTTTTTCTCCTACCTCAGACCAATAGAGAGGAGTTCTACATTTTCTTCTGTAAAGTGCCTCAAATGGTGACATCTGAAGACTCCTTTGGAAGCTATTGTTATAGGAGAACTCAGCGAACGATAGACATTTCTCCCAGTTGGTACTGTGTTCGAGTACACAAGCTCGAAGCATGTCTTCGAGAATCTGATTTGTTCTTTCTACTTGACCTCAAGTTTGCGGATGAAAGCTAAAGAATAATTTTGTCCCCAAGAGTTCATGCAGATTTTCCCAAAACCGGGAGGTAATTTGTGTACCACGATCGGACATTATGACTTTTGGTACGCCATGAAGTCTTACAATATGGGTTAAATACAATTCTGCTAGCTTAGCTCCACCATAAGTCACATGGACTGGTATGAAGTGAGCCACTTTAGTCAGTCGATCCATGATAACCCATATAGAATAATTCCCGTTGGGTGTTTTAGGAAGACCAGCAATAAAGTCCATTCCAACCTCGTCAAACTTCCATTCAGGTATCTGTAAAGGTTGAAGTAGACCAGCAGGTCGTTGGTGCTTAGCCTTGACACATTGGCATGTGTCACGTATGGCTACATAGGCTGCTATATCTCGCCTCATGCTAGGCCATCAATACTAAGTACGTATATCCTGGTACATTTTGGTGCACCACGGATGGATAGGCAAAGGAGTGTGATGAGCTTCCGAAAGAATGGTTTCTCTGAAACACTAATTACCAGGAATAAACATTTGCTTCCCATGCATAATTATTCCATCTGAGTTAATCGTGTATAGGGATTGTGGTTTGGAATTGATCTCCTTCATAATCTCAGCTACTTCCTTATCAGAGGATTCTACAGCTTTAATTTGAGAATAGAGGGTAGGTTGTAATGCTAATGCAGCAACAGAACTGTCCTCAACCAAACCCAACTTCAATTTTTGAAGCTTAGAAGACAAGGAGGGTTGTTTTATTGATTTGATGTCAGCAGGACGATGTTGCTTTCGGCTCAAAGCGTCCCCTACAACATTTGCCTTGCCGGGATGATAATGAATACCAAGATCGTAATCTTTGATGAGCTCTAACCACCTTCTTTGCCTTAGATTCAGATCTGGTTGAGTAAAGAAATATTTTAAACTCTTATGATCAGTGAAGATTTCACACCGGTTTCCAATCAAATAATGCAGCCAGATCTTTAGAGCATGCACTACGGCAGCTAGCTCTAAGTCGTGGGTTGGATAATTGAGCTCATGAGGTCGTAATTGGCGTGCAGTGTAAGCCACTACCTTTCCTTCTTGCATCCGCACACAACCAAGACCATGGTGTGACGCATCACAGTAGACATGAAAAGGTTTATGAATGTCCGGCATTACTAGCACTGGGGCTGAGGTCAGCCTTCTTTTGAGCTCAAGGAAACTTGCTTCACAAGCTTCTTGCCAAACAAACTTATTTTCTTTCTTGAGGAGCTGAGTCAAAGGTCGAGAGATTTTGGAGAAATTCTCGATGAAGCGGCGATAGTAGCCAGCTAGGCCAAGAAAACTTCTGACTTAAGAGACACTTTGTGGTTGCTTCCAGTTTAGTACATTCTGCACATTACTCGGATTTATAGCAAGACTCCAATTGAGCACACCTCTCTCGAAGATATTCGTCTCCAACCAAACCTCTCATACCAGGAGTATCCAATTCGTATCCTTGAAGAGAAAGAATGGCAAACCCGCAGGAAATCCATCAAGATGCTTCGAGTACAATGGAGCAACCACACATCAGATAAAGCCACGTGGGAATGCGAAGACAAACTGAAGGCCGAGTTCCCTAGCTTTTTCTAGAGAGACGAATCTCGGGGTCGAGATTCTTTTGTAAGGGGGGTAGAGCTGTCACATACCATAATTTTCAAAAGTGTGGTGGAGTTTGAAAATGATAAATTATGTAAAAGAAAGCTACAATTTTTCCTAGGAAAAAAATATTTTGTATGCTTGTTTGTGCATATAGGAAAAAGATATTGTTGTGCATAGGCATATTAGGAGCATAACCATCTTAAATCTTAACTAAAGAGATTAAGAGAAATGTTTAAAACCACCCAGAAGAATGAGAAGAATATTGAGTTATCATTTGAAAGATTTAGAAACACATCATGGAGTTGAAATTATTTGCTAACCCAAAATCTAGACCTAAGTACTCCTAAAAATTCTAAGTGCTGAAGCAGTCAACAGAACTCTGGAGCCATCTTCGAGTCAATGCCAAAACTTAACCAGTGATCTCCAGGCGGTGAAATTTGGCCATATTGTGGTTCAAGTGTTGCTTTACAACTTTGCCATTGGACATGACCCCAAAATCTAAATGGAAATTATTTCAAATGAAGCCCAAATTCGTAAACTCGCCTCAGGATCTCAGACTTGGAAAATTTCCAGCCTCTCTTCTTTCTCTCTCACTTCCTTCACTGACATGTGGGCCATACCGCATGATGGCACCTAAGTGCCAGTCTCACAACGTTCTCCATCCGGTCCCACCCATCAGGACACACGCGCCATTCCTAGAAACACGCGTCGGTCGCGTGGAACGTGGGAGCACGCGTCGGCCACCGCGGTGCCGAGCCCTCCTCCTCTCCTTCCCCGCCGGCAATGCCATATAAGCCGACAAGCCGACCCACTCTCTGTCCTTTTCGCCCCTATCCTATTCCACGGAAGAAACTAGGGAGCCACCCTCGAGATCGCCAGGAACACGCTCGTGAAGCTTTCGACTGCCAAGAGAAACCCCGCCGTCGTCGATAACCGGTGAGCACCATCCCGACTTGATGCATGTTCCCTGATCTATGTTCAACACCCTCTCTAATGCCGCCATACACAACCCTTGTGGTGAAGCCGACCGCCGGGAACATGACTTCGCCAAACTCGAACACCGACGCTGATGCGATCCCGCTAGGGTTTAGTCCCGATCTTGCGATGAGAGGTGGAGGATAACTCGATTGGGGAATAGAGGCGACGTTCTCGGCCCGACTACAACCGTCCAAGGACGATGCGCCTTAGCAACCAATACACCGTCTCCGATGGTTGACGCGATCTTGCGGTGCGCGACAACCCGGCCACTAGGGCACTCGTCCTGCAAGCAATCGAAGAACAAGCAAGAACAAGTATAACAAGCACTGAAATTGCTATATATTAAGATGAAAGATTCAATCTGAATACACGATATGGTGGAGTTTCGAAGACAAACAGACGGACGGTCTAGCCGACACGCGCGCTGTGTGCAAGTAGCAAAAGGCTAACTCTAATCAACAAAACCCACCCTTCTCGGTGGCGGCTGAAGGTTTAAGAAGAGGGGAGAGACGACCACAGGGGTGCCGGAGTCGTGCTAAACCCTAGGACGCGCCCCTAATGGGCCCAACTTGATACACGGCCCATTGGGCCAAAAGAGGTGACGCAGCACCAAAGACAGAAAACACTCGGTAGAAAAAGGACAATTGCGGCCGCTCCAGGACAGATATTGACATGGGGCTGGATCCATTTGAAAGTAGACTTGATAACCTTTCCATCAAGTACTTGCACGCCCAAATCGGAGTTTGCATGAAGTCGTGGTGGCCGTTAGAACTTGGCACTGTGCTGCAGTCCGAATCCACCCCGCGCGAATCCTCTTCCCGTTGGATCATCTCCATCGTTTCTGAGTAAAACAAAAGTGCACGCGCCTCCAGGGTATAAAGAAGAGGAACATAAACTTAAGAATGAACTCACCTGATGGTTGAGTTGACATGCACGAGCGCGGGTTATTGGGCCATGAAGTTGTATGTGTGGAGGCGTGGATGTATCGGTAGTATTGATGTCCTCATCAGACGCGCTCTGAGGCAAGCACCGCATCGCCCTCGCTCGTCGACAGCCCTCCGTGGTGAGCCATTGTCTAAGCCCTTACGCCAACGTGTTCATCAGTATCTAACAATGGTTAATCACAAAGGAATTTGCGCGAGGTGCACCGAGAAGAAAATCCCCTTTTGCATCCCCAACTCCGGCCGCTGTCGCCATTTTCCTCCTCCTCCCTCTCTGATAAGTTCTAGCGAGATTCCTTCTGTTTAGAGCTACCAGATGACCACCTCAACGAAGGCCCGCACTTCCTTTTGACAGTTGAACGCCGAGGCGCCCTGCCGCCGCTCCAAGACTCCACACGGCACCACCGACAACCCCACCTCACCAACGCCCATACATTGTTCGGTAAGCTTCCTAGTGACCCATAGATGCTTTACATTGCGCATGCACGACTAGAACAAAACCCGAAACATACATGCACCATCTATCCGAACCACGGCGCCGCCCGTACCGTCGACGATGACGATTCCGGCAACGGCAGTGGACGGGAAAACCACCGTTAGCTTTGCCATAATCCCCTCTAGCTTTTTCCTTTTGGTCGCGGCTTGAGATCAGCCGTCGTTGGCCGTCGGCTCCGGCGAGAAGTTCGCCGGGGCACCATCGCTCTATTCGACAGCTGATGTCCCACTGACCAGTGGACCCCACTTAATCAGGCACTAAGGAATCGGCTTAGTAACCATTCAAAACTTGTGAGGTTCAATTAGTAAAAATGCTCTGTATGACATGTGGACCCATGACCTAAAAATAGAGGAAACGCCGAGGATTCTTTATGAACTTCGTTTTAACACGTGTTAGGACCTCGGGTTGATTCCTGAGAACCCTAGGGGCCTTTTTGCATATTGTCTAGAGACTGACAGTCGACCCATACTTCTGTAATTGGAAAATATAAAAGAGGATAACCAGAGAAATAATTTTTCAAATAAGAATTTCACTGAACTTGTGAAATTCATATAAAATCATATATAACTCATTTTGAGATGAGTTATATATTTGTTTTTGAAACAAATATATAACCAGAGGATAACCAGAGAAATATGTTTTTGAAACAAATTTAAGTAGACTCATAAAATTGTGAACTTTATTGTGGTAGAGTAAAAACATATACTTACAGTATGAGGTTCATTTCTAGAATTTTATATAAAGACTAGTTCTCTTAAAACATGTTCTAAACTTGTAAAATTTGTAGAAAATTCATTTCTACTCCAAATGGAGTGAACTAAATTTCTGTAGAATAAGCAAGGTATGAAATTTAATTTAGTGATATAAAAGAATGACACTTTCTGAAACAGAAAAAGCAGTAATAATTTATATAGTGAAATAATCACAACATGTACAATCTAGTTTCTAAAAATTGTAGAAAATTCATCCTAACTCCAAAATTTGCCAACTCAATTTTGCTGGAATCCTGTTTTTATGCTCTACATTATAAAAATGTCTAACTTGGAAGAAACATGAAGATGTATACCTAAAAAATCAGAAATGCACACAGTTCTATATTCACGAGTATAAACACTTTAGAAATTTGTAACTTTTAAATGAAAGCTATTAAAATGAGAATCCTTTCACAGAAAAGTCAATTTAACACAAAACACACTCAACCCATGTAAAGCATTCATTTTGGAGCAAATTATATTTTTTATGCATGTTTGTAATTTAAGTTTTACATATGTATGTTTAGAGATTCGGAGTCGAATCCCGAAGAAGCCTATCATTTAGCTGAACAAGGAGAAGACGAGCAAGGCAAGTCCTCACCTCCCCCTTTGAACACATTGAACCTATACTTTGGAGGTTATTTTGAAAATGATTGCGAAATATGCATGTTGAATTTATACTACAACACTAAAATTTTGGAATACACCTTAGAACAACTCCTTAACTCGCATTTCCCGCTTAAACTCCATAAAAATACCTTAGCCATCATTCCTAGCCCTAGAACCAACTCAAATTTTGGTATGTTTGGTTTGATGCTTGGAAATGAAAATAAAGGTGAATGCTTAGCCATGCTTGTAGTATATTTCACTCCACATATGGGCAAAGTATATGAAAAACTAAGTTGATTTGTCATCTGAATTTTATGATGAATAAATGTATATTTGTCAAATAAAGAGTTTGAAAATGTGGATTTGTGGTCTGGGCCTCATGTGGTATGCATATGGTGATTAGTTGTGTACCGATGGGGGGAGAGTGTGCCCAGACCGATATTTGAGGACTTCACTCAATGCCTGTTCATTACGAATACAGTACAACCATATGTGCAAGTATGGGATAGCCCTGGCTTAGTAAAATCTTTATGGTTTAGCCTTACATTTTGGTAGGTCGGAGAGTATGAGTTCGTATAACTCAGAGGAACTTCCTATTTACCCCGTCGTGGTAGTTAGGTGACTAAGTGTATCCAATACAATGATATTGTGCCACGTGGGTGGGTTCCTGTCGTGTCCGCCACCATGACGTCAAGTTTAAAGCGGGGTCATGCCACTTGACGGTTCTATGTCATATTCTAGTTATGACTAGGATGGATGGAACACGTATCGTGCTGGTGTAAGGCTAAATCATGAATTTTGGAAGGGCTTTGTTGCATGTAATAAATCGGATACTTATGTATCGCGTGACATGCTATGCATGATTATTATTTCACATCATGTGGATAAAGTGTACGTACTCTGCAGAGTTAAAACTAATCGATTAGCCATGCTCACGGTTAAGAGCGGCGTGTGAATATGTCATGAGTATAGACTTGTCATTTTAAATTACGTAAATGCTGATTTATAAATGTTCAAAAGTGATGATAACTTATGTTTTACTCCCTTGCTGCCATGGAGGGCAAAGAGGTGCTATGTTAAATGTGGCATCATCTAAATAAATGCCCAAATTACTAAGTTTATGCTTGCTGAAATTTTCCTTATAGAAAATCTGAAATTTGCAAATGGGTTTTGCTAAACAAAACTTGCTTTATGCTAAAGAAATCTAATTTGAGCCTTACTTTGAAATGGCCATGCATGTAGCGTGTAGGCTTGACTGTTGCTTGCCAGTACAAACCATTGTACTGACACTTGTTCTCTCTCTGTGTGTGTATATATATATATATATGTTGTATGCGTAGACTTGACTGCAGGTAAGATTCTTCCTGAGGAGGATGACTTTGCCGGGGATATTTCTTCCAAGATTGTTCTTACTAGGGTTTACCCTAGTCGGTTGCATGAAAGATCTCTCAGGTAGAAGATGCTTCCGTGAACTTATATACTTATGTATTTGGTCGGACGACCGTATGTATCTCAAGTACTATGGTCTATGAAGTATCTAGTACTTTGAATCTATAACATATAATAATGATAGAGTTATCACTTGCTTGGATGAAAGTGTTTAATGTGTTCCTTTCACTAGGACATATTAAACGTGAGTATTGAGTTAAAGATAATTGAGGCAATGTAGATCTTTAGCTATTTGATGTCAAGTCTCCTGAATGTGTAACACATCTGGTCGCCACCTTCGTGTGGTTTGACGGGCATATCTCGGGCTAAAGTTGACTGGCAGGCTAAACGCTCAGCAAAGTTTCACTTATCTTTCTCTCGGAGCGCCGATTGCCTTATTATGTCTGTTGGAAGAATTGGGATAATCCGTTCATCCTATGTATATAATAAGAGGTTCGGAGGGCTATCGGAGTCGCCCGGACCATCTCATGACATTTGCATGATGAAGTGAAATGCTTCAAGTCATCAAACAAACATAACGAGACGTCCGACGTCCCGAGAGAAAGTTACGTGAGACATTCTGGGCCTTTAGCTTGCCAGTCAACTTCAGCCTGAGATGTGCCCGTCAAACCACTCAAAGGCGGTGACCAGATGTGTTACACATTCAGGAGACTTGACACAATGATTAAAGATCTACAACATCTCAAATAACCTTAACTCTTACTCATGTAAATCTAGTTCCCAGGATGTGCACTAGATTCACACTTTCATCTCAAGCAAGGATATACATAGCGAATACATGTAAGATGAAAGGAAATTAAAAAGATTACAACACATAAAGAATTACATAGGCCGACCAGCCAAATAAATATTCATAAATCAGAGAACAGCAGAAGCTTGATTACCCACCCACAAGCACACCGACTAGGGGTTTACCCCTTTAAGTTCAATTCCTAGAAGAAGCGATTCGGAAACCCGCATCACTCAAGAACTAAGACTAAACCTACAAGCATGGATAATCCAATTGACAGGAGTCAGTACATTAACAAGTAATGCACCGGTAAGCACTAGACAAACCCAACATACTACATGGTAGGCATATAATCAAAGAAGGGCTAAAAGAGCGGCTAATTTTCAGCATAAGGCAAGTTTTATTTCACAATTTTTTTCAAAGGAGTTGATGATTTGATTAGCAGAGACAAAATTTAAATTTCATCATTAATTTAGTAATGGTTCCATCATAAATATCCTCCAAGACAACAAGTCACATTATATCATCACACTCACACAATTCGACAACTTTTGTTGAAAACACATGAACGCATTTTTAAAACAAGCGAGTCTATACTCATGACACTTCACCAAAGTGCTCTTGACCGTGAGCACGACTAATCGATTAGTTTTTAGAACTCTGAGAGTTTATACAGCTTTACCCACATGATATGAACACTCTAGTTTGTTTTGTGCTCGCAACGCACTACCACACTCTTCATGTTGAATGTGGTCTAGAGGTCATAACGAAGCCTTTACACTATCTAATCCCCAGCCTTGCACCAGCACAATTTGTGTTCCTCCATCCTAGGCATACTAAAATATAACCTAGAACCGTCAAGTAGCGTGGCCCCGCCTTAAACTTGACGCCGTGGTGGCGGACACGACAGGAACCCATCCACATGGCACAACATTATTGTATTGGACAGACTTAGTCACCTAAACTACCACTTCGGGGTAAATAGGAAGTTCCTCTGGGTTATCCGAACCCATACTCACCGCGCCTACCATAATGCAAGGATAGGTGCTAGGTAGATTATTTAGCTTAGGTCATCTCATACTAACACATGTGGATGTACGGTTATATTTAAGTTGGTGACACAAGTTTGGTCCTTACGGACTCGGGCAAACACTCCCCCTATCGGCATACAAATACATCAATTGGATGCACATTTGCCGCCCAAGTCAAAATTGTATTTTTACCCATTTTGGTTCGCAAACACTCATCATGTTATTTATATTTCCATCAAGTGTTCATATATCAAAGACACATTTTAATTGTCAATGGAATGAGCTTTTGCCTATTACTAAGCTGGGCTAAGCAAGTAATTGCATACAACATATATAAACCCATGTGAGCACAAGAAAATGTACTCTAACCATCTCTATGGGTACAAACAGCAAGGAGTTCAATTATTCAAGGTGGGAAATGCAGCAAGTAGGACATAACTACCATATCCAAGTTTTAAATATCGATATAGTCTAAGTTTATATGCAACTTTGCAAACAAATATTTTCATCCCTCAAAACATGGGATTCAATGTGTTCAAAGGATCATTTCTTCACCGTTTAAGTAATTATCTATATAAAACACGTATGCAATTAAATACCGAAAATAGGCAAAAATCCAAAATGCTCTAAAATGCATGATTTGTGCATATTGAGTGGGTACTGACCTAAAATGATTTTTGGTGAAAGAATTTCGATTTTATCTTATTCCATTTAGGAGTTATGGTTTTTAGAAGTTTTATCGGGACGTAGCGGCATAAGGTTAGGCGATGTTTGGACAGTGATGTTATAATTTTGATTATTATTAATTTTACTTTTCAGGGGCAAGGGAATACATTTTCTAAGTCTAACACAATTGGTTTCATAAATTTTAGAGTCGTTGTGAATTTCTTATGTATTTTATAAATTTACAACGTGTTCTAGGCCTATAGTGTTAAATGTTTGCTTAGCCTAAAGGTTATAGGTTCAGAACCTTTGTTCCCCTTTTACTTAGGTGAATAAGAGGATTTGGTTTGGTTAACCAAACTATTTTTAGTTTATAAGCTTATGGTCTTTACTTTATAAACTAGGGTTCTCTAATCTAGATTAAAAATTCCCTTTTATTAACCTAGAGCTTATTTTTATAAACTAAGTGCATCAAATTCTTGGTAAATGAGGATAAACCTAAGGCTTCCCTGGTATAATAGGTTTTAATTAGGTTTACTTAGAGCTAGGATATATTTATACACCTACACATATATATATACCCACAATACATTAATCTTATTATGGTGATTAGCACCTAAGTTAGCTATTTTAAAATTTATTTGACATATTTAGTATATAAGTTTCCAAATTTTACCTATTTGAAGTTTATTATTTGTTGGTTTTGTACAAACTTGGCTCATTCAAAATGGATCAAAAACAAATTTATTACAAATTTTCCAAGTGGAAGTGTGCACTAGGGTGTCTATTTCTTAAATAAATTTTCAAGTGATATTATTATACAGTAGGAATGTACTTTTATTTTATAATTTGAAAATATGTGTGTTAGTTGTTCTGCACAGCTTGAATTTATTCAAAAAGGAATTAAAATTAATTTTATATAAATCCCTATAGTTCAGCCTACCTAAACCACATCATTTTAATATTGATAGTTTTTAGAGGTATTTGGTACAAAGTAACTATATGTTTTTATTTTTCCTAAATAGAGAGTATAGGTTGGTTTAACCATAGAATTTAAGTTCGTCTAAAAATATGTTAAATTGAATTTTCTATGTATTTTATAAGTTAGTGGTAGCTCAAATTTGTAGAGTGAATGCCAAGTTTTATAATTCTAAATTAAAGTGCATTATCTAGTGAGTTCATAGAAATTTGCTTCACCCCAAGTCCACAGGTCAGTGACTTGGTCATTTTGCACATTAGCCCCTGGAGTCTATAGAAATCAACCCGTAGCCCATGAGATCATGTCTAATAACCTTTTCATTAAGAGTCCCTAGGGTTTAATGTATTTACATTTAAGTCCTTGGGTCCACATGTCATTCTGAGAATATTTACAAAATAAACCTTACAAGATGTATGCCCCTGCTAAGCACAGTACTTGGCGCCTAATCTAGCGGGGCCCTCATGTTGGCGAGACAGAAGTGAAGAGAAGCTTGCGACAGTGCCAGCGACGAATGGCGACGAGTCCGATGGGGCGACCAAAAGAGAAGATGGAGGGGAAGAGGTGGCGACGCTACGGGTGGTCTTGTCTTCGGGTGTGGTGGTCGGAGTAACGTCAGCGGCAAGCTCAAGCGGTAGTTGCCTTCAGGTCATGATGCATATGTGCCTACGGAAGCGTATGGGTTAAGTGAGTGCATGCATGTGCGTATTCATGGTTCTTGGAGACTCACTAGAGGTCGTGCGTAGCCCGGTGAAACATCGACATCAGCGGCGGCGCAAGGAAGAGCCCGGTGGCGGCGGAAATCTCCGGGCCGACTTCGCTAGCTCACTCCGGCCGAGGATCTATCAAGCCAAGATATGCACGGGGTTATGCACTGCGAGGGGATGGTTCATGTGCATGGAATCGACCCGCGACTCACTAGATGCATTGGAATCGGCATTGGAGCTCGACGGCCGGAGCCGGGCAAGACGACGGCGTTCTCCCACTCCGGTGCGTCATCCTTCGAGATCCTTGAGGGGTTTTGAAGAGGAGGCCGAGGCAAGGTAAATGGCGCAGTGGCTCAGCTTGGCTTGGTCCCAACCGACGGCGACGGTGGTGGCATCTAGGCAGCGGCGCTCGGGACAGCGATGGCCATACCCCGGTGATCTCGACCACCGTAACCTAAGAAATAGAATGATCGGTTGAATTAGGCATAGGAAAAGGAGCACGTTCCCGAGAACGGGCTGCAGCGAGGCTCACTGGATTGATCAAGAAATCCATTGAACACCTTCGGGTGATGGACATGTAGAGCTTTTTCCCAACGATTCCGAGGTGTTCTCTCTTATTTTCTTCGTGGAACGTAATGAGGGAGAAATGATGGTCACGGTGGCGAAGTAGTTTTTCAAAGGATGAAGGTCGTGCTGGCGGTGGTGACTTAGGTGGCTAGCAGCTGTGCTGACACGTGTTCTCCTTCTCTCCTTCTCCCTGGCTTCTTCTTGAGCGGTGGAACACCATGTACCCAGGTGGAGCAAGCTCATGAGGCTGACAATGGGTCCCAGTCGTGGTGTGCTAGGCAAGGGAGAGGGGTATGGGTAGAAACTTAACTGCAATTGATTTTTGTTGAATTTAGGAATTATTTCTCTCCCCTTAAATTTGCAGCTCAGTTATTTAATCTGTGGACATGGTAAATTAGTGAAAGTTTTACTGGGGTTAGATGATCATCCCTAGGTTCCATTTTCTTTGGTTGCATTCAAAAATAATGTGTGCTTTGTTCCCAGAAATTCAACAAAGATGGGCTATCTAGAAACTAGATTGAACTTTTAGGAGACCTAAACTGAGGAGAAAAATTCTAAAAAAATTATATTTATTTATGTTAATTAACCTAGTATTTGATTAAATTATTTTCCACATACACTTCCATGGAGTTTAATGCATATTTCAGTTAGGTATGCTTTTAGCCGATTAGGATTATATTTTGCCGAATATTTGACTGTTTTGTCAAGTTTGTTTGGGGCATCAAACCTAGTTTTTAAATTGCACAAAAAATATGTTGAGTTGTATATAATGTTTGGCATATACATGAATTTTTCCATCATTTTATCTTGCATGGATTATTTTAGAAAATTAGGGTAATTCCCTTATGTATAGTTGTTCTCTCTTTGTAAATGCACCTAATATAATTACAGGGGTTATATTAATATTTTTATTGGGCAGAGGAGTTGATCTTTGGATTTATTTTCTTTAGGACCACATATTATTATCCAAGGTTAGTTGTAGGCTTGTTTTGTAAATTTAATTCTTTTAGGTTATGCTTATGCGTCCTATAATGAAATGCGATTTCAAAATCCAAAAGCACGAAGGATACATGATCAAAACATGTTTCATGCATATACATGCACTTAAGTTTGTTGGCATTTATGTTCTAGGTTAGGAATGAAAAGTTTTTAATTTATTCTCAAATATGCAATAGGCTGAAATACTACACCTAATTGAAAAATAAAAATTTTGGTTCTCAAAATTGAAAAGCTTTACCTTCATTTTGTTTGGGCAAAATTTCTTTGACCCTAGATTTTGGGTATGTGACAGCTCTATCCCCCTTAAAGGAAATCTCGTCCCCGAGATTTGGGTTGGGTTCGGGTTACAAGGTTTGCCAAGTTCAAGCCTTCACATCACCTGGATGGGGTTTAAAACTTCGCTTAGGATGGGTAAGGACCTATCATTTTATTTCAGGCGGGGATTCACGTAATGTCTTGGCAATTCTTTGGTTAAAAGGGAAAAAGTGAGGGAGATGGCTTGTCCTTCACATTTGCTGTGGCTAGAAGGGGAAAAGTGAGTGGAGGCGAAATAGCTTGTGCGGGGAAAAGACGGAGCGAGGGTCCTACGACGAAGGTAAAGCAAATTGATTTGTTACTGGCAGAGGCGGACTTCGTTTGTGGTTAAGGCTTACAGTTGCGAGGTTCAAGAGGGAGAGGGAAGTTTCCTCATCGACTCAGGGAGACGAATAAATTCGTCGCTGGTGACGACGCTCAGATAATAGTAATGCTGATGTGCCTTGGTCAAGGGGCTACATTCTGGTGAAAGTGGATGCCGTTTTGGCGATGGGTGTGGGTAAATGCGGTATGTTGGTTCGGCCATTTGTACCTTACTGGCTTGGATAGCATACCCACTAGTCTTTGTTCGGAGGTTACGACAGAATACGTCAGAGGATGGTTACCAAGACTTTGATGTGGGGCATGAAAGGAAAATTCGAATACATTATAATGGATACAACTGCAGTGAAGCTCTAGGTTTCGGATAACGTGGTTTTTATCGGCTTCTTGTTATTAGAAACTTTTCAACATACAAGTCTCTCTTAAGTGGTATAATAGACTCGCTTTATCAAAGTTGCGAAAACATTTATGGGAGAAGTGGGGAAAATCTTGTTGGGCACGATGGATGTCCGGTGTTCTAGTGGATAATGAGGGATTAGCAAAAGAGGGTATAGTTTTTCCGTCAAGCTACCGTATGGGGCACAACTTTTGGAAGTCTATGGTCAGACTTTACTTTTGTTTAGCTTACGTCTCCAAAAACTAGGTTTTCGGACAACAAGCTTAGTAGTTTTCAAAATTGAAGTTGAACGGGTTTCGGACTATGGTTACATGCAATTCATTGGGTCCTTACCCAAAGGGCGATATGGTAGCCAAATTACATATGTTTTACAACACAATTACTTTAGCTAAGGATGGAAAATGGCAGTAGAGCTCTCCCTACTTGGGTAGTTCACAACGAAGGCAGGTAATGGCAACATAGGCACTGTTGTGAATGTTTGAGGCTAACACGCTATGCTATCCCCCTAAAAGTTTAAAAGTTTTTGGATAGGAGGATTCGTGGAATGGAAAATAAGCTGGTTTGGTGGTCTCAGGTCCGTCTACACATTTGTTTAATGAGAATAGGGCATAATGTCCAACTGGGTAATAGGTTGTGGCGGTGTCTGTCTGTTAACGACCAAATTTGGTAACATAATCCCCGGGTTTGAAGCAGAGATTGAAGCGGTATCAAAGAAGGTATGTGATCTGAGAAGAGACGGAAACAGAATCGGCTGAGTCCGAATTGACTATGGAGCCAGTCGGCTAAAAGTGAATCGGACTAGGATAACCGATAGCCGATTCTGAGTCAGGATTGAAGTGGGACCAATCCCGATGGAAAGCGTGGAGATAATGAGTTGGATTCAGTTCCCAAATTGTGCGTCAAAAGATATTGCCATCTATGGATAGAGTCCTGTAACGACAATTGTGTCTGTAAACTAGAAATTTGTTTAGATTTCCTATTGCAATATGGCGTGAGACCATGTCCCGGGATATTGTTGTACCATGTATAGTAGATTAGATAGAAACCGTGGTTCACACAGTTATTCTTGGGTATAAATAGGACCCGAGACCCCTGTAAATAATATAACAATCACAACCAATACAATCTCAGTGCATCGCCTCCTATTTTCTTTTAGACGAGTTCTTGGTCCAGCTTCGGGCTGCATCGATTCGAACCCCAAACAAGGTAAATTCTCGTCGTTTAGTGGTTTATTTTGTCGAATCTAGTGCTTACATCATTATGACACTCTAGGTTAATGTTATAAACTACGCAAAGTTATCATATACGGCATATAATCCAGAACAATATCTAGATCTATCTTCGGCCGACGGCGCCGTGGACAGGGTGGTTGAAGTTGACATCGCAGGGAAGAGTTCGTCATCGCGCGGAGGATGCCTGCGAGTTCGCCGAGAACACCGGGCAGATTGCCGGTGCAGATTGAAACCGTTTGGGGCTAAGGCGGCAGAGGCAAAAGTGACAGCGTGAAAAACTCTAAGGCGGTGACTGTTATTTAAAGAAACGTGGTGACGGCTGAAACAGAAAAGCCCTGGAATCTCTCCAAGATAAGATTCGGCAAATCCGCAACATTAACAATATAGCGGACTTGGGGGGCATGTGTTAACGACCAAATTTGGTAAGCGATTATCGGGTTTGGATTTGAGGCCGAAGCCGATTCGAAGAGAATAAGGTTCTTCAAGACAAGTGCACGCCAAGTACGACCGAGTCGGCTAAGGAGTTTGTCGGCTGGTGATCGAATCGGCTAAGGTGACTGTCGGCTGATATCAAATCGGACAAGGATAGTTGCTATAGCCGATTCCAATAAGGATAGCTGGTGGGACCGTTCCCGAGGAAAAGACGTCGGAATTATCTTCGGATTCGGTTGAAGTGCTTCATGAGGATTGTCATGCATGGATAGATTCCAGGAAATGCAATTGTATCTGTTAATTAGGACATTTTAAATAGTTTCCTTATAGATAATGTCGATGAAAGTTTGTTTTAGGCATATCTGTAATTCAAATTGTAATAGAGATAGGAATCGTGTCCGTCATAGACTTATCTTGTATCTGGGTATAAATACGACCCAGGACCGTGTAAACAAACAACAATCAAGCTCAATACAACCCTCGGTGCATCGCCACCCTTTTCTTTTAATAGTTTTGATGAGTTCTTACTTCTAGTTGGGTTGTATCTTTTGACCTCCAGTGAAAGGGTAAATCTTGTCATGGCGGCTTGCATTCTCGGGATTAATGCTTCCATCATTATGATACTCTAATCTCGTTTACATAAATCGTCGAGTTATCATATATACCATATAACTTAGATCGATAATGAGATCTAACCCTAGTCGGCTAGTCTCTGTTATTAGATAACAGCCGATAGGGGTAGGTTTCATCATTGATTTAGATTATATAGTGTATCCACCATCTAGAAAAGTGTTCATAGATTTGTTTAGATCTTATTCTTCTTTTCATACTTAATGCTGCATCGGTTAGGTCCGACCTATTAAGTCATGTTTAGAATCATAAAAGATCTATCTTGTTTTATGATCACTTCTAGAGATAGTATCGGGGTTTCAGCCAATCTTATCTGTTTTAACGTCTTATATATTTTATGTTTACTTAATATGTTAAAGCTGCCCTTTATATTAAGATCTCACTATAATTAAATATGTTGAGCTTGTTATTGATCTGTTAGGTTATCTTAACACCTAATTGGTTCATGTTTAATGTATTTAATTTATAATGATATCTTAATATAAAGTGATATCGGAGTACTAGCCGATACACGTTAGATCTATGACATCAGCTATGCTATAAATATATATAATCTACATATTAAAGTACTTTTTTGAATATAAGTGGTTTATACTGTCTCGATACGCTACCGATCTATTTCAATCACTTAATTTAAATGTATTTTGATATTTAGATTATATATTATGAATATCTTCAGCCGATCAATTAGGTTTAATTGTCCTAGCCGATTTAGTGCATACCGCATCGGCTTAACACTGACGATACGTTATCGGCCAACAGCCGATCGGCTATCGTTTGCAGACTAATACTTGTTTCTTTGTTTCTTGTTGATTGCAGGATCAAATCAACTGGCACGCCTATGAACCTAAGTAATACTTTGGACCTGCACTAGAGTAAAGCAAACCTCTCAGGCCAGTGAGCTGTTTTCCAAGTCAACGTACTTCTGGTATGATTTGGGATCAACAAATACGTAGCAAAGGAATAGCAAATGCTCAAATCAGAAAATGCAAAGTTGAATAACCGTTCAAAGTTAAGTACCGTGCTGGTCCTAGGTTAGAACGTACTAGAGACGTGAGCCTAGACACAAACGGAACCACAAGATAGCACACTAGAAACAACTCAAGCATACTCTGATATATGAAAGATAACAACTGAATATCTCTTTTTTTATTTTTTTTCTTTTCACTTTTTTCTTCTTCTCTTTTCTTCTTTTTGTTAGTTGGTGTGGCTTTTTTCTCTTTTTTAAAGCACCTTTCTGCCTTTTTTTCTTTTTTTAACAAAAACCAACTTATGGACCTTAACGTAAAATTAAAAGGACTCAAACATAAATAAAAAATTACAAGGACTCAAATGTAAAGTCCAAACCATAAAATTAAGACTACAAAATGGTGCTGACGTTATGTTGGTTCTATTTTTCCAAACAGATCTCGAATCCAACATAAAACAAATTTTTACCAAGGTGTGTGACACGACTTAGATGTACGTGATTAGGAAGGGAAGGGGGAGTCGGACTCACGTCACTTTGTGGGGGTGGATGGCCAGGAGTCCAGTTGGTGCAAGAGATAAATACGAAAACTGATTTTCAACCGATCCAATCTACTATTTCTTTCCTAAAATAAAGAGAAACCAATCTAATCTAATCTAATCTAATCTCCCATCTTCTAATCTAATATAATCTCCTCCCATCTTCCTCATGCGTAATAGTACGAACAACCACAAGACAGAGCACAATCAAACCCTAGATTCAACTTCAAAACTAACCAACAAAAACCTCTCAAAATTATAAAAATAGAATCCTCATAGCGAGGTGATTCCGTTTTCAAAGGTCCCGGCAAGAACTCGAAACTCCAAAATAAACTAGACGCTAAGACCAGCAACACGACGTGACGATGCAACGTAAAACTCAACAAAGAAAAAACTGAAAAGAATAATGCAATGGCACAAATATGGCTAGGTAATGGATGCAAAATTTTTTTGACTTTTTCTAGTTATAGGTAGATAAAAACTATCCAATCAACTTAGCGCTCTGATACCACTTGATAAACACTAATGTGTCCCGATCTTTCGATGGAGACAATAACTTCGATTTAATGGAGCAACATTCACAGCCTGTCTATGAACGGAGTAATTGCGCCTTAGCGACTGATACATCAACTCTACCAGTTGACGCGATCTTGCGGAGCACGATCAACCAAACCACTGCGTTATTCCTACAAGCAACCGAAGAACTAGCAAGAACAAGATGAACAACAACTCAAATTGCAAATATTAGTTTCAGATCTGAATGCACATGAAAAGGTGGGATTCCGAATCAAATAGAACGGATGGTCTCGCCGATACACGTCTATCAGGAAGTAGCAATAGCTAATCTTACATAAATAAAACTCAAGTTGTTCTATGCCGGCTAGGAGATATATATAGGTGGGAGGACAACCTAGGGCTCCCTAGAGTCGTGCTCCACCAGGTTGGGGCGCACTCCACTTGGGCCTCACTTGGGCCGGAGACCCAGATGAAGTTACAAGCCCATAGTCCCATTATAAGTGATGCAACACCTTGTTTCTATGATTGAGGCTGATTGGGATGGAATTTGGAGATGAGGCTGGACCCATTTGAAAGAGAACTCCGAGAGCTTTCCATCAAGTACTCATAGACCCAAATCGGAGCACGTATGCATATTTGACGACCGTTTGAATTCAGCGCTGTTAGAGCTGGCCGAATTGGATTCCAGAATTTTTGAAGCTTGATCTTAATATCTTTCTATTAACATATGATCTGAGCAACAATTATATCCATACTCACCATGGTTACATTAAATAGATAATAAAACTATTAGCTCGTGGCTTAAATAGTTAACAAATAGTTTGTTGACCCATAAAGTTGATCTCTAGAGTTTCTAAGATATCTTAGGGCAACACCAATGTTTATGACTTTGCTGAAAATAAGGTAGGTCCCACCATATCCTATGGTTTTGGTCACAATGCTTAAGGCAAGAATGGATGCTAAGATGGTCTGACATTAAGATGGATCTCGCCATATCATAGGGCCATTCTCACCCTCTCTGGTGTGTATGTGTGTTTTATCTCATTATTTTATTTCTTAAGGTTGAGCTATAAACTTACACTATTTTTAGCATTTAATGTCTTGTGGCTAATGTCCACAATGTATATGGCTAGTCATAAGGCCTTATGGTTCATTCTTTATGTAAACAAAGTCATCATCATGTCAAGAGCATATATAAAACTCCTTTGAAGAGAATGTTTATCATAGAATGGCCTCTTGACCACGTAGGGGAACACAAATTCAGCATCAAAAACCCATCGCTATCAAGACAAGACATCCATTACTCAGCACATGGGTTGTAGCCTTGATGCCGCGGTGATGCCCTTTAATAACACCCCTAAACAACATATATGAAACTTGAGAAGCTTTTAGGACTCGTAAATTTTGTAGAAGATGAAAATGCACAATGTTCATGAGAGTATAAATTGCAGAAATTATAGTTTTTCCGAGATGAAAAAAATCCTAGACTTTAGGATTATGTATGCTTTTTTAGTAGGCTAATAGCTAACAAGAATAGAAAAGACTACTTTTTGTAGCTCACTAAACTAAACAATGTTAGTTAAAAAACCAAAACATACAAAACTAATAAATCCTCAAAACTAAGTCATGTTTAGTAGAAAAAAACTACAAAAAGAGATGTGATGGTAACAAAACTAAGTCCGATTTGAGGGGAATCAAACAAAATGAGATGGTACACACCTTGGTATGAAAAAATGGTTATCTCCCATTACTTGAATTCCATAATTTTTGGTTCTCTTGATTGCTTGATGTGAGCTTTAGAATTCAGATTTCGAAGCCTCCTGCATGTACTTTATGTGGTTCAATTGAGCAAAGAACTAGTTCTTAGAGCCTCTAAGACATGTACTTTATTTGGTTCACTTGAGCAAAGAACTAGTTCTTAGAGCTCTAGTTCTTAGAACTAGTTCTCACTAAAAACAATTAGTTCTCATGTGTGAAAATAAAACACACCCTGATCAGAAATAAGTATTGCTACTAGCCGAGATTGCTCCTTTCTCCGCACCGCAGAAAAGATGAAAATAAGGCTCGAATGATACTATCCCTCACCAAACTAGGTAAGCATTTGAAAAACTATTTCAAATTTCAAACTAGATAGTGCATTAGCTAATTAATATGTAGCAAAATTTCAAAAAGTGACAAAAACAAAAACAAAACAAATAAAAATACTGCCGACAAAACAAAACAAAACAAAACTAATGGCTAATTTTGTAAAAACTATTTCTTACAAAATTAGGTACCGATTGCGACATAACTAACAAAACTGGACTATTAGTAGCTTACAAAACTAATAAATAACAAAACTACAAACACAAAACTAAGTAGGTGATAGAACTAAAAAAATTCACAAAGCTGCCTACTCCTAATAGCTAACAAAATTAGTCATGTTTACTAGTAGCTAACAAAAAGATAAAGTCACATCATATTTAAATCATGTTTAGTTGTGTGACTAATCACTATTCACTAACAAAACTAATATCTATTTGGATAACAAAAATAATATCTGCTAACTGAAATTTGTAACAATGCTTAAAGAAAACGAGAAGTTGAACTAGAAAAGGAGCTGGTCAGAGTACAGCTCTTGAAAACTGCTTCCACAAAGACAAGAGCGCAATCCACTCAAATTTCAATGAAGCAATATGGAAACTAAGGTATACATCAGAGTTGTTAGAGTCACGGGTCTCTGAACACAGAGCACACATGTTGGCAGTAACGGATGAAAAGGTATCGAACACCAAGAACGACGATGCAACATGTATGGACACGATGATACAGCAGGCATGGACAAGGTTGCTCCTCAACCTCAACCTCACAAATAGGCCGCTCCACCTACTCGATGATGACAAGCTCGGGGTTACGCCACCCATCGGAGAAGATGCGGGGCATCGTGGCCACGTTGCAGCATCGGCGCTGGTGAGCACAGATCCAAATCCCCCCTCTCTTCTCTGTGTGTGGGAGAAAATAGGGATCCAATTTAGAACAGTACATGCGTCGATGAAAACGATGACACACAGTGAGCCGTGCAATCCTCACCCTCTGGGCTCGGGATTTAGCCCAGTTGGTTGCGGAGCCTCATAACCCCTAGCACGAATCTTGAAAAATAATCCAATGAACATAAATTTAGCTGATAAAACAAAAAGTTCAACATGCTGGTGTATAGCAAAACCCTTCTTATTAATATTTCCCCCAAAACTTAATATTTTTAGTTCAAAATTAATAAATTTAGAATTGTACACATAACTCTCAATTAAAAAAAATTTGTCAAGTAAATTATAAATTTTGTAATTAACAATCAGAAGATTCAGGTGGTGTTTCGATATGAATTATTGCACGGTGGAAGCGGTAACTGTTCTGCAACAATTTTCCCCTCAATTATTCTCTCCCAGAACAACAATATGGAGACAGAATAGTAGAGCTTTTGAGTTAAAAAAAATAGACAAAATAGAGAGAGAACGCGTAAAAGTTAAACCGAACGGCCGCTGAGGACAGCAGATCCAATTCCATGGCGGCTGCTGCTTCTCCTCTCCTCCTCCTCCTCCTCCTCCTCGTGCCAGTCAACAACGCCATCTACTGCGACGAGGACGACTGCTACGATCTCCTTGGGTATCGTCATCCCCTCCCTCCTACCCTCCCCTCCCCTCCATTCTTCTCGGTTTCTTGGTTCGTCCCCCCCGCTCATGAGTCCATGCGCCACACAGAGTCAAGCAGGAAGCGAACGCATCGGAGATCAAGAAAGCCTACTACAAGCTCTCCCTCAAACAGTAAGCTCCTTCCTGGCTTCCTCGGTTCCTTGTCTCCGGCTTCTCCAAATACGGCCCCGATCTGAACGCGTGTTGCGCTGTGCAGCCACCCGGATAAGAATCCCGATCCAGAGTCGCGGAAGCTGTTCGTCAAGATTGCCAATGCTTACGAGGTTCTGTACGTTTTGTTATTCATGAATTGAAGTTTGCATTTCTTTCTGGCAGTGGCTGAGAACAGTTTATGGTACATAATATCTGCTGTTTAATTCCACATGCTTGTGACTATTTTTCAATGGTTCCATAAGTGCACCAATATATTTGCTAACTTTACAGTTAATATTGAGCAATGCGGTGCATTAGCTAATGTTTTGCGAAGAAAGAGTGCAGTAGAGTTTAAGTGTGAGTCCACCTGATTTTAATGGCTTTGTGAAATGCCACACTATGGTGCTCTTTCACTAATTTAGCTAATAAACCTGTTTTATGAGCTCATTCAACTTCCTGTCATGGATACTTCTTATTTAATTGGGCTCTTTAAATTAAATTAAATAGTTCTTTTTCCACTTTGAGGTTTGATTGATGAACCATTTACCTGGGTAACCACAATTGATATGGATTTGTATTTTTCAATATTTGCTTATTCTATGTTATGGCGAGACACCAGAGTTGAGATTATGCTGATCGTACTATTAAGATTGCACAAGGACTTGCGGTTACGACTAATAGGAGGTTGCAGCGGAGACAAGAATGTTCAGTGGGAGAAAGATTGGGTGATCCTTAGGTTCCATCTCTCAACAAGAGGATAGCTGCTCTGATTGTGTGCGTGAGAGACAGGCAAAACTTCTTGTTTGTTCATTGTGGATTAGATCATGCACCTTCCTCTTATAGGGTGGCACACTAGTAATCTTGGCTAAGGAAGCAAAGAACCAATGAGGTATATAACAACCTAATAGAATAATAGATCATTAAGAAATCTTATAATCAAATACCAGCCACCAGAGAACTTGCTACTGCCACTGTGTTCTGTCCTGCATGCCTGCCTAACATGAATACTTGGCCTGACCCATGCATCTCTCACAAAATGTTGAAGCATTCACATATAGCCAAATAGCTTATCATGATTGCAAAGTTGTTCAGATTATAATACTCATTTCAGTGTGCAATATTCTTTAAGCTGGTATGGAATGGTAAATAGTAAGCATTGTACTGCTGATCTTGCAACTGTTAAAAAAATGTTGATGTTGCATGTGAAATTAAGTTATTTGGCCCTTGCAATTGTTGCTTGGCAGCAGCTGAGTTACTGTTCTACCTTTTGATCTATCAGATTCTAAAAGACGAATCAACTAGGGGGCAATATAACTATGCTATTGCACATCCAGAGGAGGTAAATCTGCATTCTCTCTTGCTTAATGCACTAACATTTAAAAGTCAATTGTTTGGCTTCACTAAGCTATCCTGTTAACCATAAATTATTCAAAAACATTTTTACATGAGCAAAATATCTATCATTTCAAACACCATTGAATCTTTTTTGTCGTTTACATAAACCATGTTTGATACAGTTTCTTCTTCTACCATTCTTAATACTTCTAATGTTCTGATATTTGGGCTTCATAGTTACTAAATATGAACAATCAAGTTGTATATACTGAATGGCTGCATATCACTTGTTTTATATGCGAACTTAACTAGACCTTTTAGTTTTGTAAGAGCTCAGAGATGCTTAAGTTTGAAGTAAGACGATGTTATTCCTACCGCAGTTTCACTCTTAGTAGTTACAACAGTAAAATTAAAAGAAATAGCATGGTCAGCCTTTCTGCCTTTAGTTCTTGAATGTGCAAACAGAGACATGCCCTTTTACTTGTAATTCGTAATAAGATGGATTGATGTTTGTTCTTATGTAAGAAATGGTTATCAAGGTAGATTTCTTTAGAGTAAGTCTTGAAGCTGGTGGCAACTGTAACAAATAATTCTGCCTATTGCAACTTTATACACGCTAACTAACATTCACCCTTATTGAAGAAAACATTTAGTTTGTTTTTTCTATATTGAGGTATCTGTCTTTTTTTTAGTAAGTTTTGCACAATATGGAATGGGTTCATTTAATTGTAGACTTGATTCTGATAATGAAGAGGATGTAATATTAAATTGCTGTACAGTGTACAATACTATATAATTACTTCAGCCATCAAAAAAACTTCCTGGGCGGTGCCAACTTTTTCTAATATGACCTTAAATGTTGCAACTGAGAGCATTATATAGTCAGAGGGGATATTCATGCTACCTCAGTTTTGCTCATTACATGGCTGCGAATTTATTTTCTATCTTTTGTTTATTGTGTGAAAACGGCTTATTAATTTACTGTGTGATGAAGGCTCATTAGATGGGAGAAAAGCAATTTACATAGAACACAAGTTGTGCACATGATGTGACCATGAGGTAGAAAATTGAGCCACACAGATCATTGTTGAAACTATGTTTTTATTGCCCATTAATATATTGGATAGTGTTTATTCATGTCCGCAAGGTCAAATTTGCCATGTCAGACCTTCTTTGTTAATATTTTACAGTTTAAGGTCAGTTGCCACTCTTCGATGTTTGTTATTCACACCTGAGCACTACTATTAAATATGCTCTGCCCGTTATGTGTTTTTATTGATTTCTCCTTATTTTCAGGTTTTCTACAACACTGCTCAGTACTATAGGGCATACTATGGCCATAAAACGGTACAGCTTTTCTTACAATGAAATGTTTGAGTATGAGCGTTATATTTTCTATACTGCTTCAGCTGAATGCTCCAACTATTTGTGATAGGATCCTCGTGCTGTGTTAATTGGCCTTCTTCTAATTATTTCAGCATTTCAATACTTAAACCAGTTGGGAAGGTATAATAAGGTATGTACACGGAATAAAAACAGCAAATTTTATTAATGTCAAGGGTCTCTCAGCAATTATACACTGTCCATAATATTTCTTTCTTTCAAAGGAAAATTGCAGCTATTCTTAGTCAGGAACTGCACTTGTTACTGTTTTGCAAGTTTGACCTTTGGCATTCCATTTTACACTTTGTTTCTTCAAGGGGTTCAGCTTTATTTTTCTGAGACTATTTGCAATCTCACTGGAATTAAAGCCTGTCATGTTCATATATTCTCAGTCTGAATTATCCTTTATTAGCTTCACCTAGGTTTTGAAATCACATGACTTCTACAGCTAGCTTGACCTCACTCAGTTGTATGTGAACCAAAACTATGATAATATCAAGGAAAGGAACTGATATTTCTTGCTAGAAAATGCACTATCTTGTCTATGTAACATATATGATATTTCAAAGCGCTCTTTTTTTTTCCGTGGTAACCAATATTGATTTGAAGAATTAGTATTTTTGGGACCACTGGAATCAGCAATTTTCTTTTACAGTGTTCATTAGCTGTTGCAGTGCTTAAGTAGCGTCTCTAGATCCTGGGTTTGACTCCCCAGTCCCCACTGGAGCAAATTTTAGGCCTGGTTAGAAAAGGTCACTTGTTGGCCCTTCATAAAACACGTTTTAAGAATCGACCTATGGAGGGCGGGTCCTTGTGTAGGGGGCAGGGGCCTCAAAACACGAGTTAAGGACCGACCCATGGGGGGTGGGTCCGCGTGTAGGGGCCAGGGTTCGTGTTCTTTCTCGGCTGGTTTGGTTCGGCCTTCTTCTTCTTAATGAAAAACCATGGGGGCGGTCTTTGCCCCGTGCGGTCGAATACCAACATAAAACATATGATCCTGTATCATGTTATCCATTTGAACAACAGAAAGATAACTAACTAAAAGCTCGCTTGAACAGAGAATTACCTCTCTGTTTCATATTATAAGGCGTTTTGACTTCTTTCTAACTCAAGCTTCCTTAAGTTTGACCATGTTGGTTATAGAAAAAACGTTGCAACATCTCCAACATCAAATTAGTTTCATTAAATCTAACATTGAATATTTTTTGATACTATATTTGTTTTGTGTTGAAAATGTTGCTATGTTTTTCTATAAACTTGGTCAGAGTTAAAGAAATTTGACTTAGAAAAAAAAGTCAAAATGTCTTATAATATGTAATGGAGAGTACAGTGTCTTATAATATGAAATGGAGAGTACAAGTTATGCTTTTGTTAGTAGCAGTAAAAACACTGAAAGGTTGATGCTGTTGTTGCAGGCCATAGAAACTGTGAAGCAAACTCCTGCTTACAAAAATAGGTTAAAAGCATTGGAGTTTGAGCGAACAGGAGGAGTTTCAAGCAAAAAGAAGGGTCACAAGCAGATGGATAAGTATGAATGACATCAGACAAGCCTGTTTTCATGTTTAGGGGAAAAATTGCCTTATCTGAGAATTGAAGCCTTCTTTGGTTACCTGTATCCCTTGTTTACTTCCAAATGAGATTTCAAAATTTTGATACTGTTGTATTGGCATCATGCCCTTTAGTTTCTTTTTTTTATCGGAAATTAAATATACCTTCTGTTACAATGATGCAGTTTTAGAAGTACATAATGGGTTTTCCCTGATATTTTTCCTGATGCAACTCTGTCATAGTACTAAAGATATCTTATAGTGTCCTAATCCTTGTTTCACATGTCTAAACTTTCATCAGTTTAGAGTGCCATAAATAACATGCTTCTCAAAAATTTATATTGACCATGTAGGAAAGTTGAAGAAGAGCTAAGTAACGAAGTTGAGTTGCAGATCCAGGGGGTTGAAAAACCATCCTTATGGAGTCTCTATGGTGTCCAGTTTATGCTTCTGCCATATTCCATAGGCAAGGTTAGTTTGCTTCTTCCAATTATATGTTTTGCACCTAGTAATTAAAAGATCCACTTATAGCTAAGTCTAGCGGAATGGATCATGTTTGGAGAAAGGGATTTGGTGCCATGTGGGAGGACGAGGCAACCTTTATCCTAGCCTAATGGAGTTGTAGTTCTACTTGTTTTTATCGTTTTTCTCGTCTCTCTGCTCTTTCTTCTTACTCCCCCTATCATGTCCTTTTCCTTTTTTCCTCTTGGGGTTTCGTTTGGAGGCCAGTCTTTTCTTCTACCTATAATACAAAGAACTGCAACTCTCTTGTATTTTAGAGAGAAAAAAGTCAAGTCCAGCGTAGTGGAAAACAGTTGGTATGGGAGATTAATCGTCTGCTAATACAGATGTGGTAGCCAAGCCATACCCACTTGGTGAATCGGAGTGCTTTCTTTGCATTTGTGAATACTAAATCGGCTGTATTGACCGATTAATTGGCTGTATTACATACTAATCGGCTGCATAAAGGCCGATTCTCTTGAGGAAACCTCGTGTGCTCTAGAATATTACTCTCTTCAGCTACTTTAATAACATAGCAAATCTTTATATTTGTGCTACACACAAATTATGTTTTATCCTTTGTGGATGTTTCTATTTCACCATTATTAATAGGGTAAAGTCCATTTTTAGCCCTCGAACTTTCACTAAAGTCCAATTTTCGCCATGAACTACAAAACTTGTTATTTTTCACCCTAAACTTTTAAAACCGGCAAGTTTCACCCTGAGACTAATTTTAATGGTGGTTTTTACAATGCCTAATGCGACAACACTATGTTATGCTATGCTAGCTGCTAATATGGCAATGACTTCACATGTCACACATTTTTCCTCTCCCTTTCTCACACGATGTAGTGATGAGAGAGTAAGATGCAAGAAGGAAAAAGGATAAAAAAGTCTAATATGCGAGATAATGCCAAATTAGATACCAATATAGTATAAAAGTAGCAATGCGGTTCTTAACAGGGATAAAATCACCATGCTCCATTTAAAACAATCATGGGATGGTGTTTATGCGTTTGTAAAAGTTTAGGGTGTGAAAGTTTGAGGGCTAAAGATGGACTTTACCCATATTATTATGACGGTTCTTTGCGCTGTATACTTTTGTTCAGACACGTCTGTGGTAGTAATTAAGATCTCAAGTTTATCTAAGCTAATTTTATCAGCTCCATCATGCAAATAATCTAAACTACCTCTGAAATTCCTGAGATATTGGACAAAAATCTAAATATATGATTTCAATAACATATAATAGACAATTTAAAATATATACAAGACTAGCATCATTATGATTCACTAGCATATTGCCTGTGCGTTGCAACGGAAGTTTAAAACATAAAATCTCAATCCGTTTTTGCTATTACTTTCTACATATCTCTTCTCATAATTCCTGCATATCCTCTCAGCTGAAAAGTGGGCCCTTTGGATCCATACTCTAATTTTTCTTTCCTTCACAAAAGGCAGAGAGTAGGTGGTGGGGGTGGTCGCATATTCACCACTCACCCCCACCACCAGCATCTTTTAAAGTAGTATATGGCACACGATTAGTTTCCTTATAATTTTGACTAATCATCCATATTTCTGTCAACAGCATTCCATTTTTTGCAACACTGGTTAAGACTACATACATGTGGTTGAAAATGGAATGGAAGCATGCTGAAATTGTCTGTTGCAGGTGCTCAGTTGGGAATTTTGTTGGTTTTGGAGATACCGGGTAAAGAAATTACCATATGCATGGAAGGATGCATGCTACTTGACTCGGACGTCTCTTAAGATACCTGCTAATACATGGCAAAATATTGGTAATCACCACTTCCATTGGTTTTATTTTTGTTGTACCAGTTTGTATGTTGTTTCATTCATCATGCTTTTCTTTACAAACGTAAGAGCCATCGTTAGATCAGATGCTTCCCCTAACCTTTTGAGCTAGACACCTATTTAAGTATTCATCCGTTCAAATGACATGCAAGAAAGCATCTGGTCTTTAGAAAAACTCATAAACCACTTGCAAGGAAGTTATTTAAAATGCCAAAAACTCATATGACGAGGCCTTGAGATGAGAAATCTTCAGAAAATGTGAAGGCTTTGTCTTTTATGCCGCAAGAAAACAAGGTGCACACATACTGTCATGGATATTTGACGTAATGGTAATAAGTTACAAGCATGTCAATACAGTATTTTTTGTACAAAGTTAAAAAGTACTCCCTCCCTCCTCTTTTATAAGGCATATATTGATTTCGAGAAGTCGTCAAGATCGAACTTTGACCATTGATTTGTCAAGAAATATATGTTATTAGCTATTAAAGCAATTTGCATGTAAAAATTGACATTTGAAACCTATTGGTGTTATACACATACCTTTCTTGAATGAAGATAAGCCTTCTGGGAGAGAATGGCAAGAGTATATGTGGGTGCATTACTTTTGATCATGTTCAATAAGTACAATTCAAAGATCTGTTTCAGTATTGAAAGATTTGGACCTCTTTCTATATTTAGAGCTAGCACAGGTGCTATGCATAGGGCCTGTTTGCTTCCATGCCATGGAAGCAAAGATTCACATTTGATTAGTGTAACTTTACCAGATTTGCCCTCCGTTGTTTGTATTTTGGAACAAAATAATTTTATATGTGTTTTGGACATATATCCAAAAAACCTGTGTTGCTGTGTTGAATATGATGCTCATCACTGATACAAGGCTTGGAGTATCCATTCAGTGTAGTGATACTGTGTCCTGCCTCTTCCCTTTCTCCTCGAATTTATTCTCAGTTTTCAATGAGTTGCCAGAAGAGCATCCACTGCTTAACTGCTGGCATGGGGGAGTTCCTGTTGAATACTTGAATGTATTGTGGGTCCTTTTTTGATGGGGATGGGGATGGGTTTCTACATGTCACTACGCCTGATGTTGTTCTGAATCATTGCTACTGAGCAACTAGCCCATCAACCTAGTTAACTACTTGAATTTGTATTGCAGTTGCAGAATGATGTGACCCTTTTTTTCCTGTCTTGTCTTTCAGATGACTATAGGAAGGAGAATCTTGTCATGAAACGCCTCTGGGAAAAGAACAATATGGAGAGGTATATTGCAGAGATGAGAAAGGAATCAAGGCGTAGAAGATAGCTGTAGCATATTTGTTCAGACAGTTATGGGAGCAGGTTGTTTAACAACACAACATCCACATTTACTGGAGAGAAAAAGTATGGATATGTGGTTCAGCCTCGAGTTCATTGGCAGCCTCGAGTTCAGCCTGGAGAGAAAAATGACCAGTACAGTTGATGTTTCAGAAAGCCAATTGGAGTTCAAAGCATCATGTTGCAGAACAAATTGCTGTATGCAGTGCAACTTTGTCGCCATGAACAACTGGTGCTTTTAACTGAATATTGTCGCCTTGGAGCCTAATTTCACTATACAGGCATTTCATTTATCTTCTGGAAATCAACCGAAAAAGATATATCATATATATATACATGTGTAATTGATACGTTGTTCCTTGGATTGTCTAAGGACCGTTGGAACATAGGTATTCTAATCCTACGGAATTTGTTTAAATCCAAAAGCACTCCGAGTCCTATATCGGAAGCCTATTTTTCCCCCGTAATACTAGGGAATCAAATTGTTTCTTCCTAAACGTACTCTTGACATGATGAAATTTCTCTTGTTTTTATTGTGATCTTTTTTTTTTCACGACCCAGAGTGTGGGTCGCGTATCGAGTGGCTTACCTCGTATTGGGCATGTGCAGGGTTTACGAAACCGTTTGAAGAGGGATTATCACATCTCCGTGATTTAACGGTTACCGTGTGAATTTCATCTTTAATTTTTTAATTCGAATCGTGAATTTCATTCTCAAAATTTTGAATTTGAATCGCTGATGGTTTCGTGGTTTTGTGGTCCTTACCGCATGGTTTCGTTTGGTGGTTTTGTTTGGCAGAAAAAATGAATGCTAAAAAATAGAAAAACAAATTAAATATGATTTCGGTTACTGCGGTTTTGTTTGGCAGAAAAAAGGCTAAAAAAAGTAGAAAAACAAATTAATTATGTGAAGAAAATCGGGATAATTAGAAGAATATATAGAATACTTGCAAACTTAATTTATGGATATAGAATATAAAAATTCGTCGTGACCTTTTTTATATTATAGACTTCGAAGCAATTCAATGAATTATAGCATAATAATTCAACAACATTTCATCAACCTCACATTTCAAAGCATAATAATGTCAATATGTAGCTAAAACTATAGAACTAAACCTATTGAATTGCTTCTTTACGTTCTTCTCTGTGGCATTAAGGTACTTAACATCTATCTCTCTATCAGTTAGAGAAGGTATATTTTCACCTACAATTAACATATCAAAAAATTAGTCTCTAATCTTTTCGTAAAATATGAATTCATATTAACTACATATGTACATCACTTCTGTGTCTCTCACGGCGCTGACAAAGTATGGATCATCAACATTTGTTGCAGGGATGCCTAAGGTAAAGAAGAACCTTGCCCAGGACTCACCAATGACCTCCCTAGCTTGCTTTCCCTTGACAGCTGCTATACTGTATAGGGGACTTGGTAGCTGCTAGACTGTAATATTTCACAGCAGGTGACTCCTACTGAGATGTAGCCCTTCGTAGCAAACTAGCCAGGCTGAGCGGATACACTATCACCGCCATGCTCATATGTGCCATCATGATCCTCCACATCCCTCCTAAAATGTTCCTCTTGCCGTGAGGCTTGCATGGCTGCTTCCATTTGTTCCTCCTCATCGGCATCACCTTTTAGGTCATAATAGTTGACCCTTGCCGTTTCAACTATTCTTGACCTATCACTCTCATGCTTGACACTTGAATCTTTAATCCTGTCCAACTCATGCAACTCATGCATGAAGAATCACGAACATCTGGAGGCACTGAATTGCAATTTGTTGTCTCCTTTCCTTTTCTAGCCAAGTGAATTTTAAGTCGAGTTTCCTCACCACCACTCTTTTTATGGTGACAATACTTACAACGAAATCATGGTGGTATGTTCTTCCCGTGCTCCCACACAACGTCCATACTATCTGTCATCTCATCCTGAATCATATGGAAAAAATACGGCATTATGAAAGAAATCACTAAGGCGACATAGCTACCCTTGCGTAACATAATAACAAATAATACATACCATTTTCCACATCAGTAGTTCACTACAAAACCATATTGGATCTATTTAACCGCACTTCGTATGTCAAGAAACAACAATCTTTCCCAATATAAGTACTCTCCAACTTAAAAAACTATAACTTATACGACAATCAACATTTGCACAACATACAACTTAGAAAGCTATGACCACGGTTCAACCGCGGTAACCGCGGTAGGAAGCACGATTATCACACGGTTTTTCACGGTAATCGCTGGACTAAAAGAAGCTATGGGCAACCTCTATACGACGGTAATCAAAGGAAATCGCACAGTTATCACGGTAAACCGCACGGTTACCGTGATTAGGGCGAGGGTTACCTCTGCATCACGCTTCTTTGGGATAACCGTATCCTTCCCTCGGTTACCGCTGCCTACCGTGCGGTTACCACGGCCGCCGGTGTGTAGGCGACGGATCTGGCGCCGCCGCCACCTTCCACCAGTGCGCTCACCTCTCCTAGGGACCCTCACCCTGTGTCGATAGAGAGAGAATGAGAGGAGAGACCTATGAGATATTTTCTTCTCATTTGGTTCTTAATGGGCCATATGAACGGTGCAAATCAAGGCTCATTGTTTTATTTCTTTTTTTCAGTTTTGTAAATTACTTTTGGATTTACCCTCAAAAGTGATTTTATATTAATCTTTTTTGAAAAATTTCTTTACCATCTGCCACTAAAATTCAAGAACTATATCCATGATTTTTTTAATTTTTTTTCTGAAAATTTCGAATTTGCCAAAATTCATCAAACCCTATCGTCGATAACCCTTACTATACCCCGTGGTTAACGCAGCTTACCACGTGGTTACCACGGTAACCACGCGGTTAATGGCGGTAAGGGAAACCCCGGGCATGTGTGCATCTTGTGGCCTTATGGCTGTTAGTACCTGAGGGGGATCCAACTGTAAGAGAAATCATCGAACGAATGAATGAATGTACTATCCCCAAACCCATCTTCTTCCTCAAGTTCTCTCTCGTTCTGTTCTCCCCTTTTTGGATTGATTTCTCAAAGGCGGCGTGCTATAGTGGTATCAGAGACTCGTCGTTCCTGGTACTTCTCGCTTATACTTTTAATCTAACTGGTACAATTCCTGTGCACGAGTAGGCAGTTGTCCTTGGGCTCTACTGTTGTCAATATTGTTGTCAATCCCTTTCTAGTTCAGTCGGATTCGGAGAAGAGGTCACCGCAGCTTCGCCGTCAATCTCATTCTAGTTCAGTTGGATTCGGAGAAGAGGTCACCATAGCTCCTGCGAAGCTCAGGCTCTAGTGCAGAGAGCAAGTTATTGGAGAAGTTGGAGGAGTTCTCGGCACAGTTGGAAAAAGTGGATTAGAAACTGGAATAAGAAGGCGAGCAGTTGGAGCACGTGAATTGTGGACACCAAGGTCAATACTATGGATTCTATAGGAAAAGTACAATTGGAGCAAGTGACTTTCGCTCAACCGATGGAAGCCATAGTACCACCATGTTTGGAGATTTCAGCGAAAGCAGCAGCAAGGGTGCTAGGACCTGCTTCAGGTGTGTCCTTTGTTCCCCCATCTATGGTACGGCCACCAATTACCCCTGCTCCTCTCCGGTTTGCTCTACTTGCTTCTACACCTCGTAGTCCAGAGGATGGCGAAACTAGCCGTGATGGGGGTGAGGGTTATCAGAAGCAGTTACATCTGCCCAAATTTGATGGGTAGGATGTATGCATATGGCTTGACAATTATGACACATTTTGAGTTGTATTAGATCCCAAAAAACATTAAGATCATTCAAGTTAAGTTCACTAGTTAGAAGTTAGGAGCAGTTTTGTTAGGCTATTGCAGCGGTGTTTGAGTGTAATTCTGAAAGGGAGATGACACCTGCATTATAAACTCTGACACTAACTGAGTTGGTGTTGGAGTATAAGAAAGCTTTTGATTCCTTGGTTTACCGGGTGCGTCTGTTTGATCGTTCTATAGGGGTATGATGTTGGTTACTAGGTTCTGTTGGGTCTAAAGGAGGAAATCAGGGAGGCTGTGATGTTTCAGTTGTCAAGTACAGTGTTGCAGGCTGCTGCCATTGCTTTTGCTAAGGAGGAAGTCCTGAATTCTTCTACTCCAAAACAAAAGAAAGATACATTTAAAGCTGGTGTTTACAAACATGACATTGCATCTTTAGGATTTTCAGACGATCCATAAACTGGAAAAGGGTGAACTATGAAAAGCTAAGCAGTCGAAAGATTTTAGACGAGCTAATGGGTTGTTGTCAATGTCAAGGATAAGACATACCTCCTATACTTGGGTTCATGGTATTTGAAAATATTATATACCTAATGATGTACGGGGAGGTATCCTTTGATTAAGGAAATACGACAAATTTAAAAGAAAATTGTCTTCTCGGGATAGAAGGTGTCAAAGTCCTATTCGGGCAAAACAAGGTCTCATTAGCCCGTTTTCTATTCTATTTCTCTGAGTCCTACTTGAAAAAGAAGGTAATCAATGCTATAAATACAAGACCCCTTCATGGAGGGAGAGGATTGAGTTACAAGCCATAGCCAAAGCCACATCGAGAGGCAATCCGAAGGAAGCCAGAGCCATATTCGTCGAGTAGATCTTGTCGGGCCGTTCTCGTCGAGTAGATCTTGTCGGACGTTCTCGATAGGTCCTAGTTGACAGGTTAGATTCGTCATCTTACTCCTCAGTTGTAATATGTGTGGTATTTTTCCCATATATTCACATAAACTAGATTAGGGCTATTACTCATTGTCAGCCTCCGTTGACGCATCAGCACCCTCAGCAAGATGCAGAGGCAATTTCAACCAATACTATCAGCCTCATTCACGTCAAATGCAGTATCAGCAAGGCCTGCTTCAATTTGACCAATACGAGCCGATACAACATCAACAGGCCCAAGAGGCACAACAATAGAACAAGCCCTGGGCAGATTTAATAGTCGATGTGATGCGAGAGCAATTCGGCCTCAAACCCAAAAATTCTGGCAATATGTACCGGTACCCCTATCCTAAATACTTTGAAAGGGTTCCACTGCCAAACCGGTACAAAGTGTTAGATTTTTCCAAATTCTCTGGGCAAGACAATGTTTTCACTTATGAACATGTCAGCCGATTCTTGGTCTAATGTGGAGAGGCATCGGCGACAGACGCCCTCATAGTCAGATTATTCCCACTTTCACTTTCGAGATCGGCCTTCACTTGGTTTTCTTCACTTCCATATAATTCTGTTCAGAGTTGGGCCGATCTTGAAAAGAAGTTTCATCGGTACTTCTACTCCGGCATTCATGAGATGAAGCTGTCAGATTTGATGAGCATCCGACAGAAGCATGACGAGTCGGTTCAAGACTACATACAGAGGTTTAGAGATATGAGGAACCGATGCTATAGCCTGGTGCTGTTTGATTCCCAGTTAGCCGATTTAGCCTTCCAAGGTTTATTAACCCCCATCAGGGAAAGGTTTTCGGCTCAGGACTTCGAGAACTTGGCACACTTGGCCAAAAAAATCACAGCCCATGAACAACACTTCCAGGAGGCCAAGAAGGCTTTCAAAAAAGTGAGCCATGTTGCCTATGCCTTGGAGTCCGACTCCAGTGATAGCGAATCCGATGTAGTAGCAGCTGAATGGGCAAGGAACAAAAAGACCATAACTTGCCAATGTGTGAAAAATTCGGCTAAGGAAGAAAAATACGACTTTGACATCACCAAAGCCGACAAGATCTTCGACCTGCTGCTTCGGGAGAAGCAAATCCAACTTCCGGCTAATCAAGTCATTCCATCGACCGAGGAGTTGAAGAAGAAAAAATATTGCAAATGCCACAACACCGACTCCCACGACACCAATGATTGCAAGGTGTTTCGTCAGCAGATTCAATCGGGTATAGAGGCTGGGAAGATCAAATTTGAAGATCCGAAAAAGCCGATGAGAGTTGATGAGAATCCTTTTCCTGTTAACATGGTTTATGCCAGTCGCCGATTAGCCGACCGTCATCCCCGAAAAATGGATAGCCTAGTCAAATTCATGAAGGAACACGAAGAGAGGGAAACGGGCAGAGTTCACAAAGTGCATCCAAGAAGATACGATCGATAGGAAGAGGCTTACCATCGGCAACATGATGGCTTCGATCCCCACTGGAGCTGCGATTTCTTCAGGTTTTGCTGGAATCAGGGGATGAGATTGCCATCACTCCAAGACTGCCCAGCGTGCAGTGGCTATGAGGATGAGCAGGCCGAGAGCTCTAGCCAATTTCCGCCCGAGAAAATCGGCCGAGACAAAGAAACACTCGTGCACCAAAGGCCTGACCCCTATCCATGAAGATTTCTTTCAGAGGGCTTCGAGGATGACGAAGAACAGGCTGCAAACCCACAATGGTGTCCCTCCGACACTTTTACAAAGACCCAGAAGCGGAAGGTGCAGTGGCTAAAGAGCGAAGGTCGGTTGAAAGAGGTCCAAGCCGAAATCGACTATCGGCTAAAAAAGAAGAGGGAACAGGAGCGCCCAAGGAAACAATGGCGCGTGAAGAACAAGTATATGTCGGCTGATGAAGACCAAGATGACAAGGAAAAAAGAAAGGCTAAGGGAAAGGCCGTGACCGCCGCATCAGTTAATATGGTTTTTGTATTACCAGCCGAGTTTGAGGCTGCCCAAGCCGATGCAGACGAGGTAGAGGAATCCCTTGCCAAACTGGTGTTGTCCCCAGAATAGGCTATCTTTGATAAACCAGAGGGGACTAAACATCGGCACCTCAAGCCTCTTTATGTTAAAGGATTTGTTAATGGGAGGTCGATGTCAAAGATGCTAGTTGACGGGGGAGCCGCCGTAAATTTGATGCCATATGCTACTTTTATAAAGCTAGGCAAGGGTGCCGATGATCTAATTAAGACAAACATGGTCCTCAAGGATTTTGGCGGGAACCCATCGAAGGCCAAAGGGGTTGTCGGGATGCCTCCGGACCTCTTATTATATCTAAGGGATGAATAGAGTACATAAATTCTTTCCATAAACATAATAAGGTATCCGACGCTCCGAGAGAGAGCTAAATGAGACATTGCTGGGCCTTTAGCCTGCCAGTCAACTTTAGTCTGGGATGTGCCCATCAAACCACTCGATGGTGACGACCAAATGTGTTACACATCCAGGAGACTTGACACATAATGGCTAAAGATCTATATTGTCTCAATTATCTTTAACTCATACTCATGATTAATATGATCCTAACAAAACGAACACACTAATCACTTTCATCCAAGCATTTGATATATCTAAGTTCAAAATGTTCAACTTTCTAACATTAGTAAGTGCAACACACTAGTTCTTAGTTACATATGGTCGTCAGGCCAAATATACACATATAGATAGTTTTTAACATGCGGACGCATTCATCAGCCCAGAGGATCTTTCTTTCGACTGACTAAGGGATTTCCTAGTAAGAACTGTCTTGGAAGAATGGAGTATCTTCAGCGAATTCATCCTCCTCATGAGGAAACTCCCCTGCATAACTAAGCAAACAACCAAATACAGATATACAAACAAGTGTCAACCATCAAACCTACATACTACATGTATGACATCATCAAGGTTGGCTCATATCAGGTTCTTTTAGCACAAAGCAGGTTTTATTTGGCAAAGCCCCATTGTAAATTTCATATTCTTCTCAAATAAATTTCAGCAAGCTTATACTTTACTAATTGGGCATTTAGTAGATGATATTGCACATAACACAATTTCTCTTTGCATATCAGGGCAACAAAGGAATAAAACATAAGTAATCATCATCTTTGAGCATTTACAATCAGCTTTAAATAAAGATTATTGAAAACACAAGTCTATACTCACGACATATTCACACGACGCTCGTAACCGTGAGCACGGCTAATCGATTAGTTTTAGCTCTGCAGAGTGTGTACACTTTACCCACATGATGTGACATAATAATCATGCAAAGCATGGCACGCGATACATAAGTATCCGATTTATTACACACAACAAAGCCCTTCTAATATTCGTGATTTAGCCTTACACCAGCACGATATGTGTTTCCTCCATCCTATACCATTTTGGAAGTACGACATTGTCACATCCCACCAAATCATGTACTTGATAGATCCAGGAGAAAGGGTTATTACTAGTTTGATTTTGTGCATATAAGAAAAGTTGCATATGTATATTAGAGACATAATTATCATTCAAAATTTAAACAAAAAGGGTTTAAGGAAGAGTTTAGTAAATACCTAAGAATATGAGAAGGACATTGAACAATCACTTAAAATATTAAAAGCAAATTATAAAGTTGAAAGTATATGTTGAATCAAAATCTAGACTTAACCCTATAAGAATTTTTCTAAGTGAAAGGCTGACAAACTGTGCTCTGGAGCCAACTTTGAGTTAATGCCAAAATTAACCCATTGATCTTCAGGAGGTGAAATTTGGCAGTATTGTAGTTTAGGTCATGCTTTACAACGTTTTCATTGGGAACCGCCCGAAATTCGGCCTAGAAATGTATTTAAACATAGCCCAAAGTAGTAAAGTCACCATGGGATCCAGACTTGGAAAAATTTCTGGTTTTCATCTCTCCCTCACTTCTTTCGCAGACAAGTGGGCCCAACTGCCTAGTGGGGCCATGAAATCAGTCTCACAACCATTTACTTCAGACCCACATGTCAGGGCATGCATGCCATGCGTTCGGGCACGCGTCGGCCGCCGCGGCGAGCCCCTCGCCTCCTCTTCCTCACCGGCGACAACATTTAAACCCAACCGGCCGACCGTCGTTGTCTTTCTTCCACCCTTGTCCCATTCCACGGAGAAGCCGAGACCGCCCACCTCGAGAGCAATGAGAACAGCCGAGAGAACCTCGCCGCCGACAAGCCAAGAGTCCATCGCCAGTGAAGCACGGTGGAGTTCGCTCCCGATCGATGTGTGTTCTCTAATCCTCATTCCACCCTCTCGCTAATGGCACTGGATCCATTGATTTTGGTGCAGCCGACACACGGCAACGCCATCGCGTCGTAACTGGAACTCAACGCGCTCTGTGCTGACCACCGCCATGAGCTCGCTTGTCGCCAGCCATCCACGGTGAGCCATTGTCCAAAACCTCTCGCAAACGTGTTTCCCCCCATCTGACAACGGTGTAAATCGAAGGAATCACGGTGAGGTGTACTGGGCGACGAAATCCTCTTCTCTCCCCCAACTCCGGCCGCCACCGTCGATCTCGCCTCCTTCTCGGTAAGTTCTAGCCAAATTCCTTTTACCCGAGAGAGACCCCAAGACCACCCGAATGATGGCTCGCAATCGATTTTGGCAGCCAATTGCTGAGGTAGCCTACCGACGATCAACCGAGATGAAGACCGCCGCCGCTTCGAGACCTTGCACGGTGCCACCATAAACCCGACCACGCCAAAGCCCAGCAATTACTCAGTAAGTCTTTCTATGACTCCCAGAAGCAAAGCAATACACATGCACAACATAACTCAAGCTTAAAACCTACTAGCACCCTTCACCCGAAAAACGGCGCCGCTCGCACAGTCGCCGACAACTATTCCGGCAACGGCAGTGTATGGGAGAACCCTCAATAGCTTTGCAGTAGTCTTCTTTACATTTTTGCTTTTGGTCGCGACCACTGGCCGGCCGCCGTTCGCCGCCGGCACCGGCATCGTCGCGCGCCTCTGCTCTGTCCCTCCCCCTCACCGAGTCACTGACAGCCAGGACCCACTAGTCAGGCGCCAACAAGCCGTTTAAACCCCAAACCGACTCTGACATAGGGGGCCCGCACATGATTAGAAGCAAAAGATTTAATCCGGGAAATATCTTTCTAACAGGAAAATGGCACAACTTTGAATATTCATATTAAATCTAAAATAGCATATTTTGGGCTGGAACAAATTTTGTTAGATCCACAAGTTTATCAACTTTAATACTGTGGAATAAAATCATCTACTCACTGTAGGAAATTTATTTCTAAAAATCGTTTTAAGAACCTTGCAAACCAAGGGTTAGTTTAACTTATAAAAATCATAGAAAAATCATATTAACTCCGACTGAGATGAACCAAAATTCTGTAAAACCAGCAAAAGATTTACTTTATTTTAAAATTATTAAACTAGATACTTTCTGTAATAAATAAGCCATTATGGGATTTAATAAGGAAAGGGGCTATTATTGTGCACTTCGACTTCCAAAAATTTGAAGGGACCCATCCAAATTCCTAAAAATTCAAACTAAATTTTGTTAGGATCACCTCCCTGTGCTTTATTGACTAAAAATATTTGACATACCAGCAACCCTATAGGTTAGGCTTGAACAAATTTAAGAAGCACATAACTATACACTTGATCTATAAATAACTTTATAAAATCTTCCACTTTGGAAAAAAAAATATTAAGATGAAAACTTTACTTAGGAAGTCAACCTGAAACTAAACACTTTCAGTCATATTGCATTCATTTTAGATCAAGAAAATTTTCATAAGTACTTGTAATCTAAACTATCGTTGTATGCATTAGACGAACCACCGACGTTTTACGAGGATCCCTTGTATTTGAACGAGCAGGAGGAAGGAGAACCAGGCAAGTCCTCACCTCCCCTTTGATCACTTTGATCCCAAATTTTTTGGAGGTTATTTCAAAATGGTTGGGAACTATGCATGATGTTTGATTATAATGACACTAAAATCTTGAGCAAAATGTTTAGTACAACTTCCTATGTTGCATGCCACCTCAAACTCCTCATAATCCTTTAACCTAATTCCTAACCGTAGGAATGGTCAAGATGCTAATATATGGATGAAAAATCTGAAAACCTTGGATGATTACCCTTATGCTTAGCATTGCTTGTAGTGTTATTTTTCCATGATTATTGGGCAAAGTATCTATGCTTTGTTTTAAAGATTCTCTTTTAAAAATTATGTTATGATAAAAATGTTACTTGTCAAAATAAAAAGGTGCAAAATATGAATTTTAAGTTTGGGCCGCAAGTGGTATACATATGGTGACTAGTTGTATACCGATTGGGGGAGTGTGTGCCTAGACTACCCTAAGGACCTCACTCAACGTATGTTCATCTCGAATACAGTACAACCACATGTGCTAGTATGGGATAGCCCTAGCTTAGTATACTATTTGTTGTTTAGCCTTACATTTAGGTAGGCCGAAGTGTATGAGTTCGAATAACTCAGAGGAGCTTCCTTTATGCCCCGATGTGGTAGTTTAGGTGACTAAGCCTGTCCAATACAATGGTATTTGTGCCACGTGGGTGGGTTCCTGTCATGTCCGCCCCCACGGCGTTAAGTTTAAGGCGTGGGCCCGCCACTTAACGGTTCTATGCCATACATCCAAAATGGTATAGGATGGAGGAAACACATATCGTGCTGGTGCAAGGGCAAATCATGAATATTAGAAGAGCTTTGTTGTGTGTAATAAATCGGATACTTATGTATCTGTTAACGCCTAAATTTGGTAACCGAACCCCTAAGTTCTAGCGAGGTTAAAACAGAATCGGATCGGCTGGCGGAGAAGCAGAGGCTGTGTCGGCTATGCTCAAATCGGCTGAGTAACGATCGGCTACAGGGTCAATCGGCTGAGGTTGGATCGGATGAGGATAGCCGATAGCCGATGCTGAGTCAGAGGAGAAGATAAAACCGTTTCCGATGAAAGTGCTTGGAGATAAGGTGAAGGATTCGGTTATCAGTTTGTGCGTTAAAAGATATTGCCATCTATGGATAGAGTCTTGTAACGACAATTGTATCTGTAAATTAGGAATTTGTTTAAACTGTTTATTGTAATGTGGCGTGGGTCCTTCCCGGGATATCGTCGTATTTTAAGTAGTAGTTTAAATAGAGTCCAGGGTCTGTACAGATAATGTTATTCTTGGGTATAAATAGGACCCGAGACCCCTGTAAATTCAATCACAATCAATAAAACAACTTTCGGCGCATCGCTAAACCTTTTCTTCAGACGAGCAATTGATTTGGCTCCGGGCTACATCGTTTCGATCCCCAAATCCAGGTAAATGCTTGTCATTAGTGGTATGTTCTACTGATTCTAATGCTTCCATCGTAATGACACATTAGATTCAGGGGTTTATACTGCGCTATTTACCATATATCGCATATAAACTGGAGCAATGTTTAGATCTATCCTGTCATCGGCCAATTCTATCAAGAACCCGCAGTCGATAGGGCTAGATCTAAAGGTTGAACTAGTTTATATGCGGTATCCACTGTCTCGAGAGGTATAAATCAGCTACAATAGATCAGGTTGTTCTTTTTATACTTAATGATGCATCAACATTGAACTATTAAGTCATTTTTAGAACCTCCAATGATCTGTTTAGTTAGATTTATATGTTTAGAGACAGTGCCAGAGTTTCAGCCGGCCTTACCTGCCCTGATATATTTTTAGTATATTTATTACTAGATTTATGTTAGGACTGCCTCTTATATTAAGATCCCATTCTTGTTGGACATCATAAGCTGAAATCTGCCTATTAGCAGTAGCCGACAGCCGATTTCCTAGGCTAAGTATATCTGGTTCAAGAATGATATCTTTTCATAAGAATCATCGGAGTACTAGCCGATCTATAGTTAGCTTTCCAGTATCGGCTAGGTTATCAATACATATATTTATTATCCTTTACTATATTTTGGTTAAGCGGCTGATGCTGTCTCGGTATAGCCGATCCATTCCAGTCACTTGGCTTAAATATATTTTAGGATAGCATATATATGCTCATGGATTCCCTCAGCCGATCCAGTGGGGATCTAACATAACACTTAACGCATATATCTTGTCTTTCTTGTTGGTTAACAGATCAAACCAACTGGCATGCCTTGAACAGCATAGGTAGCCAAGAAGGACCTGCACTGGAGTTAAGCAGATCTCCTAGGCCGCGCGTGAGAGAAATTTCTCGTCAACACGCTTCTTGGCACGCCCGGTGAGACTTTCTTTGTCAACTCGGCTAGGACGCATCGACGCAGCCGACAATATGGTCGACTCCAAGAGCCCCAATGTTTCTCAGGACAACATCGTGCCTGTGAAGATGGAGCAATTATCGGCTGAGCAGCAAGCCGATTACAAGAAGATGGTGGAAGAGCTCCTGGCCAACTACTTACAATCATTCACCCACACAAGATCCGGGGCTGTACATCAAAAGTACAAGTTTAGCATAGACGAGCTCAAGGCATCCTCCTCCAGTGGATCAAAGGGCAAACAAAAGGTGGAGGAGCCGATTTAGGAACAAGATGGTTCGGCCCTGCACACTTTGCAAGACCGGATCGATTCGGCCGTCCATCACGCGCTGGTCAACCAGAGTAGCATCCTTGTCAACACTCTCAACAACATGATCGCTACTGTGGTCGACGCCAAGATAGCTGACCAGATGCAGCGGGGACCAACATACTTCACAGACGGCTAGTTTCCTGGTTACAGGACGTTGGTCACCTAGAATCGGCCGATCCCATCGTTAGCACAACTAGGGCCGCCAGGAGGAGTCCTCAACCAGCCAAATCCATCAAGATCGACTGCAAAACCGGTGATCACTATGCTGAACTGGCAACAACCGCTGCCCCAGGACCAGATCGCTAACATGTTCAACGACAATCGGCAGTTAGAGCCGATTGCCCAGATTGACCTGGATAGACGATACAACACCGGTGGCCGACCAACACCACCACCAAATCGGCCGCCTCCCGCTGATCATCCACTCCACTACCAGTATCAAGGAGGCCGCCAAGATCATCACTATAGGCCTCAGACGCCACCACCACTGTATCGGCAAGCACCCGCACCTATGATCCATATGAGCCGATACAGCAAGACAACCGAACTTGGGCCGATTTGATTGCAGACGTCATGCGCGATCAATTCGGCCTCAAGCCAAAGGACTCGGGGAACATGTATCGGTATCCTTATCCAGAGCATTTTGAGCGGGTTTCGTTGCCCAACCGATACAAGATCCCGAATTTTTCGAAGTTCTCAGGGCAAGACAACGTTTCGACCTACGAGCATGTCAGCCGATTCTTGGTGCAGTGCGACGAAGCATCGGCTACAGACGCCTTGAGAGTTCGTTTGTTCCTCCTGTCCCTGTCGGGATCGGCTTTTACCTGGTTCTCCTCATTGCCTTACAACTCAATTCAGAGCTGAGCCGATCTCGAAAAATAATTTCATAGCTACTTTTACTCCTGCAACCATGAAATGAAGTTGTCGGACCTCACCAGTATCAGGCAAAAGCACAACGAGTCGGTTCAAGAATACATCCAACGCTTCAGAGAGATGAGGAACCGATGCTACAGCCTGGTGCTATCGGACGCCCAGCTAGCCGATTTGGCCTTCCACGGCTTGATCGCACCGATCCATGAACGCTTCTCTGCTCAGGATTTCGACAGCCTGGCGCATCTAGCACAAAAGGTGACGGCCCATGAACAAAGATTTGAAGACACCAGGAAGGCCGTCAAGAACATAACTCAAGTCGTCATTGAATCAGACTACGATTCCAATGACGACGACGCAGAGGTGGTGGCAGCCGAATGAGACAAGAACAAAAAAGCCATTGTCTGCCAGTGGCTGCTAAAGACGGCCAAAGAAGAAAGATATGACTTCGACATCACTAAGGCCGATAGGATTTTTGACTTGCTGCTCAAGGAGAAACATATCCAGCTCCCTGAAAACCACGTGATCCCATCGGCCGAAGAACTAAAGAAGAAGAAATATTGCAAGTGGCACAACTCCACATCCCATGCCACCAACGATTGCAAAGTCTTCAGACAGCAAATTCAGTCGGCAATTGAGGCTGGGAAATTGAAGTTTGCCGATTCAAGTCGACCGATGAAGGTAGACGGCAACCCTTTCCCGGTCAACACGGTTCAAGCTGGCCGCAGACGAGCCGATCGACAGAACAGAATGGCGCACGGCTTAGTCGACACATCAATCGGGGCCAAGGCAGGAGACGAGCCGACTGGACATCACGCCGCGCCAATCAACATGGTGCGTCCCGTTATCAGATCGGCTGACCGACGGCCGATCTATGAAGACAACCGACGCCACCCTCAGTACCAGTCTCGGCGGGAAGAAGCTCGCGATGAAACACCTTGTCAGTGCAAACCGGAAACGCAAGGCCGCCGGACGAGGCAGCCCACAACAAGTGCCGATCCGCATTGGCATTGTGATTTTTTCAGAACTCGCGGGAATCCATCATGAGGCTATCGATACTGGACGATTGCCCCTCGTGCAATGATCGCCGTGACGACGAGCACAGGAGCTCATCGGCTGTAAGCCCAAACCGGTTCGTCCCTAGAGCTGTTCGGCTAAATCAGAGGTGGCGGTCCGTCCATGATCGGCTCGGCCCGATCCATCAAGACTTCTTCATCGATGAAGACGACAATGACAACAACCGCGATGACGAAGAGGCCAACGACGAGGAATCGGCCAAACCCTTCACAAAGACGCAGAAAAGAAGAATTCAACGACTCAAGCATGAAGGAAGGGAAGAAGAAGTTTGGCAAATGATCCAAGAACAACGCCGTCGGCCGGGCAAGGTCAAAAGGCGATGGATCGCCAAAGAGAAAGTCGCCGCAGCCGACGAGGAGCAAGTCCAGGAGAGTTTAGCCGATCGAGCCAGGAGGGCAGCCAAAGGAAAAGGCAAAGTTTTTGCATCAGTCAACATGGTGTTCATATTGCCAGCCGAATTCAGTGCTCCTAAAGCCGATGCAGACACCATCGAAGATGACTTGGTAAAACTAGCGATCTCACCGGACCAAGCTATTTTCGACAAACTCGAGGGGACCGAAAATCGGCACCTGAAGCCGTTGTACGTTAAAGAATTCGTCAACGGCAAGCCGATGTCCAAGATGCTGGTTGATGGGGGAGCCGCAGTCAATCTGATGCCCTACGCAACATTCAGAAAACTAGGCAAGGGAGCCGAAGACCTGATCAAGACCAACATGGTGCTCAAGGACTTCGGCGGCAACCCATCAGAAACCAAGGGTGTACTGAACGTCGAATTGACCATCGGCAGCAAGACCGTGCCCACAACATTCTTTGTCATCGACGGGAAGGGGTCTTACAGCCTACTGCTCGGAAGGGACTGGATACACGCCAATTGTTGCGTTCCTTCTACGATGCACCAGAGCCTGATCCAATGGGACAGTGACAAGATCGAGATCGTGCCAGCCGACAGGTCAGTTAACGTCGCCAATGCTGATTTGCCAGTGTGGGAAATCGAAGGCATTGATTGTTTGTCCGGGCAAGCCGATTTTCTAAACGTGTTCGATTCTACAATACAGCCGATTGGAGATTACGAGCTGCAGCTGCTGCTTTGAACAAGGCATGGTGGAGGGCTCAACCGTCTACGACATCGACACCGCGGACAAACACGATGGCAAGTTAGGGCAAGGTTTCACATCGGCCGAACAAGTGGACGGAGGAGATAAACGATCACTCGGTACATGTATGACCATTGTGGCTAAGCGGCTAGAGCCAGCGAAACGGATTTTGGTGGATCTCCAGTCAAGCTAGGGCCAGTTAATCGTTTATGTAGCGAATGAATGTATGGTCGATGACTGACTATTCACTGTGTGTCTGACCCTCGAAGTAGGGTGGCTTGGGCCATCGATAGACCTCAGTCCGGGTGGACACCGAGTCGAGCCCTAGGCGTCTTAGTCGTTTACACAGGATATAGTCATTAAGAGCCTCGGGCCCATTCGCCTGGCACCCAATCGAAACATGATTAATCTCGACCCTGGCCAGCCTCGGGGAGGGGACTGGCCCCTTTCTCGAGGGACGTCAGGTCAAGCCATCATGTTCGGTCGGAATGGACAAAAAATGAGCCCCCGAGCAAATCAAGCATAGCCGACGAACTCCTCTTCCAAGGAACCCCAAGCTAAAGGGTGAAGGGTTACGCGGAAGCTACGCTAGCCGAAAACAAAAATTTCTACCGCGCAAACCAGAACACTTGCAAGTAAGGGCCGATAAATCGTTACCGATTGGAGTGTGCAGCGGAATAGCCAATCGTGGCAATCCGATCGGAACATGTAGCCGATTCCGGAGACAACAACGATCAATAGCGCGCAACGTAGCAGCGCCTCTACCGGTATCCACACGTCCGGGGACGAACGCCGTACACCCGTGTGCTAGCACGCGATGCAAGGCTAGGGTTTGGCTCGAAAGTGGGAGGGTTTCCGTGGAGATTGATCTCGGCGACTTCGTTGCACGCGATGCAATTGATATATGGCAGCTCTCCACCCCTCCCTCCTTTATATAGAGTTGGCCGACTGGGATTAGTAGCCGCTCGGACTCTATTTTGAATTGGATCTCATCCGTATCTCATATAGAGTTTGGCCGCTCACACGTCGTAAGCCCATAGGACTCTATTTTGAATTGGATCTCATCCGTATCTCATATAGAGTTTGGCCGCTCACACGTCGTAAGCCCATAGGACTCTATTTTGAATTGGATCTCATCCGTATCTCATATAGAGTTGGCCGCCCACACGTCGTAAGCCCATAGGACTCTATCCGATCGGATCCCTATCCGATCGAGCCGTATCCGAGTCCAACTCGAATGCCCGTTCTTATCCCCTTAAGCGTGCGACCCCGTAGGTTCAGGTATACTCGGTTTCGGCTATAGTCTAACTTAGCCGATCGTCGGCTCGAGTCCAACTCAGCCGACCTGCATCAGCGCCTAGCAAGACATATTGACACCATAGTATACAAGAATATAATATCGGCTCGAACCTGTAATGTGTACACAAATCCCTTTGCCTCACGATACCGCTTAAGCTATAGGCAAGATGTGTGCCATCCCTTCAATAACTTAACCATTCACTCGAACCGTATTGGATTATCCGTCTATTGATTGACTCCTCAATCAACTTAGCATGGCCATGCATTTCCATAATCCATTACCTCGAGGGGCCAGAGATATCTCTCCAAAGGAGGGGCAAATTCCATCTTGATCACTCACATCCCACTCCATGTTTCATAGCAAACCCGAAAACTACCTTTATAACTACCGATTACGGAATAGCGTTTGGTAGTCCCAAAGTAGGCTACTACACATGTTGGAATCCATGGTGATCTCGGGTCTAGGGACTTTGTACCAACACTACCCGAGACCAACTAATGGCACATTAATTCCGTAGTGTCTCATGGTGGGTCTATCCAACAATGTGTTCTCCAACACATATGTCCATGTTTATTGATTTGGTATCACCATACCCATGATCTATGAGACATGATCATCAATCAATAAACATGCCGATCTTAGAATCATATTTGTTCCAACAATATGACATATGATCGGGATCGTTTAGAAATAGATTCATACATATCGAGTCTCATAAATAAGTCACGTACTTATTGATCAATACAAGATGTCTATTTCATGGAACCGAATAACACTTTATTCATTTATACATAAACATTGACGTGATATCCAACATCTCCATGTTGCCTCTAGGGCATATCACTAACAATCTCCCACTTGCACTAGAGTCAATCATGTAAGTATCTAATACCCATTGCTCTTGTGTGCGCCTCATGCTTCGCGAGGGAGAGGTTTTGTCGGCGGATCGGCTATGTTGAGATCCGTGTGCACTTTGCATATCTTGACATCACCTCTCCACAATCTCGCGGATGAGATGATATCGCCGAAGTATGTGCTTCCGAAGCAGCAATGTACTCGGCTTCCGTTGTAGAATCGCAACGTATCCCGCTTGGAACTCTTCCACTGATCGCGCCTCCGTTCGGCGAACACGAACCCATTGCGATCTATAATCATCCTTGTCTGTTTGGAAGCTAGCATCGGTGTAACCACTTACAACGAGCTCTTCTTCACCTCCATAGACTAGGAACATATCCTTAGTTCTTCTCAAGTACTTAAGGATATTCTTTACTGCAATCCAGTGACCTTCACCGGATCTCGACGGTATCTCGCTCGTAGCACTCAAAGCGTACGAGACATCCGGGCGTGTACAAAGCATGGCATACATGATGGATCCAATTGCCGAAGCATATGGAACCATACCCATCTTATTCCGCTCATCATGTGTCCGAGGACACCGATTCTTGCTAAGATTAATGCCATGTGACATGGGCAAGAAACCTTTCTTGGAATCATGCATGTTGAACCTTTTCAACACCTTGTCAATGTATGTACTTTGGCTTAATCCAATTAGCCTCTTGGATCTATCTCTATAGATCCGAATGCTAATATGTATGCTGCCTCCCCTAAGTCTTTCATGGAAAAACTATTTTTCAATGAAGACTTGACGGATTCAAGCATAGGGATATCATTTCCAATCAACAATATGTCATCCACATATAAGATTAGAAATACAATTGCGCTCCCACTCGACCTTTTTGTAAACACAGGCCTCTTCTTCATTTTTGATGAAACCAAACCCTTTGATTACTTCATCAAAACGAATATTCCAACTCCGAGATGCTTGCTTCAATCCATAAATGGATTTCGTAGCTTGCATATCTTTCCGAGCGATTCTGGATCGACAAAACCCCGAGGTTGTATCATGTATACATCCTCGCTTAGGTTTCCATTTAGGAAAGCCGTTTTGACATCCATCCGCCATATCTCATAGTCGAAATATGCAGCAATCGCGAGGATAATCCGAATAGATTTAAGCATTGCGACGGGCGAGAAGGTTTCATCATAATCAACTCCTTGAATCTGTTTAAAACCTTTCGCCACCAATCGTGCCCTTATAGATGTGAACATTTCCATCCATATCGGCCTTTTTCTTAAAAACCCATTTACACTCAATGGTTTTGACACCATATGGTGGATCAACCAAGTTCCAAACTTGATTGTCGTACATGGATTCTATTTCGGATTTCATGGCTCCAAGCCACTTGTTGGAATCGGGTCCCACCATCGCTTCCTCATAGGTCTTAGGTTCATCGTTGTCCAACAACAATATATCACGTTGTTCCGCACTGTGTACTGCAGTGCACGACGTGATCTTTCGACTCCGTGGGCTGGTGTATCTACAACCGGTGGCGCAACTCTTTGCTCCTCTGTTGTGGTTCTGTGGTCGCTGAAACATTTTCTGGTGTTTCTTGAACTTCTTCAAGATGCACCCTGCTCCCACTAACCCTTCTTGAAAGAAACTCTTTCTCCAAGAAGACACCATGTCGGGCGACAAACACTTTGCCTTGTTCCCGATTATAAAAGTAATATCCCTTAGTTTCCTTAGGATATCCCACAAAGAAGCACTTGTCAGATTTGGGTGTGAGCTTGTCAGATTGTAAACGTTTTACATAAGCTTCGCATCCCCATATTTTGAGAAAAGACAAACTAGGGGTTGCCCCGTCCATATCTCATATGGTGTCTTTTCAACCGACTTAGATGGAACTCTATTTAGTGTGAGCCATGTTTCAAGAGCATATCCCGGAAGGATAACGGAAGATCACTTTGGCTCATCATCGACCGAACCATGTCCAACAAGGTGCGATTTCTCCGTTCGGACACCCCATTCCATTGTGGAGTTCCGGCGGAGTCAACGTGGAACAATTCCACAATCTTTCGATGATTACCAAACTCATGGCTCAAGTATTCCCTCCACGATCCGATCGTAGAAACTTGATTGTTTTCCTAACGATTCTCGTACTTCATTCTAGAATTCTTTGAACTTTTCAAAGGATTCGGACTTATGCCTCATTAAGTAGATATAACCATATCTACTAAAGTCATCGGTAAAGGTAATGAAGTATTGATAACCTCCTCTCGGCCGTTGAGCTCATTGGTCCACATACATCGCATATGTACGAGTGCCAATAAGTCACTTGCTCTCTCACTATGTCCCGTGAAAGGTGCCTTTGTCATCTTACCAAGTAAACAAGACTCACATGTCTCAAATGATTCAAAATCAAAAGAGTGAAGCAATCCATCCTTATGGAGCTTCTCCATGCGTTTCTTATTTATATGGCCTAAGCGACAATGCCAAATAAACGTGGGGTTTATATCATTAGAGAGTTGCCTTTCGTATTAATGTTATAGATGGGAGACGCTTCAAGATTCAAAACGTATAATCCATTCACCAATGGAGCATGAAAATAGAACATATCTCGAGATATATTGAACAACCATTGTTCATTGATCTAAAATCATATCCTTCCGCTTGCAAACATGAAGCGGAAATAACGTTTTGACATAGTGTTGGAACACAATAACAATTATTTAATTCCAAAACTAATCCCGAAGGTAGATGAAGTAGTACGTGCCGACGCAAGCGTAGCAACGCTTGCTCCATTGCCGACGCGCAGTTCACCTCGCCCCTTCTCAATCCTCTACTTCTTCTCATTCCCGCAACGATTTGCAAATATGAGCTACGATCCGGTATCAAATACCCAAGAGTCGAGTAGGTGAAGTAGCAAGATTAATGTCTATAACATTAATACCTGGCGTAAGTCGTACTTTGCTTCTTTTTGAGATCCTCCATGTACTTCTTGCGCCTCTTCCAAAGGGCTGTCTCCTTGCAATAGAAGCAAACGGCATCCGATGCCGCCGACCCCTTCTTGCCCTTCTTTGCATTGGAGGCACTCGCGATCTCATCGGGAGTTAACTTCCTCTTGGTGCAAAGTTTCTTGACAGTGGTTTGCGCTTTGCCTTCGCATCATCATCACATGATGACCGTTTTCTGGATACTCTCCTCACTGTCTTTAGCATCCCATGCAATTCAGCCAAGGTCCTATCCATATTGTTCATGTGATAATTCAATATGAATGGCTCGAAGCTCGGAGGGAGCGGCGGAGAATCACATCGCAGCCAACTCTTGGCTAAGGGGAAAACCTAGTTTTCCGGACTCTCAATGTAGCCAATCATTTTTATCACATGCGGATCGACGGGATTCCTCTCAACAAGCTCGCACGCAAACAAGGACTTCGAGGTGTTGAACCTCTCGGCCCGAGCTTGGTTCTCAAACATGCCACGCAGCCCCGAATAATAGTGTGAGCATCACTGCTCTCATATTGCTTCGAAGCTCGGGGGACATTGTAGCAAGCATGAGACAGCTTATGTCTAGGGCATCATTAGTGTGCTTCTCGTAAGCTCTCCGTGCGCTTGCAAGTGGCATTATTTGGCAAATCCTCGGGATAGGGTACTTCAAGAACGTACTCCTTACGCTCTTGCTTGAGAACAATTCTCAAGTTGCGATACCAATCCATAAAGTTTGTTCCATTTAATTTTTCCTTTTCGAGAATAGATCGCAAATTAAAAGCAGGGTGTAGTATTAGCCGCCATTTATTCTACAACGAAAAGCAAAGTTTAGCACAATGTTTATGCTATGTCCATTGTTAAACAATTTAACATTAGACTCCCATTACGTAATTTCCACCTTCCCTCTAGGTTACGTATTGGGTCAAGATCCACATGTTAATTAATTTTCTAGTGAGCTTTGGCATCACTGCTAGAAGATTAATAACATCGGTAAGCAACTCCTTGCTAATCACATCTCTATGTGACTCTTGTTGTTGGTGTGGCATCTCCATGCCCGGCCCCAACCTATGCCCCAAGGCCCAAAACTGTTTTGATAGCCTTGTTAAGTAAACCAAATGCTCCCGCATGTATATGTCGACATATACCCCTCGTGTTATGATAGAGAATGGCACTCGCTTGGCGGACCCACCATTGACGAGCATAACGGTGACGGGTGCAACATTTGGAAGGGCATCATTACTACTTAATTTTACGAGGGATGCTATCCTATCAAACAAACATATCACATATATGAAAGCAGGTAGAATAGCATATAATGAAATAGTATGGCCCCCTTCACATGGTGATCTCCATCTCCATGTCGGCGCGAGGATCTCCATCTTCGGCACCATCTTCCAATGTGCATGATGCTTGATTTCTTCAAACTAAGCTACTACTATAGAAGCTCTAATTGAAGATTACATCGACTCGCAGTCGTGAAAGAATATTACAAGCATTGCACGTATGAAAGAATATTACGGGGATTGCACATATGAAAGAATATTACATGCATCACATGCATCTCATACATCTCATACATACAATAGGGCCATACCATCTCAAAGCATTCTCTGCAAAAACAAGTTAGGCGTAGAAACGTTTTCTACTTATCGCAGAGCTACGGCATCGAGACGACCTATAAGGAGGGTACGCACACGGCGGTCCCGCTAGCCGGTTAGCGGGCGGGGGTCGAGGGGAAGCCAAGGACGAAATTCATAGATCCAATCTATGAAATTGCTTACGGAAACCATATCGGCATAATCACATTATGCCGTCCCGATACACTATCAAGGGAGATGGTTTGCGCAGCGCGAGGCAACAAACAAGATCGGACTACGAGATAGCTTCGGCATAATCACATTATACCGTTCCGATACACTATCAAGGAACGCTATCTCGAAGCCGACTCAAACCGAGTTCTATGGATATTGCTTCGACGTAATCACATTACGCCGTTCCGATACACTATCAAGGAACGCAATTACCATGAACTCTCCTCAACAAATCCCGTAAAACCGATTGATCTAATCAACCCGTGCGCAAAACTTGTTCCAGATCCAATCTAAAACCCGAACTAAGCAAGATTAGCTCTGATACCACTGAAGGGTTACGCGGAAGCTACGCTAGCCGAAAACAAAAAAATTTCTACCGCGCAAACCAGGAACACTTGCAAGTAAGGGCCGATAGATCGTTACCGATTGGAGTGTGCAAGGAATAGCCAATCGGGCAATCCGATCGGAACAGTGTAGCCGATTCCGGAGACAACGCCGATCAATAGCGCGCAACGTAGCAGCGCCTCTACGGTATCCACACGTCCGGGGACGAACGCCGTACACCCGTGTGCTAGCACGCGATGCAAGGCTAGGGTTTGGCTCGAAAGTGGGGAGGGTTTCCGTGGAGATTGATCTCGGCGACTTCGTTGCACGCGATGCAATTGATATATGGCAGCTCTCCACCCCTCCCTCCTTTATATAGAGTTGGCCGACTGGGATTAGTAGCCGCTCAGGACTCTATTTTGAATTGGATCTCATCCGTATCTCATATAGAGTTTGGCCGCTCACACGTCGTAAGCCCATAGGACTCTATTTTGAATTGGATCTCATCCGTATCTCATATAGAGTTTGGCCGCTCACACGTCGTAAGCCCATAGGACTCTATTTTGAATTGGATCTCATCCGTATCTCATATAGAGTTGGCCGCCCACACGTCGTAAGCCCATAGGACTCTATCCGATCGGATCCCTATCCGATCGAGCCGTATCCGAGTCCAACTCGAATGCCTGTTCTTATCCCCTTAAGCGTGCGACCCGTAGGTTCAGGTATACTCGGTTTCGGCTATAGTCTAACTTAGCCGATCGTCGGCTCGAGTCCAACTCAGCCGACACACCGCGCGCCTAGCGGCACATATTGACACCATAGTATACAAGAATATAATATCGGCTCGAACCCGTAATGTGTACACAAATCCCTTTGCCTCACGATACCGGCTTAAGCTATAGGCAAGATGTGTGCCATCCCTTCAATAACTTAACCATTCACTCGAACCGTATTGGATTATCTGTCTATTGATTGACTCCTCAATCAACTTAGCATGGCCATGCATTTCCATAATCCATTACCTCGAGGGGCCCGAGATATCTCTCCAAAGGAGGGGCAAATTCCATCTTGATCACTCACATCCCACTCCATGTTTCATAGCAAACCCGAAAACTACCTTTATAACTACCCGATTACGGAATAGCGTTTGGTAGTCCCAAAGTAGGCTACTACACATGTTGGAATCCATGGTGATCTCGGGTCTAGGGACTTTGTACCAACACTACCCGAGACCAACTAATGGCACATTAATTCTGTAGTGTCTCATGGTGGGTCTATCCAACAATGTGTTCTCCAACACATATGTCCATGTTTATTGATTTGGTATCACCATACCCATGATCTATGAGACATGATCATCAATCAATAAACATGCCGATCTTAGAATCATATTTGTTCCAACAATATGACATATGATCGGGATCGTTTAGAAATAGATTCATACATATCGAGTCTCATAAATAAGTCACGTACTTATTGATCAATACAAGATGTCTATTTCATGGAACCGAATAACACTTTATTCATTTATACATAAACATTGACGTGATATCCAACATCTCCATGTTGCCTCTAGGGCATATCACTAACAAAGGGGCCACATTGATCGGGGCTAGCCATGAACGTTTTGCGAGGAAGGGGTTGGGTTGGCTACCAAACCTGCTCAGGAAGGCTGCAAAAAGAGATGACCTGCAAAAAGATCAATGGAGAATTGAAATTGCATTATTTAAGGGATTGAGGGTTGAGTACTTAGCTGTTCAAGCGTAGAATCAACGTAGGTGCTCGATGTTCCACGAGTTTGGCACCTCTCGACCATCTTCACGAATTAGCCTATAGGAGTCCGGGCGTGTGACGGCTGAGTCAATAAACGGGCCTTCCCAGGGGGCCGATAACTTGTGCATGACAACCAAGGACTGACTCTATGGAGGACAAGGTCGTCGACCTTGAAGGACCTCCCTTGGACGTTCCTGTCGTGGTAAGGACATAGGGCCTGCTGGTAGCGGTCTGTCTGGATCACTGTGGCCATCCGGGCTTCTTCAAGGCTGTTGATGTCTTCGGCCCTCGTCTGTTCAGCCATGCCTTCATCATAGTGGTGAATCCTGGGGGAGTCATGGAGCATGTTGACCGGCAAGACAGCTTCAGAGCCAAAGACAAAGAAGAACGGGGTCTGACCTGTAACTCAGCTTGGCTGGTTACGGAGCCCCCAGAGTACTGCAGGGAGCTCACGCAATCACCGGCCTTCGTACTTCTGGAGTGGGTCAATGATCCGAGCCTTCAGACCATGTAAGATCATGCCGTTGGCACACTCACACTGCCCATTGGCTCGGGGATGTGCCACTAAAGCATACTTGACCTCGATGCTCCTGTCCTCGTAGAACTCCGAAAAATCATTTCTAGTAAACTGCATGTCGAGGTCGGTAATGATCTCCCTCGGAACACCAAAACGGTAAGTGATGCTCTCAATGAAGTCGGCCGCTTTCTTAGCAGTGCAGGTCTTCAGAGGCATTACCTCGATCCATTTCATGAATTTGTCGATTGTGACCAAAAAACAATCAAATACTTGTTGTGCCTTTGGGAATGGGCCAACCATGTCAAGCCCCCAGCACGCAAATGGCCACAACGGTGGGGATCGTCTGGAGAGCTTGAGTTGGGAGATGATGCTGCTTGGCAAAGAACTGGCACCTAGTGCAGCGTCGCACTAGTTCCTTGGCGTCTTCGTTGGCGGTTGGCCAATAGAAGCCCGAGCGAAACGCCTTGCCAACCAACATTCGAGCGCCTGCACGGTTGCTGCAGATGCCCGAATGGATTTCATTGAGGATCTGGACGCCGGGCTCCCTAGGGACGCACGGCAGGAGCACTCGGGTAGAGGCAGCGCGCTTATATATCTTGGAGCCCACCACCACGTACTGTTTGCAACATTGAACGATGCGCTCCGCCAAAACTTTATCAGGCGGATACCTTGGTTGTGATGTAATCGACGAGCTCCCGTCGTCAGTCACCCGAGGCAATGGTAACATCGAGTACTGTGTCACCGGGCGGCAATGGGGTCTGCGCAGGCACTTGGGCCTCCTTGATTGACGGCCTATGCAATTCCTAGACGAAGACCCCTCGCGGAACGACACCCCGAGAAGATCCCAATTTGGCCAACTGGTCGGCCACCGCGTTGGCGTCACAGAGAACATGATGGAACTCGAGGCCATTGAACTTGCCCTTAAGTTTCCAGACCTCAGCGCAGTACACGTCCATCCTATCGCTCGAACAGGTCCAGTCCTTGTTAACCTGGCCAATCACCAGCTTCGAATCGCCGTACACCATAAGGCATTCAACGCCAATGGATTTGACAATTTAAAGTCCATGGAGCAAGGGTTCATACTCAGCAGCATTGTTCGACGCCTTGATGATGAGGACATCACCTACTCGGATACAACCACATCCACATTGGGAGCTTTTGATTTAAAGGTGAATGAATTCTTTATCAAGATTGTATTTAATGTTTTTGATGAATTGATGCTGCACCATGATGTGTGTTCATTTATATTTTCAGAAATACATAAGTGAATTAAAAAAGAGTGTTTAAACACACATGGAAGGCATGGAGGACAAAGGAAATTGATTGGGGGGCAAATCCAAATATTCCCCACGTCACTTTTGGCCTAAGGAAAGAAAGAGATCTAATGCAACACGTTTTGGTGCTGAATTCGGGTTGCAGAACAATGCTGAATTCAAACGACCGCCAAATATGCATACGTGCTCCGATTTGGGTCCATGAGTACTTGATGGAAATCTCTCAGAGTCCTCTTTACAACGGATCCTTCCTCATTTCCAAATTCCATTCCAATCAGCTGCAATCACAGAAAGAAGGTGTTGCATCACCTATAATGGGCCTATGGGCTCGTAACTTCATTTGGGACCCCGGCCCAAGTGGGGCCCAAGTGGGGTGCGCCCCAACCAGGTGGAGCACGACTCTGGGGAGCCCTAGGTTGTCCTCCCACCTATATATACCCCCTAGCTGCCATAGAATAACTCGGGGTTTGTTTATGTAAGTTTAGCTATCGCTACTTCTTGATAGACGCGTGTGTCGGCTAGACCATCCGTTCTATTTGATTCGGAACCCCATCTTATCATTTGTATTCAATTCCTATTTGCAATTCAGATTGCTTTTATCTTGTTCTTGCTTGTTTCTTCGATTTGCTTGCAGGAATAATGTTAATCTGCACCGGCAAGATCAACAACCCGGGGAGAGGTGTATCGATCGCTAAGGTGCAACACAACGTCTCGTACGGTTGTAGTCGGATCGTCAACGTTTCTTCAAAATCATAGTTATCATCAACTCACCAAAAGATCGGGACACCCTAGTTCACATCAGGTGGTATCGGAGCGCCAAGGTTATCGGTGAGTTTTATCCACCTATAACCAGAAAAGCCAAAAAAATTGCATCCATTACCTAGCCATATTTGTGCCATTGCATTGTTCTTTTCAGTTTTTGCTTTGTTGAGTTTTTACGTTGCATCGTCATGTCGTGTTGCTGGTCTTAGTGTCTAGTTCGTTTAGAGTTTCGAGTTCTTGTTACGTCTAGTACCACGTTGTTGCTGCCACCATCGTGTTGCACGTGAGAAATAGCAGATTAGAGATTAGATTAGATTAGATTGGTTTTATTTTAGCAAAGAAATAGTAGAATTAATTGGTTAAAAATCATTTTGTTTTTATCTCCTGCTCCAACCGAACTCCTAGCCGTCCACCTCCCCACAAGTCCGACTCCCACTACCCCCTAATCACGTACATCTAAGTTTTGAGTTGTGTCAAACACCTTGGTAAAATTTTGTTTTATGTCGGATTCGAGATCTGTTTGGAAAAACGGAATCGGCATAACGTCAATATTCCATTTTTATATAGTTCTAATTTTAGGGTTTGGACTTTTACATTTGAGTCCCTGTATTTTTTATTTACGTTTGAGTCCTGCAATTTTACATCGAGGTTCATAAGTTGGTTTTTGCTAAAAAAATCAAAAAAAGGCAGAAAGATGCTTAAAAAAGAGAGGAAAAAAGCTGCACCAAAAAAAAGAAAAAAAGTGAAAAGAAAAAAATAAAAAGAAGAAAAAAAGAAAGAGAAGGAAAAAAAATCAGTTGTTGCTTTCATTTATCACAGCTATGCTTAGTTGTTTCTAGTGCTATCTTGTGGTACCGTTTGTGTTTAGGCTCGCGTCTCTAGTATGTTCTATCCTAGGACCAGCACGGTACTTGACTTTGAACGGTTATTCAACTTTGCATTTTCTGATTTGAGCATTTGGTATTCCTTTGCTACATATTGAAGCCTACCCAGAGCTCCACAGATTTGATTGCAGCCGTAGAGGAGGTGTTTGTCGAGGCATCGATACATCCAACCTCCATTGGGGTGTTTGGTTAAGTCGGTGTATGTCACTATTCCGCTTGCTATGGTAAGAACTTGTAAGAGCTTGGCTAAAAGCTTGAGAGTGTGTGATATTTGAGCCTCCACTACCTAGTAGTTGATAGGAGCGTACATATATTTCTGTGTATGTTTCTTGTTTCTACTAACAATGACAGGAATACACAAAAGAAATGAGAATAACTATGCTCAACATCAACATCTTCGTCGAGACATGAGGAGTGATCAACATGATGCATATGAGGCAAGTGACATTATTATTGCTAAGATCAAATCTGCACTCCCTTATTTTGAAGAAAATTATGATCCTCATGCTTATATTAAGTGGGAGCTAGCGGTTGATAAAGAATTTAAAAAGCATGATTTGTCTGAAAAACAAAAGGTTATGTGTGCCTCTAATGTATTAATTAAATATGCTTCTGATGAATGGAAACATCTTTGTAGGCGTAAAAAAATACCTCAATCTTGGAAAGACCTAAAACGATATTTGAGAGATGCTTATGTTCTCATGTATTATGTTGATATTCTATTCAACAAACTGCAATGTTTAAAATAAGATACCAGAATAGTTACTTCGTAATATCATGATATGCATGATTGTTGATTACGTTGTGGTTTAGATGAATGCGAAGAAACTACAGAGTTGAGATTTTTATGTGGGCTTAACAAAGAAATTCAGGATATGCTTGCTTACCAAAATTATAGATCTCTCTCATTTGTTAGAACTTGCTTGTAATGCTGAATGTAAAATAGAGGACATGAAGAAGCAACAAGTTGTGCTTGTACCTCCTATTTTTCCATATAATGATGATGTACAAACTTGGAAGGAGAAATCTTTTATGTCTCCTGTTACTAACGCTTTGCAGGAAGTTCAACATATTCACCAAGAGGAGGAGGACAATGTTCTTGAGAAGAAAGGTGAGAAGCATGAAGCACCTAAAATATCTGTAGAAAGTTTACAAGGTAAAATAAATGTTGTTGAGGTAAATGAAGGTGAGTATTCTCAAGCTAAGCTATACATGTCCACTTTACATGCTATAGTAGAACAACCATTAGTGGAAACAACTGCTGAGATTCCTTTGTCACAAGTTGATTTAGTTGATGTTCTTTATGATAAAGAAGAGTTGTGTGATAATGCTTCGCTTATATCAATGCCACCATTAGTGAATGAACATGCTATTTCTAGTGTTAGTTCTTTAGACATTGATTTTAAGCATGTTGTTCACGTTTGTAATGAAGTTGAGGAGCGTGAATTGCGATTTTCTTTAACTACTTTGGATTATGTTTTGTTTGATGATCTTTGTGAGCTCAATAATTTGAAGGAAAAGTTATTTGCTAAGCCTGATTTGCCATGTCCAATTAATGTTATTTTTCATATCTTTGGCAAATATAATGATAGTGAAACATATTTGGTGCATAAAGCTCATATTTGTTCTAATCTGAAATATTCTTTTGGGCAACAATACTATGATCAAATAGGGGGCTACACTAACACTAACAATGTCATGCAAAGCTTTCCTAGTTTTTCCCCTATGCAACAGGGTAAGCCCAAAGAAGGGGAGCATTGTTGGTCTTGGCCGTGCAGCATAGCCATCGCTCCGTGTTGCAGCGTCAAATCAACCACCTCTCAATGCCATTGGAGCAAGTCAGGGACGACTTGCAGCCAAGAAGGGGAGAATGATGAGGACATCACCTACTCGGATACAACCACATCCACATTGGGAGCTTTTGATTTAAAGATGAATGAATTCTTTATCAAGATTGTATTTGATGTTTTTGATGAATTGATGCTACACCATGATGTGTGTTCATTTACATTTTCAGAAATACATAAGTGAATTAAAAAAGAGTGTTTAAACACACATGGAAGGCATGGAGGACAAAGGAAATTGATTGGGGGGCAAATCCAAATATTCCCCACGTCACTTTTGGCCTAAGGAAAGAAAGAGATCTAATCCAACACGTTTTGGTGCTGATTTTGGATTGCAGGACAACGCTGAATTCAAACGGCCACCAAATATGCATACGTGCTCCGATTTGGGTCCTCTTTCCAATGGATCCTTCCTCATTTCCAAATTCCATTCCAATCAGCCGCAATCACAGAAAGAAGGTGTTGCATCACCTATAATGGGCCTATGGGCTTGTAACTTCATCTGGGACCCCGACCCAAGTGGGGCCCAAGTGGGGTGCGCCCCAACCAGGTGGAGCATGACTCTGGGGAGCCCTAGGTCGTCCTCCCACCTATATATACCCCCCTAGCTGCCATAGAACAACTCGGGTTTTGTTTATGTAAGTTTAGCTATCGCTACTTCCTGATAGACGCGTGTGTCGGCTAGACCATCCGTTCTATTTTATTCAAAACCCCATCTTATCATTTGTATTCAATTCCTATTTACAATTCAGATTGCTTTTATCTTGTTCTTGCTTGTTTCTTCGATTTGCTTACAGGAATAAGGTTGATCTGCACCGGCAAGATCAACAACCCACGGAGAGGTGTATCGATCTCTAAGGCGCAACACAACGTCTCGTACGGTTGTAGTCGGATCGTCAACGTTTCTTCCAAATCGTAGTTACCATCAACTCACCGAAAGATCAGGACACCCTAGTTCACATCACTTGAAGAGCAACTGAAGGGCATACTTAAGATGCTCACCCTTCGGTGAGATCAAAAGCACGCCAGCTCCGGCACCGTCGATGCTGAGCGAGCCATCGAAATACATGATCCAGGTCGGCCAAGTGTCGGAGGATGGCGGGAGTTGGATCTTTGTCCATTCGGCCATGAAGTCGGTGAGGACCTGGGACATGATGGCGTTGCATGGCTTGTAGTCGATGGAAAACTCGCCCATTTCCATGGTCCACTTGACCACTCAACTAGTAGCCTCACGATTTCGAATGATGTTCCCAAGGGGGTAGCCAGTTGATGGAGAACGCGGATGCTACGATAGCATAAAACAAAAATTTTCTACTATGCAATCCAGGATAGCTTGCAAGTAAGGGCCCATAGATGGTTACCTATTGATATGCAGTGCAGCGGAACTGGCTAATCAAGAGCTATCCGATCTTGAACAAGCCTTGCCGACCTCAGCCTATCTCGCAGATGTCCCAGCCGACCCCGGAAACGCCTCAGTCGACCCCGGGATCAGATCAGCTGACCCGCCGACCCCAGAGCACTTCGCCCGACCTCGACGGCGAAATTGATTGCGTCTCGCCTGATCCCGTGGAATCCACACGCGCCACCTGATTCGACAAGAGGCGTTAGGGTTTGCCGATGTCGATGCCAATCCGCCTGGCCCTCCGACCTGCCGACCCCGAGCCCAAGTCACCGAATTCAATTCAGCTAATTCAAATCTCGGCGAGATTCAATGTCGCCGAAGAACGCCGCAACGTAGTAATGTCTCTACCGGTATCCACACATTCAAGGAGAGAACTCCGAACACTCGTGTGCTAGCATGCGATGTACGACTAGGGTTTTGGCTCGAACGTTCCGTGGAGTAGATCTGTTCGGCTCTGCGCTCTAATCACTCCACCTCTCGCCTCCTTATATAGGGTTGCCGACTCGGCCTAAAGGCCCATCGGGAATCCTTGTCCGGTTGGATCTCTATCCAATTGAGCCGTATCTGAGTCCAACTCGAATGACTGTTCTTCCAACTCGAATGACTGTTCTTTCCCATTAAGTGTGCGACCCTATAGGCTCAGGTATACATGGTATCGACCCGAGTCCAACTCGGTCGACCGTCAACAGCGGCCCTAGCAGAACGTATTGAGTATACATGGTTCCGATTCGAGTCCAACTTGGCCGACCGTCAACAGCGGCCCCTAGCAGAACGTATTGACAACAAGTATACAAGAGGGTTATTTCGGCTGAACCTGTAATGTGTGCACAAATTCCTTTCCCTCATGATACCAATTAAGCTATAGGCAAGACATGCGCCATCATATTTAACAGCTTAATCATTCACTCAATCTCGTATTGGATTATCTTTCTGTTGATTGACTCCTCAATCAACTCGGCATGGCCATGCACTTTCATAATCCATTACTTCGAGGGGCCCAGAGATATCTCTCCCAAAGGAGGGGCAAATTCCATCTTTATCAACAGACCCAAAAACTATTTTTATAACTACCCAGTTATGGAATAGCGTTTAATAGTCCCTAAGTAAGCCGTTACACATGTTGGAATCCATGATAATCTCAAGTCAAAGGACTTTGCACCAATAATACTTGAGACCAACTAATGACACATTAATTTCCTGTAGTGTCTCAGAGTGGGTCTATCCAACAATGTGTTCTATAACACATGTTCACGTTTATTGATTTGGTATCTTCATACCATGATCTATGAGACATGATCATCAAATAAATATGCTGATCTTAGAATCATATTTATTCCATTAATATGATATATTGTCAGGGACGCCTGGACCTTTCGTTCTATTTGCAATATGAGGTGAAATGCTTCAGCTCATATGACAAGTAAAACGAAACATCCAAAATCCTGAGAGAGGGATAAGTGAGACATTGTTAGGCCTTCAGCCTGAATTGTGCCCGTTAAACCACTCGAAGGTGACAACCGGATGTGTTACACAATCAGGAAACTTGACAAAGATGGCTAAAGATCTACAATGTCTCAATTATTCCTAACTCATACTCGTGTGAATCTAACTCCCAGGATATGTGTTAGATTCACACTTTCTTCTCAAGCATGAGCATACAAAGTAAATACATCTAAAATACAAAGTAAATACGAATTACATCAACATTATTATTACATAGGCCGATCGACCAAATAAATACATATAAATCAGAGTACAGCGAACAGCGGTGACTTAACTACCCATTTACAAGCACACCGACTAGGGGTTTACCCCCATTAAGTTCAATCCTAAAAGAAAGCAAATCGAGTACCCACATCTCTCAGAACCTAAGTCTAGGACCTGCATCAAAATAGATATTCCAATCACAAGTGTCAGTACATTAATCAAATTAATATACTGGCAAGCGTACAATCAAACCTACATACATGGAAGCTCTAAGACAAAGGGAAAGCTATTTGTAGTCTCAAATTTTCAGCATAAAGCAAGTTTTAGTTCGCAAATTATTTACAACGTAAGTTAAGCAAAGCATCTTTAGCAATGTATAAATTCGCTAAACATGGCATGGTTTCAACATAAGTAGATAGATTTCTATACCTTACCCACGTCGGGAGTAAGGCTATATCATCTCATAAATCAACATCATATTTATCGTAAAACATTTAGTTTTCGAGAATATTTAGGAAAAACACAAAATTTGAAATTTACACCAATAGCATTTCATTATGTCGCTCATGATCGTAAGCACGGCTAATCGATTAGTTTTATTAACTCTACAGAGTTTGTACAACTTTACCCACATAATATGAGCACTCTAGTTTGTTTCGAGTTTGAAAGACTCTATCGCACTCTTCACGTTGAGTGCAACCTAGAGGTCATAACGTAGCCTTTACACTACTTAGTCCCTAGCCTTGCACCAGCACGATACGTGTCTCCTCCATCCTAAGTCATACTGGAAATGTGACCTAGAACTGTTACGTGGCGGGCCCACGCCTTAACTTAACGCCGTGGAGGCGGACACAACAGGAACCCACCCACGTGGCACGATACCGTTGTATTGGACAGACTTAGTTGCCTAAACTACCACGACAGGGTAAATAGTGTTAGTGATATGCCCTAGAGGCAACATGGAGATGTTGGATATCATGGTCAATGTTTATGTATTTATGAATAAAGTGTTATTCAGTTCCATGAAATAGACATCTTGTATTGATCAATAAGTACGTGACTTATTTATGAGACTCTATATGTATGAATCTATTTCTAAATGATCCCTGATCATATATCATATTATTGAAACTAATATGATTCTAAGATCGGCATGTTTATTGATTGATGATCATGTCTCATAGATCATGGGTATGGAGATACCAAATCAATAAACATGGACATATGTGTTAGAGAAAACATTGTTGGATAGACCCACCATGAGACACTAGAGGAATCAATGTGCCATTAGTTGGTCTCGAGATAGTGTTGGTACAAAGTCCTTAGACCTGAGATCACCATGGATTTCAACATGTGTAGTAGCCTACTTTGGGACTACCAAACGCTATTCTGTAAGTGGGTAGTTATAAAGGTAGTTTTCGGGTTTGCTATGAAACATGGAGTGGGATGTGAGTGATCAAGATGGAATTTGCCCCTCCTTTGGAGAGATATCTCTGGGCCCCTCGAGGTAATGGATTATGGAAATGCATGGCCATGCTAAGTTGATTGAGGAGTCAATCAAGAGACGATAATTCAATACGGTTCGAGTGAATGGTTAAGCTATTGAAGGGATGACACACATCTTGTCTATAGCTTAATTGGTATAGTGAAGCAAAGGGATTTGTGTACACATTACAGTTCGAGCCGATATCATATTCTTGTATACTATGGTGTCAATATTTGCTTGCTAGGCGCCGCTATTGACAGTCGACCGAGTTGGACTCGAGCCGACAATCGGCTAAGTTAGACTATAGCCGAAACCAAGTATACTTGAACCTACAGGGTCGCACGCTTAAGGGGATAAGAACAAGCATTCAAGTTGGACTCGAATACGGCTCGATCGGATAGGGATCCGATTGGATAGAGTCCTATGGACTTACGACGTATGGGCGGCCAACTCTATGAGATTCGGATGAGATCCGATTCAAAATAGAGTCCTGATCGGCCACTAGTCCGAGTAGGCCAACTCTATATAAAGGGCGAGGGGTGGAGAGATGCGACACATCGGTTGAATTGCATTGCGTCGAGATCAATCTTCACGGAAACCCTCCCCACCTTCGAGCCAAACCCTAGCCTTGAATCGCGTGCTAGCACACGGGTGCTCGGCGTTTTGTCCCCGGACGTGTGGATACCGGTAGAGGCGCCGCTACGTTGCGCGCTTTTGATCGGCTATGAATCGGCTGCAATCGGAGCGAGGCGAATGCGGCGGATCGGCAACGAAACGCGGTCGAAGACTCGGATCGGCTGCGGCATCGACGAATCGGCTGATTGGTGAATCGGCTGTCCCGGAATCGGTGTCGGCTTGCGAGAATCGGCTGCTACACATCGGATCGGATAGCCACGATTGGCTATTTCCGCTGCATACACCAATCGGTAACGATCTATCGGCCCTTACTTGCGAGTGTTCCTGGTTTGCGCGGTAGAAAAGTTTTTGTTTTCGGCTAGCGTAGCTTCCGTGTAACCCATCAGTGGTATCAGAGCTAATCTTGCTTAGTTCGGGTTTTAGATTGGATCTAGAACAAGTTTTGCACACGGGTTGATTAGATCAATCGGTTTTACGGGATTTCTTGAGGAGAGTTCATGGTAATTGTGTTCCTTGATAGTGTATCGGAACGGCGTAATGTGATTACGTCGAAGCAATATCCATAGAACTTGGTTTGAGTCGGCTTCGAGATAGCGTTCCTTGATAGTGTATCGGAACGGTATAATGTGATTATGCCGAAGCTATCTCGTAGTCCGATCTTGTTAGCTGCCTCGCGCCTACGCAAACCATCTCCCTTGATAGTGTATCGGGACGGCCGCGTGCGTACCCCTTATAGGTCGTCTCGATGCCGAATCTCTACGATAGGTAGAAAACGTTTCTACGCCTAACTTGTTTTTGCAGAGAATGCTTTGAGATGGTATGGCCCTATTGTATGTATGAGATGCATGTGATGCATGTAATATTCTTTCATATGTGCAATCCCTGTAATATTCTTTCATACGTGCAATGCTTGTAATATTCTTTCACGACCTACGAGTCGATGTAATCTTCAATTAGAGCTTCTATAGCAGTAGCTTAGTTTGAAGAAATCAAGCATTCGGCACTCGAAAGAACGGTGATGAAGATGGAGATCCTCTACACGGCATGAAGATGGAGATCACTATGTGAAGGGGGCCATACTATTTCATGCTATTCTACCGCTTTCATATATGTGATATGTTTTTTTGATAGGATAGCATCCTCGCAATATTAAGTAGTAATGATACCCTTCCAAATGGTGCACCCGTCACCGTTATGCTCGTCAATGGTGGGTCCGCAAAGCGAGTGCCATTCTCTATCATAACACGAGGGGTATATGTCCGACATATACATGCGGGAGCATTTGGTTTACTTAACAAGGCTATCAAAACAGTTTTGGGCCTTGGGGCATAGGTTGGGGCCTGGGCATGGAGATGCCACACCAACAACAAGAGTCACATAGAGATGTGATTAGCAAGGAGTTGCTTACCGATGTTATTAATCTTCTAGCGTGATGCCAAAGCTCACTAGAAATTAACTAACATGTGGATCTTGACCCAATATGTAACCTAGAGGGAAGGTGTAAAATACGTAATGGGAGTCTAATGTTAAATTGTTTAACAATAGACATAGCATAAACATTGTGCTAAACTTTGCTTTTTCTTTGTAGAATAAATGGCGGCTAATACTACACCCAGTGCTTTTAATTTGCGATCTATTCTCTAAAAAGAAAAATTAAATGGAACAAACTTTATGGATTGGTATCGCAACTTGAGAATTGTTCTCAAGCAAGAGCATAAGGAGTACGTTCTTGAAGTACCCTATCTTGAGGATTTGCCTAATAATGCCACTTGCAACGCACGGAGAGCTTACGAGAAGCACACTAATGATGCCCTAGATATAAGCTGTCTCATGCTTGCTACAATGTCCCCGAGCTTCGAAGCAATATAAGAGCGGTGATGCTCACACTATTATTCGGGGACGCGTGGGTGGTATGTTTGAGAACCAAACTCGGGCCGAGAGGTTCAACACCTCAAAGTCCTTGTTTGCGTGCGGCTTGTTGAGGAAAATCTCGTCGATCCGCATATGATAAAAATGATTGGCTACATTGAGAGTCCGGAAAAACTAGGTTTTCCCCTTAGCCAAGAGTTGGCTACGATGTGATTCTTCGGTCGCTCCCTCGGCTTCGAGCCATTCATATTAAATTATCATATGAACAATATGGATAGAACCTTGGCTGAATTGCATGGGATGCTAAAGACAGTGAGGAGAGTATCTAGAAAAACGGTCATCATGTGATGATGATGCGAAGGCTAAGCGCAAACCACTGTCAAGAAACTTTGCACCAAGAGGAAGTTAACTCCCGATGAGATCGCGAGTGCCTCTAATGCAAAGAAGGGCAAAAAGGGTCGGCGACATCGGATGCCGTTTGCTTCTATTGCAAGGAGACAAGCCACTTGGAAAAGGAACCGCAAGAAGTACATGGAGGATCTCAAAAAGAAGCAAAGTACGACTTACGCTCGGTATTAATGTTATAGACATTAATCTTACTACGACTCTTGGGTATTTGATACCGGATCGTAGCTCATATTTGCAAATCGTTGCGGGGAATGAGAAGAAGTAGAGGCTTAAGAAGGGGCGAGGTGAACTGCGCGTCGGCAATGAAGCAAGCATTGCTACGATTCTTGTCGGCACGTACCACTTCATCTACCTTCGGGATTAGTTTTGGAATTAAATAATTGTTATTGTGTTCCAACACTATGTCAAAACGTTATTTCCGCTTCATGTTTGCAAGCGGAAGGATATGATTTTAGATCAATGAACAATGGTTGTTCAATATATCTCAAAGATATGTTCTATTTTCATGCTCCATTGGTGAATGGATTATACGTTTTGAATCTTGAAGCGTCTCCCATCTATAACATTAATACGAAAGGTAACTCTCTAATGATACAAACCCCACATTTATCGGCATTGTCGCTTAGGCCATATAAATAAGAAACGCATGGAGAAGCTCCATAAGGATGGACTGCTTCACTCTTTTGATTTTGAATCATTTGATACATGTGAGTCTTGTTTACTTGGTAAGATGACAAAGACACCTTTCACGGGACACGGTGAAAGAGCAAGTGACTTGTTGGCACTCGTACATACGATGTATGTGGACCAATGAGCTCAACGGCCGAGGTGGTTATCAATACTTCATTACCTTTACCGATGACTTTAGTAGAGATGGTTATATCTACTTAATGAGGCATAAGTCCGAATCCTTTGAAAAGTTCAAAGAATTCCGAATGAAGTACAGAATCATTTAGGGAAAACAATCAAGTTTCTACGATCGGATCGTGGAGGGAATACTTGAGCCAAGAGTTTGGTAATCATCGAAAGATTGTGGAATTGTTCCACGTTGACTTCGCCAGGGAACTCCACAAAGGAACGGAGTGTCCGAACGGAGAAATCACACCTTGTTGGACATGGTGCGATCGATGATGAGCCAAAGTGATCTTCCGTTATTCTTCGAAGATATGCTCTTGAAACATTGCGCTCACACTAAATAGAGTTCCATCTAAGTTAGTTGAAAAGACACCATATGAGATATGGACAAGGCAACCCCCTAGTTTGTCTTTTCTCAAAATTTGGGGATGCGAAGCTTATGTAAAACATTTACAGTCGACAAGCTCACACCCAAATCGACAAGTGCTTCTTTGTGGGATATCCTAAGGAAACTAAGGGATATTACTTTTATAATCGGGAACAAGGCAAAGTGTTTGTCGCTCGACACGGTGTCTTCTTGGAGAAAGAGTTTCTTTCAAGAAGGGTTAGTGAGAGCAGGGTGTATCTTGAATAAGTTCAAGAAACATCGAAAAATATTTCAGCGACCACGAAACCACAAAAGGAGGAGCAAAGTGTTGCGCCACAAGTTGTAGATACACCAGCCCCACGGAGGTCTGAAAGATCACGTCGTGCGCCTGACGTACACGTGCGGAACAACGTGATATATTGTTGTTGGACAACAATGAGCCTAAGACCTATGAGGAAGCGATGGTGGGACCCGATTCCAACAAGTGGCTTGGAGCCATGAAATCCGAAATAGAATCCATGTACGATAATCAAGTTTGGAACTTGGTTGATCCACTGATGGTGCCAAAACCATTGAGTGTAAATGGGTTTTTAAGAAAAGGCCGATATGAATGGAAATGTTCACATCTATAAGGCGCGATTGGTGGCGAAAGGTTTTAAACAGATTCAAGGATTATGATGAAACCTTCTCGCCGTCACAATGCTTAAATCTATTCGGATTATCCTAGCGATTGCTGCATATTTCGATTATGAGATATGCGAGATGGATGTCAAAACGGCTTTCCTAAATGGAAACCTAAGCGAGGATGTATACATGATACAACCTCGGGGTTTTGTTCGATCCGAATCGCTGGAAAGATGTGCAAGCTACATAAATCCATTTATGGATTGAACCAAGCATCTCGGAGTTGAAATATTCGTTTGGATGAAGTAATCAAAGGGTTTGGTTTCATCAAAAATGAAGAGGAGGCCTGTGTTCAAAAAGGTCGGTGGGAGCGCATTTTATTTCTAATCTTATATGTGGATGACATATTACTGATTGGAAATGATATCTCTATGCTAGAATCCATCAAGTCTTCATTGAAAAATAGTTTTTCCATGAAAGACTTAGAGGAGGCAAGATACATATTAGGCATTCGGATCTACAGAGATAGATCCAAGAGGCTAATTGGATTAAACCAAAGTACATACATTGACAAGGTGTTGAAAAGGTTCAACATGCATGATTCAAAGAAAGGTTTCTTGCCCATGTCACATGGCATTAATCTTAGCAAGAATCGGTGTCCTCGGACACATGATGAGCGGAATAAGATGGGTATGGTTCCATATGCTTCGGCAATTGGATCCATCATGTATGCCATGCTTTGTACACGTCCGGATGTCTCGTACGCTTTGAGTGCTACGAGCGGATACCGATCGAGATCCAGGTGAAGGTCACTGGATCTGCCGTAAAGAATATCCTTAAGTATTTGAGAAGAATTAAGGATATGTTCCTAGTCTATGGAGGTGAAGAAGAGCTCGTTGTAAGTGGTTACACCGATGCTAGCTTCCAAACAGGACAAAGATGATTATAGATCGTAATGCCGGGTTCGTGTTCTCGCTGAACGGAGGCGCGATCAGTGGAAGAGTTCCAAGCGGGATACGTTGCGACTCTACAACGGAGGCCGAGTACATTACTGCTTGAAGCTGCAAAGGAGGCTGTTTGGATCAAGAAATTCGTTTCGAGCTTGGTGTGATGACTAGTACGACCGGTCCAATGTCTCTCTATTGTGATAATAGTGGAGCCATTGCGCAAGCCAAGGAGCCGAGACCACATCGAAGTCCAACCACATACTTCGGCGATATCATCTCATCCGCGAGATAGTGGACGAGGTGATGTCAAGATATGCAAAGTGCACACGAATCTCAACATAGCCGATCCGCGACAAAACCTCTCCCCAGTGAAACATGAGGCGCACACAAGAGTAATGGGTATTAGATACTTACATGATTGACTCTAGTGCAAGTGGGAGATTTTTAGTGATATGCCCTAGAGGCAACATGGAGATGTTGGATATCATGTCAATGTTTATGTTTATGAATAAAGTGTTATTCAGTTCCATGAAATAGACATCTTGTATTGATCAATAAGTATGTGACTTATTTATGAGAGTCTATATGTATGAATCTATTTCTAAATGATCCTGATCATATATCATATTATTGGAACTAATATGATTCTTAGATCGGCATGTTTATTGATTGATGATCATGTCGATAAATCATGGATATGAAGATACCAAATCAATAAACATGGACATATGTGTTAGATAACACATTGTTGGATAGACCCACCATGAGACACTACAGGAGTTAATGTGCCATTAGTTGTTCTCGGGTAGTGTTGGTACAAAGTCCTTAGACCTGAGATCACCATGGATTCCAACATGTGTAGTAGCCTACTTTGGGACTACCAAACGCTATTCCGTAAGTGGGTAGTTATAAAGGTAGTTTTCGGGTTTGCTATGAAACATGGAGTGGGATGTGAGTGATCAAGATAGAATTTGCCCCTCCTTTGGAGAGATATCTGGGCCCCTCGAGGTAATAGATTATGGAAATGCATGGCCATGCTAAGTTGATTGAGGAGTCAATCAACGGACGGATAATCCAATACGGTTCGAGTGAATGGTTAAGCTATTGAAGGGATGGCACACATCTTGTATATAGCTTAATTGGTATAGTGAGGCAAAGGGATTTGTGTACACATTACAGGTTCAGAGCCGATATCATATTCTTGTATACTATGGTGTCAATATATGCTGCTAGGCGCCGCTATTGACAGGTCGGCTGAGTTGGACTCGAGCCGATGATCGACTAAGTTAGACTATAGCCGAAACCAAGTATACCTGAACCCACAAGGTCGCACGCTTAAGGGGATAAGAACAAGCATTCGAGTTGGACTCGAATACGGCTCGATCGGATAGGGATCCGATTGGATAGAGTCCTATGGTCTTACGACGTATGGGCAGGCAACTCTATGAGATTTGGATGAGATCCGATTCAAAATAGAGTCCTGATCGGCCACTAGTCCCAGTAGGTCAACTCTATATAAAGGGGCGAGGGGTGGAGAGATGCGACACATCAGTTGAATTGCATTGCGCCGAGATCAATCTCCACGGAAACCCTCCCCACCTTTGAGAACAACCCTAGCCTTGCATCGCGTGCTAGCACACGGGTGCTCGGCGTTTTGTCCCCGGACGTGTGGATACCGGTAGAGGCGCTGCTGTGTTGCGTGCTGTTGATCGGCTATGAATCGGCTGCAATTGGAGCGAGCGGCTCGCGGCAGATCGGCAATGAGAACGCGATCGACGACTTCGATCGGCTGCGGCATCGGCGAATCGGCTGATTGGTGAATCGGCTGTCCCGGGAATCGGTGTCGGGTTGCGGGAATCGGCTACCACTTCCGGATCGGATATCCTTGATTGGCTATTTCCGCTGCATACACCAATCGGTAACGATCTATTGGCCCTTACTTGCGAGTGTTCCTGGTTTGCGCGGTAGAAAAATTTTTGTTTTCGGCTAGCGTAGCTTCCGCGTTACCCATCAAATAGAAAGTTCCTTTGGGTTATCCGAACCCATACATTTCGGCCTACCATAATGCAAGGCTAGGTGCTAAATGGATTAATCAGCTAAGGCTATCCCATACTAACACATGTGGATGTACGGTGTACACAATGAATGACATGTAGTTCAGTCCTTAATCGACTCGGACAAACCCTCCCTCTATTGGTATACGAGTACATCAATCGCATACCACTTGCCGACCAAGTCTGAAATCATATTTTATTTCAATTTTATTTCGCAAATACTGAGAGGTTCATCTCTGGTTCAAAATGTCCAAAAATTGATTTTCAAATATAATAATATTTAATCCATAACCATGTCTTAGTTTACTACTTGAGCAAGGCTAAGCATTTCATCTTTATAAAGCATAACATAGTCATATGTGCACATTTGAAGTACTCTAATTAATTCTAAGGTTCAAAGCAGCAAAGGAGTGATTTTCAAAAGGGATACATGCATTTACAGGTCATAACTATAGTTTATAGTTTTAAAGTATCGTAAAGTACGCATGCAACTTTACAAACAAATCATTTAGTCTGAAAACGTAGGAGAAATGTGTTCAAAGAAGGGGCATGAACTTGTCTTGGTCTGAAAAAATGTTAGTCTCTAATCCACTCCATCATATGTTTACGTAATCATCTAAACAAAGCACACGATATGCAATTAAACACCGAAAATAGGTGAAAATCCAAATGCTCTAAAATGCATGCATGATTTTTGTACATTGAGTAGGTACTTTGTACATTGAATAGGTACTGATCTCTAATGATTTTAGGTGAAATAATTTTGATTTTATCTTATCCTAATTGAGAAGGTGAAATACTTTTGATTTTATCTTATCCTAATTGAGAGTTATGATTTTTAAAAGTTTTATCGGGACGTGTTGGCATCGGGTTAGGCACTGTTTGGACAGGGTTCTATAATTTGATTTTTGGTTAATTTGATTCCATAGGGGTGTGAAGGAGTGTTTTCTAAAACTAACACAATTGGTTTCATAATTTTTAGAGCTAATATTAATTTTTATTTGCTAAAGGATTTGCTAAGGATGTGTAAGAATAAATAATTTAGCTACCTAAATTAGCCTTAGTTCATATTCCTAGGGTTTATACTATTCTACCACACACTTGGCAGTGTTCCAGGCTATTTCCTTAGCATATTAACGTAGATGATGTTATATAAGCTAAGTGCCCTAAATCGGAGTTGGAACCATAGCTTCACTGGTTTAACAAGTTAACCAAGTTTTATTAGATTTACTTGAACTAGGGTACAATTTATATATACATCTATACATACATACACATAATGCTTATTCTACCTATTGTGTTTAGCATCTAAGCTATCTATTTAAAGTTTAAAGTTTAGAGCTACAACATGTATAGAACATGTATAGAAGGTGCCATATTTTATCTTACTATGTTGAAATTCATCACTTGCTGGTTCTATGATTTTCTACAAATTTTACAAATTAAGATGTGTATTAGGGTATTTATTCCTTATTTAAATATTGAAGGGGTATTCCTGTACAGAGGGCATATACTTTTATTTTACCTTCTGAAAATAGGTATTTTGGTGATTCTATAGAATTTGAGTTGAGTCAAGATGAATTTTAAATAAATCTTAAAGTCCAGCCTACCTAAATCAAATCATTTTAATGTAAATAATTTTAAAGGTATTTGGTACGATGTTTTTATTTTTTGGACATGCAAGATTTGGGTTTGTCCAAAATAGGTTAAATTGAATTTTTTAGGTATTTTATAATTTTGTACAAGTGTTATGGGTGATAAAATTTGTATTGTAAGTGCCAAGTTTTATAACTCTAAATTAAAGATCTTTTTATGAGTTCACGAGAAATTTATTCCAATCCAAAATGAGTTGTTTTGGATTTTATATGAATTTTGCAAGTTTGTGAATGTTTCGGTTGAAAAGGAAAGTGCTGAATCAAATTGTATTAAGAGTACTCAAGTTTTCACATGATTACAAGTAAGTCCTAGACCCACATGGCACTGAGCGGGAGATTTACATGTTGAACCCTAGAGTTGTTTAAATTTTCAAAACATGGTCCATGGCTTCTAACTGATACAGAATCGGTTTTGGCTGTGAGTTTAACCGTGGTTTGGCGAGCTCACCGGCGACGATTGGTGGCTCGGTTGAGGTCGAGGTCAAAAGACAAAATGTAGAGTGTGTTATCGCGATTCCATTTTTCTATTTACCTCGGTTAGTGGTGGTCGGTGTAGCGTAGGCGGCGGCTAGCAAGCTTCAGCGACATGGCTTCGATGGAGGAACACGTCGGTGATGATAAAGGCGAGCGTGAGCACGTAGGACGTCAAGAAGGGTTCCTTGGCTTCGACTGCTACATCTCAATGAATAAGATTAGCCACGAGCAGGTCATCCACTTGATTACACCTTGAACTTGCGGTGTGGAGATTATGACAATCGGGTATCTACATGGCAAGCTTATCCGATTGGAGGTAGGGATAGATTGCGCTGCCATATCTGTAAACCAAACATGACTTGGGTGTTACGATTGCCGATAGAGATAAGGCAATCGGCCTATAGTCACGGTTTGGTAAGATTGAGGAAACCAACTTAGAGTAAGATAGAGTTTCCGATCTGTAAGCCCTTCTCCCAAGACTATATAAGGGGGTAAGGGCGTCCCTTGAGGATATCCTATGTTAGATCAGCTTTAAGCTTTGAGCCTTAGATCACGAGATCAATAAAGACACTCGGCGGATCAAATCACACCGAAACAGGAGTAGGGTATTACCTCACGAGAGGGCTGAACTGTCTAAATCTTCTTCTTCTTCTAACCCATTGTGCTTGGTGATCTTGATTGCGACCCCATAAATTATATTGCCGAAACCAAGTTTCGGCGGTTAGGCGCGCCGGTAGGGGGCCGCGCGTCGAGACTTCTTCAACAATCTCGCCGACAAGCGTGATGGGATCTCCTTCGGGATTCGGCGACTTCGC